>JAQQZX010000009.1:1580630-1602034 GCA_030068355.1 Notoglanidium maculatum | reverse complement strand
GAGAGAGAGAGAGAGAGAGAGAGAGAGAGAGAGAGAGAGTGAGTGAGAGAGAGAGTGAGAGAGAGAGAGAGAGTGAGAGAGAGAGAGAGTGAGAGTGAGAGAGAGGGAGAGAGAGAGTGAGAGAGAGAGAGAGTGAGAGAGAGACAGAGGGAGAGTGAGAGAGAGGGAGAGTGAGAGTGAGAGAGAGAGAGGCAGAGGGAGATTGAGAGAGAGAGAGAGAGAGAGAGAGAGAGAAATTGAATTCTAACCAAAACTTTATTAAAACATATTTCTCAGCACACAGCCAAAGCATTTCCATTATGATATGGTTAGTGAAGCATAGGGAGGGGGAAAATGAAAGGAGAGCGAGAGAGAGAGAGAGAGAGAGAGAGAGAGAGAGAGAGAGATTAAAGTAGGAACAGTAAGAAAGAAAATAAGATATGGAGACAGGGAAGGAAGAAGGAGAACCAAAGAACAGAGAAGATAAGAAGGAAAAAAAGAAGAGTGATAGAAAAAGGGGCGGGGGATTTTCGAGACTGTACGGATAAACAGAATTACAGAATTGGAAGGAAAAAAAAGCGGAAATGAGAAGAAAAGAGAAAGATTGTTGAAAAAAAGATAAGGAAGAGAAATGAGCAATAAAAGAAGGGAATGAAAACAGGAGAGAGGAGTGGAAACTGGACAGAAGTGATGGAACGGCAGGAGAGGGTCAGGAATGGATAGACAGAGCAAAGGAAGAAGAAATGAATAAAGAGCAAAATAAAAAAAAAAGTGAGGAAAGAGAAAGACAAAGTGAGAGAGCAAGAGCTGGAAAAAGAGGACAGGGAGAAAGAGAGGAAGCAATGGGAGGATGAAGGAAGGAATAAAGAAAGAAAAGAAGAGACTGCAAGGGAAGAGGCAGGGAATAAGAGAAAGAGAGAGAGAGAGAGAGAAAAACAGAAAGAGGAGGAGTGTGAGGGCAGGAGAGGGGGAAAAATTGAGAGAGAAGAAGATGAGCGAGAAAATGAGAGTGACAGAGACAAAGGTAGAGAGCATCAGCCAGTCTACACTCACACACACACACACACACACACACACACACACACACACATGTTGCGTGCAGCAGGTTTTGCAGTAGGCTTGCGTCAGGCTTGTGTGTTTGTGACAGGTTTGTTCTCCATCTGATCTTCTGCTTGGGGGCACAGGAGGGCCTCTCTCTCTCTTGCTCACTCGCTCGCTCGCTCTCCCTTGCCACCTGCTGAGAGCGAGCGCTCCACCGTGCTCTAATCAACTGGAAGTTACAGCCCAGTTGGAGCCTCGAATGGGGAGACATCTGTCTTGATCCATGGTCATTCACGCTTTTAATCCGTTGCGCGAAGCGTTTCCGAAATGAATCTAAGCGCCCGCTTTATTCCCTCCTCCAAAACGCCAGGCTCCCTGCTGCTCGCGCTAAAGACAATGCTGTCTGTATCGAGATAATGACACGAGGAAACCATCTTGTAGGAGAAGAATGACACAAGCTGTGTATTCTTTTTTCTCTTTTTTCCATCGTGGCATGCCGGGGTTGTTATGGTATTCGGGAGCGGAGCCTAACAAGCTGACACCTCTGAGCACGTCATGCTCTCCGCCACTGCGAGAGAGGGGAGAAAAGTCTGCCACGAGTAAGAGACGCAATCCGAGCACGTGTTGGACCAGAAACGGGTTCGTCGACCTGCTTTATCGTGAGCCTGTGCTGGTTTTAAACTCCTGCTGAAATACTCGGCTGGCATTTAAAGCAGACAGGTGATCCTTCTACGGCGGGAAATTATAGCACGGCCCAAATGTGAAGACCAAAGATGGCCTCTTGTGTAACCAGAGACACGAACAACAAGCTCTATTTCTTGCTCCACTGAGCCTCAGATACGTCGCTGCAAAAATGAAAGGTCTATTTCGTGTCCTTGTGAACCGGGTGCCATGATGGCGAGGACCTGAGACTGAGCCCAGGCTGATATAAAGCCTCCAAAATAAAATGAAGAAAGGGCGTGGCACCGTAGCAGCAGGAGAGGGAAGTAAGGCTAGTGATGCAAGCCGATCAGCCGCATGGTGCTGCCAGGTTCTCCTGATGGCCTGCGACACTAAGACCAGCGATCGTTTTCCTCTTGGCTGTGGAACGCCGGCTCTTGGCTAAGGGGAGGTGACACTGTGTTGGCCTTTATTATGGAGATGGCTGGCAGATCCACCCCGCTTTGGCACGCTTTCAGCTTGCTATTGGACTGTTGGAGAACAATTAAGGGGCTGGCACGCTGCTGGATGGCTATATCATCCGTGTATATTAATGAACAAGGTAGTGGCAGCCGTGCAGAGCTTGAACAGTCGTAGCTCATAGCGGTGTTTAAAATATGGATGTGTGTATCAGGCTGCAGCTTGAGTTGTTGGCAGAGAGAGAGCGAGTCAGATTGCCCTGTTCCTCTGAGCCCGGCAGAAAATAAGGGAAGTGCATGTGCATGTCAGTTCTGAGCAGCCCCAATCTCTCAAGTGGCAGCCATCATAGCAGGGCACCGCAGTACTTAGAGAGTGCTTGACTAGCTGTCTGCCTTTGTTCCTCTGCAGCGATGGAGGAAAATGCTCCAGGGTGTCTCCGTACCCACGCGGCACACAGGAGACCCAACTGGGGCGGAAAGAGATCGGGCCGCGAGCCAGCAGGCCCCCTAAAGTGCCCACTGTTTTACCTGCTCTTAAAGGCTAAGCGAGGATAATGGTATATATTCGCACTTAACAAAATTATGCCTAATTACAGAGCAGCGGAAAACGTTGTAGACGTTGCCAAGGCGATGCATCACGTGTTGTACCCTTCGTACAAAGCCAACGCGACGGCATGAAGTGACAGGATTTCGTTTGTCATGTAACTACCAGCAAATCCCAGCACCTGCTGCAGATTTTTCTCTTTCACAGGAAAACAATCATATAATCCTTTGTTCCCTATTAATGCACTTAACTAGATAACTAGCTTATTCTCCATTATTACATTACATTAGGTACCAATTTTAGCCTAGGCAAAACATGAGACTCATTGGAACTCGCTAAGTCATTAATAATTTGCCCTCCCCTGAACACACTTGTCGTTTTTATTGCACAGTCCTCGTATGCTTGGACCTCAGCATCCATTTTTGCCAAAACTCAGATACCACTGTTGCTGCTCCCCAGCTTCTATCTTCTATCTGCAGCATTACAGCATTAGCGCTGTGCTACCGGGCATGTTTACTCTTTATACACTCCCGTATACACGGCCCAGCGTTTTGTCTGAAGGCTCAATGTTTCAGACGTGGACAATAAACACTGAATTGACTTTATGATTCCAAGATTGTCTAATTAACCCATTCTCTCATGTCTCCTGGTGCAGCAACCCACAGCTCAGGGCTATACCTGATGGAGACATTATTCTCCTGGCCTCATTATGGAGTCGTGCTCTCTCCAGCCACTCGCTCGCTCTATAAAACGCCAGCTCAGACAAACACGCAGCATCAGCCGAGGTTTTCCCCTGGTAGCTTAAAGAATGCTATATAATACTCGCATTAATCTGAGAACAACAGCTCTGTTACTTCATAAGGGAGAGGATGTACAGAAAAGTAACCCGAGCCATATTAAGAGTGCAATATATTGGAAAGTTGATGCCGTGCACAGTGGAGGCCTGTTTAATACATCTAGCTTTGCATACTTACAGGAAAATGTTACTTTATAAGCTAACGCTCGCACAGGATTGATGGGATGATATTTTGAAGGCAGTCCGGCGATGATTCACTAAACTGCTAACAATTCTTATCTACTTTTTTGTCACAATAAAGAAAACGGTGAAACGGACAGTAAAAGCTACTTTTTTTCGCTAACCGCTCTCTTGTGCATACTTAAGCTTTGCTCTGATTGACAAGGAAAGGGTTTTATAAATGGTGGCTGCTTCTTTAATGATCCTGTACAGTTCATTAAAACGCTCGAATCACATAAGAAATGTTCTCTTTCATGGGTGTGTCAGTTGTCTAAAGTCTTGCCTTGCTGTTGGAAGATCGGAAGTTTGAAAGCAGATGATGCCACACCCATTCTTACGGATCCAAAGGTCATAATTTCCTTGTTTGAACTGGCTTCTAATCACGTATTTTACGTAAAATAAGCTTAGGCTGGTCCCACACTGGAGGACCGATTTTTGGGTCTGATTCACCCCTCCCGATAATCATGGGGCATTCCCATTCGAGGCGGGTTGGGACCGATTATCTGCCCAAATAATCCTGTAACGTGAGGAGTTTACAGACATAAACTTCAGGTTATCATCCGGATTGGAGCGTCACCGATTTTGAATCGTATGAAATGGAATATTGAGCAGAAATCTGCAATAACCAACGAGAGCGAGCTGAGCGAGCTGAGCCGGGTCACCATCCGGATGGTGTGCACTCGCGTAGAACGTCGTCTCCATGGCAGTGGAAGGTTGGAGAATGTATAAAAATGACTACTTATTTCTAATGATCACAGGATTCAGTCTCCACTCCACCTGTGTACAAATAACAACAACGTCAGCTTGTAGCAGTAGCTTGCACTCGCACACGCTGCCATGCTGATTCCGTCTTCCTCTTTCCTGCATTTTGCTTTTTGGTGCACAACATAGCACACACGAGTGCACCCAGCTGATGACAGTTTGTTTTGCTCCGAAGTCAAGTGTGTAGCCCTGCATCATGACCGAATCCTCTATTGTGTGCATTCTTACGATTAAAATATTAAAAATCATTAAAATCCGTCATGCCTGTGGTCTCCTACGTTTTTACAATCGGTTAAGGATTTGGAAATCCTCTAGCGTGAACCAGGCATTAGCTGCCTTTTAATATTTTACAGTTGGTGGGTCGTAAAGATGCGCGTGGCTGAGAACACCCGCTCTGACTGGCGGCTTTTGAGTAGTTGAGGCGATGATGGGCAGAGAATCGGAAGAAAATCGCTTTAAATCGTTTTTATGAACTAAACTGGATTAATGAATTATTGAAAGCATTTAAAAATCAAACAAGCAGATAAAAGAAAACTTTATGATGGCTTTCACATGTGGTCAGTCCTGTATTTAGATGCTTCCCACGTGAGTACTCTGATTCTCTATAAAAGGCCAAATGAGCCTTGCCTGACAGTATGATGTAACTTCTGGAAAATGGGATGTTATTTGGAGGACATCGAACACAGGGCGCATGAAAGTGCTCCGAGTGTGTGCTCCTGCTATCTGACATGATGAGGATGTAATCAGTGTCATCATGTTGTCGGTCTAACGCTGCCACTGCTGACGCTAACATGCTGGAAAGCAGATAATCATCAGATTTTTATCTGAAAAGGGCCAGGAGAGGAGCGTATGGATTCGCTGTCCCAGCAGAGAAGACAGGCCGGATGTGATTTTGGTTGGAATGTCAGTAAGGACGAGGTGTATAATTTGTGATAAGAATAAAGATGCATGATGGGTAAAGGGGTCGAATGAAAGATAGAAGTCTCCGATTTTTCCTCATTCACATTCATCTTCTCATAATTATGCAAACAAGAACAAAGAAAAGGCCCAGACTTCCTTGATCACCCGAGTACCAGGACAGAAATTGTAATTCTGCTGCCGTCCTGCTAACTCCGCATTAAGGACAATTGCAGACAAAGCAAGAGCAAAAACTAAACCCCGACACAATGAAGCTCTAAACAACAATGCCAGATTAGTGGTGGAAACCTGTCTCAAGGCTCTCCCCCTCATTGTTTGACCAAGAATCCCTTGCAGCCCAAATGCCCCACACTGGGGGGTGAAACAGAAAAAGCCAGGCTCCTGTGGGCTCTTGCCCGAGGTGACAGGAGCTCAGGAGAGGCTGGCTCGGGCCGGCACAATCAATTCTACTAACAGGCAGGAGCTCTGATGAGGCCGGCGCCATCTGTGTGAGCAGAGCCGTGTCCCGCGTCGCCACGCCACGCTGGCACCCGGGCATACACCCAAGCTGGCAGCCGCAAGACAAACAAGCCCCCTCAGACTCGCACTCTGTTCCTCAGTCTGTCTCGCTCTCTTTTTTCCATGCTAACACTCCCGCAGAAATACTACCGAGATAAGGGAGGAATGAAGATTAAACATATAATGGAAACACGATGGCGCATACAGAAATTATAAGTGAGAGATGATGAAATGTCTGAAGGAGCCGTTACGCCATTAGGGCCTCCGGCTTCACTGGAACATCGTTGGAAGGGCGAAAGAATCGTGCCGCCTCACTCAGACCTCCTCATCTTTATGCAAATGCTGTGTAAAGTCCATTTTATCTCCATCCCTCTCTGTGCTGTCCATATGTGGAGAGGCGCCTTTGCTGGCTTCAAAGAGAAGTCGTGTTGCGGACAGTGAGTGCACGTGTAAACACGTCCATCTGGGGCTCAACTCTCCCCGCTGCACAGAGTACACAGGACTGGGTCATGGACGGCCAACAGAGTAAACTCTGAGTTAAATCCGTCACGGTGACACGCGTATCTACACAACCCGGTGAAGACACACAAGACCTTTGGTTTTTAAACTTTACTTCAAAATTCGATTCGGTTTTATATGTATGGCACTTTGTATGGAACAATGGACATTGCCACCAAGCAGCTTTACAAAAATGTGTCCTACGTGCATGTGCGTAACATCCAAACATACGTCCGTTGTGTACAAAAGGTTGTTTTCTGATATTGTGGAAGATCTTGGCTGCAGTCATTCAATAAATGACTAGACATTCATTATAACACTAGATTCCCATTTCCTGAAGGAAATACCAGCGCTTGCAAAGCAAAACAATAAAACAACAAGACACAGATAGATAGCTAATAACTAGATAGACAAATAGATTCGTTCAGTTAGCAGATTAGCCATTAGCGGTTAGCATGTTAGCAATTATCACGTTAGCTATTAACCATAAAGATGCAGTAGTAAAAGCAGTGCTTTCTAATGGGAGGATGGGGGGATGAGAAAGAAAGAAAGAGGAGCTGAGAATAAAAAAGTTATGCAGTATTTATGTAAGGTATGACAACCTAACAACCTTTACCGACTTCGGTGGTCCTGGCATTTAAGCTCTAGGAGCAGTTAGGCCTTGAAAAATGAATGAAGCCCACAGGAGGAAAAGCGAAGGATGGAAAGAGAACAGAAAACAGAAGTGACAGAGGCATGAAAAGAGGTGGATGGTTCTGTAGTATAGCCCAGAGCATGTCGAGTAAGTTTGGAAGTTTTACTTTAGACTATGGGAAATAAATAAAAACGATGAAATATCATAATGAAAGGTCAGTCATGCTATTGTTATTGGCTTATTAGTCCTGTAATAATAATAATAATAATAATGGATAAAAATAAAGTGCTTTGCTTTGCAAGCACTATAAAAATGCTAACATCTCAGATGCCCTGGCTACGTTTCTAGGACCCCGTACTGAAAGCCACCTCCTCACGGTCCCTGTGGAGGGGCAGAAGGTATCTGACATCATGTACAACGCAACACATGAGCTACAGTCAGTAATTAGTTCCATCAAACCTGACCCGTATGGTCGGTAGACCTGATAAAACATCACTAGATAAAATCCATCACCTCTGTGCCGTATTGAATGGTTGGTAGTTTCTGCTTAACGGAGCTGAAAAAGCTGGAAGGATTTCCAATCCGACCCTTCTGCAAACGTGGAATACACTTCAAAGGATCTTCAACTGGATTCTCTTATTAGGCCGAGCCTTTTCAAAAAGATTACATCGTTAATGTAGTCGTGTTTGCTCGTGAATGCTTTATTTGATGTTTTATTTAGTCATGTTTAACTTTTCTCTTTGTTTCTGCCCAATTTAGATTCTTTGTTTTTGTTTCTCGTCTATTGCAAATGTAAGAAAGGAGATTAAAGAAATGAAAGCAGAATGAAAATATTATTTATTTAATTGCTAGCGTTATCATCAGGGTGTTATAATCCTAGATACATAGATGCCAAAAATCTCATCATGCACATTATTTGCACTGCAGGCTCTCAGTTAGTCTTCCGCCGTTACTCTATCAGTCGCTACTAGCGTTCGGTGAAAGCGCTTCCCGAGAACAGTACTGCTGGAGACGAACACACGTGGGAGCAGACAGTCTTTGTAGAACTGTAATGTTCCATAAAAACACGCGTCGTCGCACTTTCATAAATCACAACTAGCAGCTCTAATTACTGTCAAGCAGCCTCTTGTAAGGAAAAAAGTGACTCATCAGTACAGATACTTCACTCCTTCTTCCTCGCCAGTGCATAGGCAGAAAGACAGCGAGAAGGAAGGAGTGTGCGTTGGAAGGTAACAAAGCGAAAATGAGCGATTTTAATGCATGTCACTGTGCACTAGCCGTCACTCAAACGACAGAAGACAGACGCCGGAGCGGTACACCTGGCTCACCCAATCAAACGTGTCCAATTAGGTGCCATTACGATGCTCAACCTGTTCTGGTGGCCGTGTTCACGTGCGATAATTGGCACCCTTCAAAACCATGTCGAGGAACAAATGCACGCCAAAAACGGTTTCATTACTTTCGTTGCGGCTTTTAAGAGAATCCTTCAGGCGAAAATGAAACGTATGAGGCGTATTTTCTCTCGAGTCGGCCATGACGAGTGTGGCGTCTTTTTTTCTTTGTTTTTCACTGGAGATACGAGGGGAACGTCGTGCATAAAAAGCCTTCAATTTAGTATCATGTAATTGAGAACGGTATGCGCACGTGACTCATTCGTTAAAATATAGTTGGGTGGAACAAGCAAAAAGGGAAAAAAATGCAGTTTGGTTGTCAGATTAAAAACAAGACGTGGAACTCGATAGCACTCCCTTGACATGACAGAAAAATGTCATTATTCCGCAGCGCTGCTGAGGTCTCGAATCTGATTGGTTTCCTAATAAAACAGCAGCTCTGACAGTAGTGCAGCCGCAAGTCACGGGTTTATATTAATGTGCTCGTTCTTATGGTATTGTTTCTATAGTAACAGCTCGTTCAAAGGAGGAGGCTCCACATAACCGGATTAAAAGAAGACAGAAACAAACAACATGGTGTTATTTAACCTAGAATAAAACAGTTGGTATGGTGGACGTTTCTGTAGGTAGGGGTTTATTTGGCATTTATGTAAGGAGAGAATCTAAAGAAACACTAAATGTATTTTATTCTTCTTCTACAAGAGACAGTGATTGTTTTGAACTTATCTGATTAAGTTTAATCTGGCAGGACATGGCTCTCATCAGATTCTGATGTTTATCGCGCTTTTAATCAAATCCAACACGAATCCGCACAGCCACAAACAATTGTTTGGAATGAAAGATGATTGGATGAATTGTTATGCTGACAACGGAATCAGATTATAACTGCTAATTAAAATGGAGCTGTGACATTCGTGATTGTTCACATAAACATGGCTTTCTCATAACTGATATCTTTTTAATCCTTCTCTGAAATCTGATTTGCTAACTCGGGGCTCGCTTGTGTTAGAAAAATAAAACTTAACCTCCCGTTTTACAGACTTAATATTCGCATGGTGAAAAGCTCTAGGACGTTTAGCGTGGTGTTAGATTTCATTAGCGAATCATTAAATAGTGATTAAAGAACGATCACGGCCAAGACTGGCGCGGAATAATGTGTTTGCTGCGTTGCGCTGGGGCACGAGCATGGGCAAACGAACAGGAGAGGCGAAGTGAGACACAGCCTGGCAGAGAGGAGGATGAGAAAAAGCAGAGCTAATGCACGGGCCCTAATAGAGACCTGCAGAAATCAATAGTGACAGATCGTGTTACATGAGAATCAAATAGAGTAGTGTGGATATCAGTGAGGCTGCTTTAGACAATGCTTTGGAGGAAACAGCATGAGTGAGGGAGAAAGAGAGAGACCTGGGGGGGGAATGAGAGAGAGATAGAGAGAGGGAGGGAGGGAGAGGGAGAGAGGGACAATATTAGTGAGAGAGAATGAGAAACCAAGAGCCCATTAGAAAAAAGGGAGGACATGTATAAAAGAAAGAGAAAAGAGAATGCTATCGAAGAACAATGTAAACAGAGACAGTGAAATATTAAAGAGGGATAACAACGTGTGTGGCGGCAAGGCAGAAAGAACAAGCAGAGAATGAAAGAGTGTACGTGTGAAAACAGAGAGCGAGAGAGACAGGGCTAGAGATGCCGTTAAATAGAGCGCAAACAAGAAATGAGATAGGGAACGAATAAGAGAAGGAAGCAAAACACAAACATGGTGACAGACAGAGAGAGACATGCAGACAGACAGCAAAGACAAAGCAGTGAAATCAAGAAACCACAACCAAGGAGTGAGGATGAAAGTGAAAGGAAGGTGAAAAAGGAAGAAATACATGTGAGAAAGTAATACATGGAGAGACTCCGGGAATGAGAGCGAGAAAGAAGCAGAAAGATGAATATGGCAGATATACGACAGAGTGAAAGGCAGATAGAGGGAGAGAAGAGAGAGGAAAAATAAACACAGGAGGGAGGCTTAAGAGAAGGAAATAGGGAGAGAGTAAAATATAGATGGACAGAGAAAGAATGAGAAAATAATGTCTAAAAGAATGAGAGACAATGAGAAATGGAGAGGGTATCGATTCAAAAGAAGTGAAAGAGAGAGATAGAGAGAGGGAAAAGTGGAGGTGAGAGGCAGGGAGTGTGACTACAGAAAAGATTTAAAAGGAGAGAGACATTGAGAAACAGAGAGATTTCCTGTGTGTATGAGATGCCACCCCCTCACCCCCTCCACCCGAATCCCCCCGGCTCGCTACAGTACACCATCATACATCAATCTGATCCAGGATCAAAGGGCGATCACACCGCTACTATGGTAACAGCCTGCAAGGCTTATCTGTGATGTGGTGGCTCGGATGTTTCGGCACGTTAGATTGTGTCGCCTGTTTGGATGCACTAACCTCAGAATGGCCGTGGGGTAAACACTGCTGTGGCATGGAGCATGGAGCTTTGACACTATCACTCACTGAGGCCATGCGCTACAACACACACAGAGGGCACGAGATACAATCTGCACCGAGTGCACGGGCCACAACATCCACTGAAGAGATGAGCTACAAGGTACAACAGAACATAACCTACAGTGTACACAGAGAACAAAGGGACCAAGTACACAGAGGACAGAGGTGACCAAATACACAGAGGACAGGGGTGACCTAGGACACAGAGGACAGGGGTGACCAAATACACAGAGATGACCTAGGACACAGAGGACAGGGGTGACCAAAAACACAGAGGACAGGGGTGACCAAATACAAAGAGGGGACCTAGGACACAGAGGACAGGGGTGACCAAATACACAGAGGACAGGGGTGACCAAGTACACAGAGGACCAAGTACACAGAGGACAGGGGTGACCAAGTACACAGAGGACAGGGGTGACCAAGTACACAGAGGACAGGGGTGACCAAATACACAGAGGACAGGGGTGACCAAGTACACAGAGGACCAAGTACACAGAGGACGTGAGTGGGCAAGTACATAAGTGACCAAGTTCACAGAGAACACAAGTGACAAGGTTCATCGAGGTTAGCCTTAGACATTCTGTTTCCTTGATGAGAAGCTTCTATGCAGAGATCACAAGGGTATCTGAAGTTGAACTGCTTCCTCTGCTGGTTCTACATCAGAGGACCTTCTTGGCAGATATTCCACTTTGAAGGCTCTGAGACCAATTTTACGTGTTACATGTGGGACCATGCCTTAGAGTTATAGAGCAAACTTCATGAAATTGATTTTTGATAATAGTTGTCTTTTCTGGAAACGATCATCACCGTAGAATTCTGAAGGCTTCCTGAGAATGCCTCACATTCAATCATTTTCAAAGTACTAGAACGTTAAAGAGGTTAAAAGTTAAAATTTCCCTCTTGTTTTACAGTCTTACAGTAGGCCAGTGGCAGCTTGTTGGTTATGATTCTGTGCAAGTGAGTGGAATGCTGTGAACTGAGGTCCCATAATATCAGTGTTGGTCTGCTGATCAAGGTCATTAACCTTCAACTGCTCAGCTCTCAGCTTGGATTGTATTCGTCTGCAACTCGCTGTGGAAAAAAAATAAACCATCCTGCCAAATGAGTATCACAATCTTAGCATTAGAAATGTTACTAATTGCTTACAGAGTCAAACTCAATTGAGAACTATGACCTAAATTATTTTCACTTCTAATGCGAATGGTTCTGTGCTAGAGAAGTTCAGCTTGTTTAAAACTGTCTTCCTAAAGTAAAATGCTTCTGTAATTAGCAGATGTCTGTCATGCACCACTTTCCCCAAATGAGATTTCAAATGTTTTCGTAGCTACACTGCCCAATGAATCAATGGAAGCTCGTTACCTTTTTTTTTTATTTCCATTGATCAAATGTCATTGATTTGTTGTTTCAGGCCTATACGAGGCCGTATAATTGCTGACAGCAGGATTAACCAGTTCTTGCCACGGAGAGCTACTTTCCAGCTGAGTTTAATTTCAACCTTAGTCTTTAATCCAACTAATCAATGTCCTTGGCAGCATCTGGTTATCAGAGCCAATTGTGTCTGATTAGAGTCGGCGCAAAACTGTCACAGATTCAAAGGAGCCAATATAATCAATGGTTTATTGAACATTTCTTGGAGATGATTACCAGGTGATCCGTCAGATTAAACTGCTATAGATTTACATTTACACACTTCCATCATGTGGAGTCTGGAATGAAATCACTAACACTAACTGTGGCAGCAAATCTACCTACATCACCAAGAAAGCCTTTATATATTCGCTTAGTTGTCAAGAGTAGTGAATGAACTTTATGATGGATGGAGTCCATTTAGCAGTTAATGAATTCCTGTAGTCCAACAACATGCCAACAGGCTCGATACCTGTACACAAATCTTGCTATCGTTATGCCCCGATGCAGACCTGGAATGCTTTCAGTTGAAACTACTATTGATATACCACACCTAAACAAGGTGGGCAAACACATTTCATGTCCAGGCTATTAGTTTTCTTAATCCCTAGTTGCCCCGCAGATAGAAAAAAAAAGAAAATGCCATATTGACTTTCACAAAGCAACTGTTTCATTCTGGTATGTATGTTTACATTTTACACAAGCTTCCAAATCTCATCACCTGCTGCACTACACACATAACCCACGGGTATTGACCACAAGGTTAAGGTCTCAAGTACAGGCAGCGGAAATCAGGTTCCTGCTGGGCTTACGCACCATGATAGGCTGAGGATCTCAACAATCCAGAATAGTCTTGGAGCATGGCTGCTTAAGAGAACTCAGTTGAGGTGGTTTGGGCAACTTTTGAGGTTGCCCCAACTCACAGTAGAGCTGTATCAGGTACATCCCAGTGGATGGAAGTCCAGGACCTAATGGAGAATTACGGTACATCACAGTTGCCTTGGGAACATCTGAGGATCCCCAGGAGGAGCTGAAATCTGTGGCTGGGGATAGCCAAGCCTGAGCTGACCTTAGCCTTTTGCTGCCATGACCTTCAGCAGAAAAGCAGAAGGGAAATGAAGGGGATGAATGAATGAATGAATGAATGAATGAATGAAATGGATGGCAGACAATCTTTTTAGAATCAGGAACATGCAGCTTTGTGGAGACAGTGACGGAACTGAGTAGGGTGCAAAGCCGTAATATCAGGTTCCTGCTAACTATAAGCTGTTACCACGTTCATAGAAAACAAAGATGCTAGTAGGAATCAAATAATATCATAACGTGTGACGGGAGGACAGACCACCACATCTCAAACCAAAATGTTCACCAAGATTGACACAAATTCAAATCTGGTCATAAACTCCTACCTTGGTGTGTATTCATGCACTTAACTGGCTAACTAGCTTGGTATACATTATTACACGAGCTTCTACATGGGTGGTGCAGTGGTTAGCAGCGTTGCCTCACAGCAGGAAGGCTCCGGGTTCAAGCCTGCCACCGACTGGGGCCCTTTCGTGTGTGGTTTGCGTGTTCTCCCCATGCCTGCGTGGGTTTCCTGCGGTTTCCTCCCACAGCCCAAAGACATGCTGATCAGGTCAACTGGCTACCCCAAACTGCTCATAGGTGTGAGCGTGAATAGTTGCTCGCCTCTGTGTTAGCCCGTGATAGATTGGCAACCTGCCCAGGGTTGTACTCTGCCTCTCAGCCCAAGTCAGCTGGGACCGGCTCCAGCTTCCTCACGACCCTGACGGATAAGCGGTATAGATGATGGATGGATAGCTATTGCGTTTTTATCCTGGTCAGTCCAACCAAAACCTGGGACAGCACATTAAGATCTCTTACCAAGGGGCTAGGTAATACATTTATAATTTGCTCACCTCTGCCCAGAAAGCACCAAACGTTCAACAGAAAAATCTGACATTTCACATAACAGGACGCACGATTTAAAAAAAAACAAAAAACAACCCAAACAATCAAACAAACGAAAAAACCTCCTTTGTGTCGAAGGTGAGCGTGTCGGTAGACAGTAAGGTCAGAGTGCGTTTCCACTGTTTGCACCACGGGACCTTTTGGCGTCACATATTACATCCATCCTTCTTTTAACACAGCCCCTCATGGCGACTCAGCCCCTCCCCTCACACCCACAGCTCTGCACGTGTCAATCATTTGCACGACCTCGAACAATAAAGGCTCTGTCAGTGCAGTCTGTCACACTGCCACTCATATTCAACCTCCAACAAATAAACAGGTGGAGGGAGTTCTACAGGTGACGGTTAGAGTGACGGCAAAGGTTCTCATTGTTCTGTATTCCAGCAAGTCTGCCGCCGTGGGCTTCCTCCATCTCCCTGAGGTGAGGGTAATGTTTTAATTAGGTCTACCTCCAGATAGGTTCTCTTCCTAATCTAGCCGGTGTATGTGCTCTGCCGGTGGGAGTTCCGCCGCGCTGTCAGCATCACTCACCTTGAGATTAAATTCTGTCAGAATCAAAGATGCCGTCATGACAGCTGCTTTTTTTCTCTGGAATAAGGAGCTAATGGAACCACCAGCACATCTCAATGCCAAGCTTTAACCTTCATGTTTTGTTTGTTACTAAAGTTCCCAGACAACATTTTATAGTGATATAGCACTTAAGGTAAAATCTCACCTGTGTGGCCATCTGGGAAAACAATTCACCATTTTTTGTTATAAATATTTATGCAAACTACACATTTTCTGGAACTGCATTGTCTCTTTAGCAGTTAAACATCTGAAAAAGACAAAAAGATTCAAATTCATTGCAATGACACTGAAAGATACTACATCTCCCTTTACATCTGCTTATGGACAAGCAACATTGCTAAGCTAATTCTATGCTAACAACGTGTAATGAGTTCACACTTTGTTTAGCAGCAGCATCCATGTCACTCTATGTGTGAGCTAAAAGTCACAAAAAAGGGAAAAATTTCAGTGAGGAAAATCAGCAGGTACAAAAAGTATACGAGCTCTTTAAGGTTGGAAGAAAAGAAAGAAACATGCATAATACATCAGAGGTGCGATGAAATACGGTGAAATAGCACAGTGAATTGTGCGTGTGGGTGTGTGTGTGTGTGTTGTTACCACATTTACTTGTGCGGTTTGGAGGTGGCAGCAGGATGCCACGTCCTACAGAGCGTGCTAAATAAAAGACGACGTGAAGCGAACAGTCCACGTTCTCGGCGTTAAGAAGATGAAAACAGCGCTTGCTAATTCAGCCTAGAAAGATGCGAGCAAAATGATTAAACTCGGCCGTGCTAATGGAGGGAAACACTAAAGCGTGGAAAACATAAACAGTACTAGAAAGAGCGGCAGCATTTAATAGAGACGAAATTGTACAGACGAGAATTTAAGGAATATATTTAGCATGGAAGCTGCCATCAGGACATTTCTTCTGAGGAGACGGTGACGGAGACGGAGACGGTGGTAAAAAGTCCTGCGGAATCTCTGCAGCGTACTGGCGTTAGCAGGCGCTCATTAGCATGCATGTATGACACACAAATGAAAGTTAAAAAAAAGAGAAACGCTCTTTGTTTAGCAGGCAGTCGGCCTTGCGGAAACACAAAACAAGTGTTTGTGTGGGCAGCAGGCTGATGACTGGACGCTCACACTGCAGCGTTATCTGCGGTCCAAAAGCTCCATTAGCCCAGGGTTTTAATTAGCGTGTTGCTGTGAGGGAGCCATTAAGACGGATTTGGAGTGGTGATGGAGCGCCTACTGATGGAGGGCACACGGACTGCGGCTAACACCTGGCACACGCACACACACACACGCGCGCGAGGAGCCACTACTGCGGAGATGCTGACACCGTGTTCATACAGGGATGTGTGTTAGAACGAGCAAAACTCATCACCTTCATCAGGAGAGCAGCTTGAGCAGAACAGTGTGGGGAAAAAAACAACAAAAGAGATGAAGCTGATGCTGCAGAAAGAAGAAGAACCTCGCGCAGCGGATACCGTTCTCATATCTGTCTGTCTCTCTATTTGTCTATCTTGCTTCCTGTCTCTCTATATATCAGACATATCTGTCTGTCTAACCCCATCTGCCGCTCTCTCTCTGTTTATTTGTCTGTCTCTAGGTATCCATCCATCTCTTTATCTTTCTGTCATTGTATCTATCTGTCCAGCGGTCGGTTCTTCTGTCAGTCTGTCTATCTATCTGTCTGTAAATCTCTCTATCTACCCATCTACACCAGCCTGTCTGTCCATAGGTTTGCATTTCTATCTATCTATCTATGTATCGGCTAGTCTATCTGTCTGCCTAACACTGTCCCCCTCTCTCTCGCTCTGTTTATTTGTCTATCTCTGTGTATCCATCATCCATCTATCTTTCTGTTGGTGTATCTATCTGTCTAGCAGTCTCGTTTTCTGACTGTCTGTCTGCCCACCACTCTATCGCTACCCATCTAAACCAGAATGCCTGCCTGCCTTCCTAACTATCTATCTATCCATCTATCTATCTAATAAAAATAATAAATGGTATAAACAGTGAATAAGATGTAGTGAGGGGAACATAGTTTCTTCAGCAGCTGGAGCTCAACCCTAACCCCCTCGCATGGAGCAATAAAGGACGTATATGTCTATCTCTCTCTCTATCTCTCACCATTTTCAGGGTGCTCCATCTCTCCGATGCTGCCGTCGGGCGTGGTCCTCTCGTAGTGTTCCTCAGGCAGTGCCAGCGGGCCGAGGCGCGGCCCTGACGAGCTCTTGCTGCTGGGTGTCTCCGACTCCTCCAGGCCGCTGTCGTAGTAGCTCTGCTGGGACGAGTCCTGCGCGTCCTGCACCGGATTGGCCGTGGAGAACGTCACTCTGCGGTGCGGCAGCTGCGGAGCGAGAGAACAGCGGGGCGTCAGGTCACAACACGCTAATTATGGTCTGATTCTAACTTCCCGGCTCCTAACTAGGCTAATTGATCACCAAATTTGTAATATCACACTTGGAGAGACACGGGCTTTTTCGTCTGCGCAAATGTTCCGAAGGGTAGCTAATGAGGAAATGTTTCCTTCCCCCCGTTAGCCAAGGGTACTACTGACACACAGCTCAGTGCGGCTCGGCAGTGTGAAAAATCCCTAATTAAATTCATTGATATTAGTGTGAAGATGACCTCCGTCTTTCAGTGAGACAGAAATAAATAAAACAGACACACAAACACCAACACGCACACCCTAACACAAACACACATCAACAAGGAGCTCATAAAACAATGGAAATCACTGATCCTGTAGAAAAACTCTTTTCCCCATGCTGCATTAGTTCCCATTACGCTGAGAGTAGGTGGGGATCAATAACACACACACACACACACACACACACAAACATTCATTTCAGAGCAAGAATCAGAGCAAAGCAGGAATCAGAGCCATTAAGATGGCCATATAAAAGCTCCATTAACGGAGCCATTTAAAACATATAGGAGTGCCATTCCCGGCATGTTCTTCATCAGCGTCAACTCAAAGCTGTTTTGTGTGTGTGTGTGTGTGTGTGTGTTATTCCTAACACAGGATACCATCAGCTCGGAACTTCCTTGTGCTTCCTTCTCCTCCATCACCCCTGGGTGCTTATTTATTTATCTGATCATTTATTTATCTGTTTGTCTGCTCGTTCTCCTCAGTTCCCGCCTTCCCTTCCCGCTTTCCCTCCCTAATGTGTTCATATTAAACGTGCTGGTGCACTCACACACGTTTCTCTACCGCACACTCACACATACCAGTCATCAGCTTGCTCGCCGTGCGCTCCCTCCGGCTCTCCATCGCACGGCTCGAGTAGCACTGCAACTCGCAGGAGAGCGTTTTGCTCGCGTGGTAATTATATCAGCTTCCTGAGGAAACGCAAATATGGTGCTGCACAACTGAAAGCTTTCGGTCTGTCACCGTCTGCGCAACACGTGTCTGTATCAGAGATCCACAACTTTATATTACCGTCTAAGCGCTACGCCCCAGCTTACCTGCTTGGCTCCCCTGTGCACTAACTGAGTAGCTGATTATCTCTTTTCCATTCTTTTTTTCTTTTTCAACCAATGGAACAATGGCTATTCCTCAGCTAGCATGCCTTACTTGCACATTAACAGTTTTTGAACATTAGATATTAGTAACATTCAAAGATTATAGAAAATGACATATTTCTTTCTTATATCATCGATCAGCATCATCTGTAAACAAACTTGAGCGGAAAACTGGCTTTAATTCCATTTAAATCCTGCAAACATTCAACCACTCCTTCACTCCACAAATCAGTGGTCTCGGTGTTGAGTGAAATTTTTACTTGGAATTGGCCTATGAAGTGGTCTCGGTAACCCTAACCCTAACCCTAGCCCTAGGATTACACTACGGCACTTGCTAGAAGAGTGGGCTATGCTTAACATGTCCTAAGCATATCATCAACACATCTGAGAGTCCGCTCTTGGTCTTGACATGGACTCGGTCGCGCCTAAGGTGGTCTTGAACCCAACACTAGTAAACAGCTTTCACTTATCCTCCTGGTTCACTGACCAACACAGAAATCTAAAAGCACTTTCCATCGACAGGCTTTTAGGGAGCATCAACAAATAGCTGTGAGCGAGGTTGGACCCAAAGCTACGCTACTTACATTGGGAGTAACAATAACAACCCGAGGCATCTTTTTTCCCACAATCAATCATTTACTTAAGACCACATGAACCCGTTGTTTCTCATTCCGCTGACAGATTTCTTGATTTTTTTTCCAGAAGACAGTCGATGGAATTAGGCAGAACATAAAATCCACACGGACTCCACATTTTCCTTCTGCCTTTACTCCTTTTATAGATAACGACTACGGCCCTCATTAAGTAGTCAGTATTACACCATTGCTTAAAAAAGTCAATAAGATGAAATCCACCAGCTCCACTCTTGATCCACCTTCAGTCAGCACTCCATTGTCTTAAAAATGAAAAATAGGTTATCATCCTCTGGGCTCGTCCCATGCTTTTTTTAAATTGGCAGCTGCGTGGCCAAATTATCGACCCTCCTTGTTTTCTCTGAAGTCTTTGAGACAGTTGTTGCTGTACAATTACAAAAATATTTGAGTTAAGAAGCCGGTGTGAAGTGTTTCTAGCCTGAATCTGGATTTGTGAGGGGTGTTAATGACCGCCTATGTGCAGCTGACTCCAGATCTTCAAGCCATGAGTGCGCTCAATCTAAGTGGAGAATCCAATACTGATGATTGCTTCAAACGTCTACAACAGCTACAAGACAGAAATGACTGGTTTCGTGCTAGACTGGTTCAATTCTTATTTGACTGGCTAGAAAGAATGTGTTACAATGGGATAACGCTTCAGCAGTCTTCTGCAGGAATCAGGCTTAAGTACTATTGTATTTAGCATATATGAATTCTCTAGATCACAGGTGTCAAGCCCAGGGCCAAACATGGCTCTCTGTCTATAAAACCAATGCTAATACTAAAACCCACAGCACACTAATACTCAACCACACTATGTCGAATTCACAGCAGATCCATAGCGTAGCGAACATCCTCATTACGAGTGTAACTATCTGCTGAATTTAATCAATGCATCAATTTAAAAGGCAGCAACTGTAATTAATCGAATTTGTTTAAAAAACTAATCCATGTATTTACACTAACTGACTAGGAAAGGTGGTTTGCCTGTAACTTTGTTGCTTTTCAAATACTCCTTCTCTACATGATCATCATTCGCAAATTTACAAATGACCAAAATTACAGTCGGTCAATTTAGGCTACTAAATTGAATTGTATCATCGCAGATTCTGTGGTATCGTCAAATATGCAACTGTAGTCCAATTATAAATCGAAATCACAGCGTATGATTGAGGCCTACACCCCTACCTTGCACCACCATACTGCACACTTGGGCTCACGTCTAACAGGGCTGAAATGGCAGTAAAAATTGATGCCTATTTTCTGCGTTTGATGCACATCAGACCCAAGTCTAAACAACAATTTGGAAATATGTCGGCTGTTGGTGTGATCCACTGACTGACTCAAAATCTCAAAGCATATTACCCAGAGTAAAGACCGAAAAATACGTTGAAAAAAGAAAAGTTGACGGTGCACAAATACAAGAGAGATGGCAGACAGAGTATGTGTAGGCTCATAAACAAACTTATGTTGGTTCTTAAATCAGTCTACAGGAAAAAGAATTTCCACTGTAGAACCGAAAGTCCAAGGGGTGGAGTCATACCTTATCCAGCTCCACCTACACGGGCGGAGTTGAACCAAAAGTCAAGGTGGTGGGGAAAACGCAGCCTTTCAAGCATGTTTGTTCCGTGTTGTAACAGTGGTTAATGGGTTACGGTTAGAGTTTACAGGAGGAGCAGGATCAAGTCCATCTCCGCCCCTGGTAGGAGCTTCATATCCTGCTGTTAATCAACAGAATAGATAATAATAAGCCAAAAAAATGAATGCCCTTAATTTATACGCCTTCAAGGGCTCCAAAAAAAATGCTGATGTGAGCCGAGCCGAGTCTGAGTTTGACACCCCTGTGCTAGGTAATATATCTAAGTGCCATGATATCTCGTTTCATTGTTATGCTGATGATACACAGTTTTACTCCCAAACACAGCCTAATCTGCAGCTTGCCTTACCTCGCACTACGATGTCTTACTGATATACAAGACTGGATGGCATCCAAGTAATTACAGTTGAATGAGGATAAATTTGAAGCTATGCTCGCGGGCGCACGCAGATAAAAAAAAAAAAATTAAAAAAAAGTTGGAAGACAGTTGCACTATCATCATTTCTTAGTAACCTTGAAGCAAAAAATGAATTTACACTTTCATTTCATACCCACGTTATATACATTAGCTCAGAAACCTAGCAAAGCTTAAGTCATCCATGTCTCTCGAATTCCAAGAAAAGAATTCATAAACATCTTTCTAAGAAGATCATAATGCTCTGATGGCTGATTTTACTAACAATAGTATCTAGAGTGTGGGTTTCCTCCGGGTGGGTTTCCTCCCACAGTCCAAAGACATGGAGATTTGGTCAACTGGCTACTCTAAATTGCCCATAGGTGTGAATGCGAGCGTGTGTGGCTGTTTGTCTGTGTTGGCC
>JAQQZX010000009.1:1555466-1580530 GCA_030068355.1 Notoglanidium maculatum | reverse complement strand
CAGGGTGTACCCCGCCTCTCGCCCCAAGATGCTGGGATTGGCTCCAGCTTCCCCACGACCCAGACGGATAAAGCGCTCTAGATAATGGATGGATGGATGTATAGTATCTAGAGTATTGTACAATATGTACAAGCCTTCACTCTCCTTGGTTACTAGCTGTTGCGTGGTGGGGTATAGCTGGCTAGTCGGTGGGAAGTGGCAATTTACCAACTTTGGAGAAAATGGGAGCAAAAAAACCCCCATAAATCTGAGTACATACCACTTTTCAGCACATCTACAAGTAGCAGTCTGCTCACCATTTTTTATATAACATAGCACTAAAAGTCATAAAACAGTGCTGCAACATTATAAGCATTACAATATTTCATTTTTCATTTCAGTTTTTTTTTTACACTTGAAAGGATTGCTATTCCTTGGTAGCTTATAAAAACAATAACTGAATACACAAAAAGTAGGTCACCCTTGTTAGAAAAATCTTCCAGGATTCTGTAAAAGACACGTACCTTTTAAGGTGTCAACAATAGTACTGGTATACATATTAGTGTAAAGTGTAACCTTATTTCTGTTACCCCCTAGCTTCTATATGTAATTATGTGTGACAGATAGACGAGGCAAGAAGAAAGGTTCCACTGTGCTGGGGCAGAACCTTGTAATGTATTCTATCTTTCAACTTAATTTTTGCCTGTAAGCAGGAAAATAGGAAGTGAGCGTTTACAGTGACGTCATGTTCGATTTAAAGAAAGAGACACAGGGATGCATTAAATGTCCGTAACATTGTTCAGTATGGGATCAGTTCTACATGAGATTGCATATTAACATAATTATGACATTTCGATCAAGGACGTTATGACACTCTCAGGCCACATCCTGGAGTCGAGGTATTCCCAGAGTGAGCGGCTGAGATTGTGATTAAAGATCTCGCAGGCAGAAGCATTACTATTTAAATGTAGGGAGACCGTTTACTTGTATAAATATGGATCCTGTGCTTAAACGACTCCTGCAGGCATCGCTCCAGAGTCAGCACTTTCTTTTCTCTGAGCTCTGGGAGCTACAGCTCCGCAGATGGAGCAAAGATTCCCCTCTCGAACTCATTTAATGTTGCCTTCATAAAGGAATATTGCAGGCCAGATAGGCTAAAAGGAGCCTGGGGTGGGGACTGAGCCAAAGTGGGATTGGTACAGGCCAAGCCATGGGAGCTTGGGTTTAACTGGTTGGATGAGCTTGGTGCTGGACTGATGAGGGGGAGTTTTGGAGCTGGATAGTAAAGGGATAACAGGACTTGGGCAGCAGCGGGGAGGCACCAAGCTGGAGGTAGATAAGCTGATGGAGCACAGTTGGGACAAAGCCGGACGTGGCTTCCAAATCGCTTAGAGAGCCAAAAAGTTGGCAGAACACAAAGCAAACTGGGAGGCGCTGGTAAATGAAGGACAAACAAAGCAGATTTGGTTCTGTCACTGAAACCAGTAAACAGTACCTGAGAGAAGAAGAAAGGGTGCGATAGAAGATTTAAGACACTTGAATACAAAGTTAAGCCGGACCAGAGGGAAGTATAAAAAGCTTGGCATGCAACACCAACAATTCAGAAATCCAGAAAGAATAAAGATGCGAAGCCAGAAACAACAGAGTGCAAGGATTAAGATTACTAGAAGAACTACATAAGAAGCAAGCAAACTTCATCACCAAGCTTGGAATAAACCAATTAATAAATACAGAAAGATGAAGAGACGGCAATACCAGAAATAACTGGGAGAGAAGAACTACAAGAAAAGGGACCGAAGTACAATCTTCAGCATGCAGAACCAACAAATTGGATTTAAAGGCAGTTGGTGTCAGGAACTGAAGGAGTGGTTGCCTTGGCTAATGGAGCGTTGTCTGATGCCAGTCTATTCATCATGTGTTAGGTGTGGTCTAAGGTGAAAAGTGCTCCACAAATGGATGGGTGACACATTTCCTTTTCCATTTGCCCACTCCATTAGTCCTGCACGCTGTCATACACAATGATGACAATGGTCTGATCTATCATTCAAAGTGGCAGCTCCATCCTCAAGCTGCAGGGTCTCCCTACACATGGCCTGAATGTCTGACACTGTTTAAAACCAATACCGGTGAAGAACATGAAAGAAGCTTGTATCTGACACATATATACATATATAGAGACACTGTAGAGAATTACCAATGCAATTAGCATGCAGTGAAGGCTATAAATGCGACAGAACTACACTTTAACCCATATTCACTCATTTGTAAATGCACTCTTGTGATCATTGCTCATAGTTTCCTCATCACTTGTCCACCACTTTGTGCTCCTGATCAGCTGCCCCCCACCCCTCCATTCTGCTCCTTCTAGCTTGTCTTCTTCTTTACCCACTGCGTCTCTTTGATAAGCTTCAAGTCTTTGAAGACTCCACCGCTATGCTATGTGCCTCCTAGCAATTGCACATTGAAAAAAAAATAACTCTAAAAAAAGGAAGGTGAGAGTTCGATGGAAAATACAAAAAGACCTGCATGCAACTCTCTCTCTCTCTCTTCTGCGCCAGTCTCTGATTTTTTTGCTTTCTGCATCTCCAGAGTTGCACTCCTTCATTGTCAAATTTGTTTGTGCAGATCATTTTTTTTCAGTGCACTACATGCTTTCAGAGGAAACGGCTCATTGATCCTCACAGAAGCCTGAAGCAGGAAGAGCTCGTTCTTTCTACTTCCCTTGTATGCTCTCTTACTCACTTTAACTAATTCATCTTATGCACAAACTTTAACCAACCCAAGGATTCGCAACTGTAATCCCAACTGAATTCACAAGATCCGTAACGTAAACTGTGACAAAATTTGCAAGAAAAGTTTACCAACCACAAGTACTTTTGTGGACTTTATTTTCCATAGTATTAATTTAGCACTGCTTGAAAATACATTCAGGAGAAATTTGTTGGTTGGTCCCTGGTTGGGTTATTCTTTGTTTTCCCTGTGTTCATTGGGTTTCCTCTGGGTTCTCCGGTTTCCTCTCAACATGCTCATGCACATTTGGGGTCATTTGCATTCAGACCAATTAACCATATCCCATGTGAAAATAAGACTTTTTTTTTCCTTGCTGGATTAATGGCAAAGAGAGCAAAGAAAATAAACTAGGGTTAGAGTCAGGGAATGGCTTGCGTGCATTTAGTATCCTGCTCCAACACATGTCCCAAATCATGGCATAAATCTATCAGTATTAGTTTTGGGACGCGGTACCTACTCAGCAGCCACTCTGTGCTCTCAGCAAACATATCAGCGCGCTGTCTGAGAACGCGCTTCCTGCGGAGCGCATAGTTTACTTAAACTACTAGCAATGCAAGATGAGCCATGTAACATTTTCAAACACCTGTCACGGATGTATTTTGTAGATGTTGACACCAATTAGCCTACATATCTGTTTCTAACTAGACAAAATGACTAATTGAATAATTATTCATCAAAGAACAGACACAGAACATATGTGGATGTTGAGATTATTTAATACATGTGACACGATGCTTTCTATTTGCAGTTCCCCTGTTCTGCAATTGGATGCTGTATGTAAGCATGGTCAGAGCTGTGCTTATAGTTACTCACATTGCACACTTTGCGTAGGAATGCACACGCACCCATTATGCACACATCTCTGCGTACGCACTGTTGATAAATGGGGGTTCGGGAGAGTAAAAGTGGCCCTGCTGTCCGGGTGGGTGGGATGGCATATTCTCCCATACTCTGTGCATCACGAGCCCATCATGAGCCATTGTGAGCTCATGTACGCAGAAGAGGGCAACTGGATTCATGTGTCTAGCATGAACAAATACGTGATAGCGTTCACCCTTCCTCAAGTTGGTAGCCATTATGAGCTTGCTTCTTCAAATTGGAAGAAAGTTTCAAAAAAGGCACACAAATTGTACGGACCTAAAATTCCAATACTGTGGTTCATTCCCATCATACTCTTTCCAAAAATATTTTCAGCACAACTTCATTTCAAGTGTTACGTTTAGAACGTGCAGTTGGCCATTACAAAATTATTCCTTCTAGGTGCACTTTAAAAGTTTTAAATGCCGCAGGCTGCAAACACCAAGCTTGCTTTCTTTCAGCTCATCTATGAACCTGTAACCTCACACTTTTCTGTCCACCGTCCATCCTGTGGACGAGAAGCAAAGAACGCACACCAATCGACACTTACTGTTACACCTCTGGCTCTCACCTCTGTCGGCTCTTCAGTTCTTCCCGTCTCCATTCCCCTTCACCCTTCCCTCTTCCCTGTCCTCCTCCAACATCTGTCATTCTCGGTCTCACTCTCAATCTTGCACCTTCTTTCCTCGCTCTGTCTCCTCTGCCTCACCCTCTCCATCTCCTTGTTACAGAAGCTTGCCATTGGGATTTGGAGGAATTGAGTTGAATTATGAAGGAATTTTTCAGTAGCACGATTGGCATCATTTCCCCCTTCACAATAGAACATCATTCTCATATCTTGCAGTGAGCGCGAATGAAAATAGGCCGCGCACCATTCCTTCTCTCATCCTTTTAAATTGAATTTTTCATATCGCGAGGCCGCGGAGACATCTGCCGTTTTCTTTTAAGAAAAACTCGTTTCATAACATGAGCGGTATATACCTGCGACTTGGTGTGAAAAATCAGGGTTCCTTGTAGTGTGCCATGCTAAATGATTGAAAAAACACCCATTCCTTGCACAAATGAAAAGAAGGAGCCAATTCTTCGTTATTGTCACTTTACCTTGACATATCAAGAGGATCTTTTCCTTCATTTGAACCCCACCAAACCATCGCTGTTTTTCTTCATCATCCAAAAGAAGGCACTGCTCAGTCTCCCACCATGCCTTTGTATTCTTGCCATGTATCGGCTCAGAGGCTCGAGGACATAAATTGCATCTCATTTCATGATATGCAAAGAGGGTTTCCTTTTTAAAATGAGTGACAGTGAAAGAGGCAGGAAGTAGAGATCCTGCTAGACGGAGAAAAATAGGGAGTAGGAAAGCAGAGTGGGGGGTTGGGGGTGTGAAAGAAGGGAGGGTGAGGCACTAGAGAAATTAATCCTCAATATCCACTCCCAAGGGGCACCTTATTCCCTCTCAAACTTCAATTTTCAGAGTTAATATCTCAATTCGTGGCTGGAAGGCATGCATGGAGCTCACTCTCCAATTCCTTTAAGGACGTAGTACATAATGGGATTGGAGGGCAAGATGACAAAGCTTTCAAACAAGCTTAAGACTTCTGGGGCTATCTCCAGAATTGTTTTATGCATCTCTATTAATACGCAAGTATGCGTCTATCTGAAAGGAAGCTCTGATTTGATAGTGTGATGACACAAAATATCTTCCTTCAGCCCAGTCCTTCTATATAAAAGGCAGAATTAATTTCATCTGTCCTCTGCTACTCCTGCCATCTAGTGACAAAGGCAATGGCTTGAATTTCCCTAACGCATAAAACCAGGGTGAGGATATTAAAAAATAATGTTTAATTAGAACCCGAGAAGCGCTTTCATCTCCTGTTCAGAGTGAGTAGCCTGCCAGAGCAGTGGAACTAGGACACGTTTCCACTATTGATCTATCAGCACAAACCTCTGCCTTTGACAAGAGCTCTAACAGTGGAGGAAAAAAAAAAAAAAAACATCAGATCAAGAGAGCATTTTATCGGAGGCAAACCGAGCTCTTTGTTGAGCCTGTTCAATCACAAGAATGGGCAGTCTGGACCAGTTTGGAGATATCAAAAGACTTTAAGAACACCAAATAAATAACTGC
Source organism: Notoglanidium maculatum (assembly GCA_030068355.1). Taxonomy (NCBI): domain Eukaryota; kingdom Metazoa; phylum Chordata; class Actinopteri; order Siluriformes; family Auchenoglanididae; genus Notoglanidium; species Notoglanidium maculatum. The sequence goes on along the minus strand of JAQQZX010000009.1, from coordinate 1,574,778 downwards.
GTTGTAGCTGATGTGGTTGTATGATGCTCTTCCAATCACTATATCATTGAAAATCATAGAGCTTGGCCAGGGCTATTGATGCTACCGCTCTGTTCAGTTAATAAATTAGATGCTGATTAACAATGGCTTATTATGGCTGAAAGCAATCAGGCCATTGCGCCAGTCAACAAAAAGAACCTTGCAAATATGTAGGCTAATGCAGGTCATTGATTTTTTTCCCCCTTGTCCGATCCCAATATTTTGTCTTCTTTATGGTCTCCATTTCCATAATATCCTCTTTCTGGTCGCTTCCTCTTGTCCTTGGCATCAGAAGGTTTCTGCGCCAGATTATCTGTCTGCAACATCATGTCACTTCAACTACTCTGAGGTATAATCATGCTCATGGTGCATTTCCTCATCCTGTCACCCCAGCGGTAGAACCCTTGACTCTGACTCTAAAGACCTTTCAGTTCAGACAGGACCTTGGATAACACCTTATTCTCTCTGCACTTGACTTACATTGACAGTCGTTTTCATTCCCTCCTTTTTTTTTATTTATTTGCATTATTGTTTACGCTCTTCAGGATTTAGGCTGGTAATTAGGTTCCGTACAGCTCAAGTGTTCTTAACAACACACAACATGCCCGTCGCAGGAAGGATTTTAAGTGGCGCATAGCAAAACAAAATTTTTTGCATCAATACTGAGTAAGAGAGTTCGAATATAGACTGGGGAAACGTCTGAAATAGTTAATACGCTAAAACCTGTAGCAGCAGTAGTGACTGATCCAGATGTGTAACATTAAAAACTATACATCAATACTATCACAGTCATGAGTGCAGATGTTACAGAGTGATAAAGTGTAGTTGAACTTCAGGCTGAATGTTCGAATGGTTTATGAACCTGGCTTTGACGAAACTGTTTCAACTCGGTTGTCTTTAAATACAGGAATCCGCGCAGAACCGCTGGGTATTGCTGCATCTCCAGCAGCACATTTTTAAGTCGCTCGGCATAAGAGTGTCTGCTAAATAGCATAATCTAATTATAAATGTTTTAACGTAGCTGTGCGGATTTTCAGCATGCATGCATAAACGTTCGTACTAATCGACACACTAGGCTAAAGAGCTTTAGCAGCTTTCTAAATTGAAATAAACATATCAGCAGAAATGTCTTCATGTAGCACTAAATGCCAATAGTCTGTACTACAGTAACGTTATTATGCAGTATTGGCAACTACACATTTGGGAGGCAATTTGCTCTTTTCTGATTTACCGTCTATTGTACCATTAATTCAGTGTTACATAAAATAATATAACTGAGAGCAATAAAGTATCAGTATTAATACGTTAATACAAATGTTGTGATATTAAGGTTAACCATGATGAACTGTTACATAAGCAATTACTATGGCCTCATAACAACATGGAAATATTAAGCAATTACCACAGAGCACAGGGTACATATGTTATCTTATAGCCTTAGAAAACATAATAAGGGAATGGAAAGCGCTGTCTTAAGTGCGAAACAAACCTTCTCATGAAGCCTGGTAATCAGAAAGCATTGATTCGACATTTCCAATTAACTAGGAATGCATGTAGGGTCGAGGAGTTTGTGATTACGCATTCATGTGTGGGAGGGAGTGTTTGTCTGTGCTTACTGTGGCGTGATAATGGGTTAAGAGTCAAGACAGATACCCTCTATCTGCAGAGCTCTCTTTCAGCCTCTGGCTGTCTTTATTTCGCTTACCTGGCTCTCCTTTTGATTTAGTTGCGAAATGAATCACAAAAATCGTGCTTCTCAAATGTACTCACTCTATGAGGTGATGCAATTATCCATCCTCTACTGTGTGGTCTTGCGAAAGCTCTGTTCTGAGCTAAGTGTTTTCGACACTGGCAAGCGTTCTTCGAACTCACATGGCTGCAAATCTTATCACAGGAGAACTGAACTGTGCAGGATTTTACTGGCACCTCAGCACTTAGGTTGCTGATTAAAGACACCGATTGGCTTAAGTGATCCTCTAAAACGTTGATTAGAGCCATGACAGATAGAAGCATTATCCTGGAAACTGGGACTGGAATTTCTTCAAAAGAATGCGAGGGCTCGAACTTCCCGAACCTTGCCCGAAGGTGCTTTGACTTTTGACAAAACTGAACGAGAATGACTTAGTTGTCCATGGAATAGCAGTCGAGATTTTTGAAGCCACTAGACAGCTGAATTCGAAGCCCCCGTGTTCATTTCATCCCTGTTATTTCCAGAGTTCTGAGTGACAGGAGCCGAGGTGGAGGCTGTAGAACTCCTGCTTGTAGGTCAGTGGGCTAATAGGAGCCTCGAGGTGGTTCTTCAGTGAACGACCTCCATAACATGACTGCAGGATATTCAGACATGCAGACTCCGAGACAGAGCACTGAGATGGGCATTAGTCCCATACTAATGCACATCATCCCAGTGAATCTAGGACCAATCGGTCGGAGACGGAGCATAGGCGCGCAGAGGCTGAGCTAACACATCACCACTGTGGCTACAATGCTCAAGGGATCTTATTAGTGTACACATCATGTCAAATACAGAGTGCCTGCCGCTCCTTTTTTGTCATATATGTAAGCAGAAGACTGAAACGCGTTCTCCTAACACGCCCATGCCGAGGGAAGCTCTCCAGCCTGGGTTTAAAAAAAGAACATGATGCCAGGAATTAACCCACTGGACAGCGGTACAGTACACCAGACCGTCTGGAATACTGGTATCTAATACAGAAGGAACAAAACAGTCCATGTGGTGTTGTTATAGGAAAACGATCAACAATGAAGCGGATTAACTGTTACCGCCGCAAAGTGGATTATTTTCCAGTAATTTCAGTGTGTTTTATTCCCCTTATACCAGAGCTGTATTCCCAAGCCACCATTTCTTTTCTTTTTTTTTTCATTTAAACAGCTTATTCGTTTATAGTTCAATATAATATTGGATAATCTCCGCAAACAAGTTTCTGCTCTTACTTCTATTATTTTCGCTCTCTTGAAGTCAATGGGAAAAAAAACAAGAAAGAACAAAGCATAAACTCCTGTGCTGAAGATGTCTTTACCTCTGACATTGGAGACTCCAGACTTCACCATATCAATGATTAGGCACATTTTTAATCAGTTTATACAAATCCGTATTACTATAAAAATGCACGTTTACGTTGCAGGAAATGAACCAACACCTTTTGCCCGATCAGAATCCAGAATTGTGCGATAACGTGAGAAAGTGGAATTTTCTATACGTTTTCTACAATGTTTCAGTGGTGTACTGTTTCTGATCAGATTAATGACGCCGATAACGACGACGCTGCTCGGCGGCTGACCACATGCCGCTGATGCCTTATTATAGATTATGTATAATATATGATGTTTTATAATAGGGCTGAATTGAAATCGAAAGTCTCATTTAATGTACGGCGCGTTGCGGCCGGCACAGGAACAGCTGCTGCCACTCAAACGTCGTGAATTATTAAAAGTCCGATATATTCTGATGACAGTGATGAAAATGCTTTTAGAAAGTGCATAACAATGAGTTAACTGTGATAAATTATATATCCTCGGAGACCTGCAGAAAGCATAGTCACTGTCTAAATGAGAAATGCAAGCGCTGTGAATTTAAAGCATTACTCCCAGTTTTCATTTCCCTAAAATTAAAAGACTATTATAGCACTATAATGTTACCTACTTCAGCACTCAGGTTTAGCTGCGCCTCTCTCTGCTCTTCCCATGAGTATCGTGCACTGTTTCCGGTTTATTGCTAGAAATTCGGCTCTGTGCCGCTCGTGTTATTGTCAGCTCGGTTAACAGCTAGATCAAATTCTGCCAGTTCACATTCGCAGAACATTTTCAATATATCATATATACGGGGTTATATGGTAAGCAGCAGCTCTTCAAGTGTGAGACACGTTGAATTAAAGTGTCCGCCAAATGAATATGCAAATGGACACCGATAAGGCTCGCGTTCTTCTGCTTTCCTGAGCAGCACTATGCAAGTGTACACACACCTGTCTCATTTGGCACGGTTCACATATGATCATGTCTCGGGGAACAGTGTTAAGTGGTAAGGGGAATGAGACTCCAATCCAGGGTTGAGGAATCTAAAAGCTTTCAGAGAAAAAACAGCTGTCTCGTGCATCATAAAGTAAATCATACATGAAACATAGCTCATGGCTAATACATCAGACACAAAGAAAATAAGTACCGTACCGTACCGCACCTTCGATGTTGCTGATGCTGTAGATCAGGTGTCTCCAACATGGTGCTAATGGCAGCTCGCCAAACGTTCAAAGATTATGGGCAAAAAAAATCTGACAACAAATAAATAAATAAATAAATAAATAAATAAATAAACAAACTTTCCCAGTTCAATCCAATCCAAAAAATGCAGATGTCCCACCCCCCCAATACAAAATGATATCAGCTGTCAATCAAATAAGTCATGCTACCGTCATCGCGTCATGTCCTGCGCTAATGCAAGGAGGTGTTAGCACGCCAGTTTAGCTTAAAATAAAATAGCCAGATTTATGATGAGTAAAAAAAAGGAGAAAACATTACATTTCCGTGAGGAATGGGGAAAAGAGGTTTTTTTCTATAAACGTGACGGACACGTATGCATGTATGCGTCATTTGCTGTAACAGCGTTTCAGTCTGTAAAAGATGCAACATCGAGCACCACTTCACTCAATTTGCAAAGGACTCTCCGGCTAGTAGAAGTCTACGAAAGGAAAAGGAGCTTAAGGCAACACTTAAAAGACAGCGATGTCTATTCACCAAATCGCCGAAGGTCAACGGCGGTTAAAATCCGCTGGGGTTAAATCCTAACAACGCACGTATTATATGTGCTTGACACGTTGAAATTTGAACCATGGGTTCAACGCTTTTTTTGTTTGTCCGTGTCCTTTTAAAGGTGGCATTTACTGGGAACTGGTCATGGCTTAGAGTAGGGATGCAACCGAACACATCAGTCAGACAGAACAGATCAGTTGTTCTAAACTGATACGAACAGGACGTCCTTCTGGAGTGTTTCGCAAATTAATTAAACAGTTGATGAGATGAAGGCATGTGCAGCACATGGTGTTCATGGACTTTTCAGAGTGGTGGCGCTACAAACAAGCATGTCAGTCAAAAGTCTGGACACACCTACTCATTCATAGCTTCTTTTTACTATGCTGTAGAACAACACCGACAACATCAAAACTATAAAATGACACATGGAGTTACGTGGTAAAAAAAAAAAGTGTTAAAAACACATAATATGTTCCATGTTTTAGATTCTTCAGCGTAGCCGGCGTTTACCTTGATGACAGCTGTGCACACTATCGGCGTTATCTTACCCAGCGTCATGAGCTGGTCACCTGGTCACCAGGGTCTTGTCAAGCGGTCATTAGTGGAATTTCCTGCCTTCTTAAAGTATTGTGTTGCCCTATTCCACAACTGCAGTAATCCAGATTATGTCAGTTATACTGTTATATTCCTGCGGGATTAATAAAGTTTTCTGATATCTTTGCAAAAATAAATAAATAAATAAATATGGTTTTTATTTTGGAGCTCTGTAAGGCAATGTTTAGGTCAGGCTATTGAAGAAAACCATGACTAGTCTGACTCTTACTGTATTTATATCATTTTAAAGAACACAGATATGCATCACCAAGTAAACACCTCCGGCTCACATGACTTTATGCTCTGCATCCCATGGGATTCCAATCCCGAACGGACATTTTTACAGCGCGTCGCCTGTCCGAAACCGTATGTCTATCCATTCAGAATGGCCTGATCTGTTTCATCTGATTATTACTTATTCATATTCAGTTACATCCCAAAAAGGTCCATTTTTCAGACATTGTAGTGTTGGTTTCCTGAATTGGCAGCGCTTCATATCTGAGAGACGATCATTCTCTGTCTCTCTGCTTCATCCTTGCAGAAGTCTGTCTGGAAGCCTCGGGAACAAGCTGTGCATTCCCTTATACATCACCTGTGCTTGTGAAAGCTTGTGTAATGCCATGGTTGAAAGAGAACTGCGCCGTAACCTGTCAGCTGTGAACTGCTGTAAATCAATACCGCCACAGACAGGAAGCAGTCACTGGATTCAGTAACGTCTATGATCTCCCTGTGACGTGCTCTAGTATGGCTGCTCAAACCTGTCTCACCTACTGGTGCCATGTTGGTGCCGGAGTGTTTCCTGAATACACACAAGAGATGAGATGAGAGGAGATGAGGGAAGCTCCATTATTATGTTTTACAAAGGTTAAACATACATATGCATGACTTTTCTCTTTCTTTTTTTGACTCATTCATAATGGATATCTGAGCGGGGTTGTCTCGGAGCATGCTTTATTAGCGCTTAGACTCACAAAGGAGACGTAGCGTTGAAATGAAATGACCAGGTGGCCCATTAGAGTCACTTCTCAAAACCGGACATTAATTAGTTCATCAGATGACTGAAACCCAGACGTAATTAACGCAGATACACGCCGATCCTGACAATACCTCACTGTTTTTATGTTAAACCCTGAGTGGTGTTCTTTTCTTGTTCGAGCAATGCCGTAATTGTGCCATTGATATGCATTACGAGGTTGAAAACAGTGTGCACACAGTATCGTTAATAAGCTACGCTTGGATACTCGCTTACTTTGATGCAACCCGTTCGATCCCACTGTGGTCACGCACGTGTAGCTTGCTTTTTTATCCACTTTTTTGGTTTCAAAATAAGAATGAGAAAACAAAGAAACAGCTTATTATTTTAGTTCTTCTTGGCACACTCAAAATAAGAAAGAAGCTTTTCATAAAAGTACTTAAAGTACATCGACGTGGTTTTGTTTTCTAATTTTTTCGCCGCACAAAGTTTATACTTATTAAAATAGTTTAAATTGTAGCGTTCCTCCTTTATAAGTCCAAAAGCGGTTCTGGACATCTCATTTGCAAAAAGGAATAAACGCAAAGTACATGCCTTTTCACAAATCATTATCTATTTTCTGTTGCAAATAAGGGAGGAAAAGCGCTATTGAGTCTGTCTGAACTTCCACACATGCATTAGCAAAAATTCTGTGAATCCATGAAGTCTCTAAATGTGCTTTGACAATTTTAGACCAAATTATTATGCCAACTTGATATTAGCATTGACACGGTACTATCTGCAGGCTGAAGAGGTGTTATCTTCAATTACCTGATCGTTTTTCGGCGTGAGCGGGTAATCCGTGAAATAGACTGTTTGGTTATGAGGATAGAGACGCGAGGCCCATCTCATCGTGTCTTTTTTAACCTCCCCTCACTTACACAGTTGGGGACATTTCATTAGCTTAAAGCAGAAGAAGTAGAAGCATAAGCCTTGATAAAGTGACACTTAGTTTGAAAGGCTTCCTGGGAGAATAACACTGGCCTTGGCTTTCACTTGGTTTTCAGGAATGGAGGTGATGTACTATTAAGAAGTGGCTCTTTTTTTCCAGAACAAATGGAAGGGATGTTATCTCCAGGGCCACGAGGAGCAGCACTTGGCTCAAAAAGAACAGCGCGCACAAACCTGTCATATGGCCTACACTCTAGTGTCTCTAGAAACAGACGTAAAAGCGGGTCATTATCTTTAACCCCATCGATCAGGGCAAAGGCAGTGTCTTCCATCAAAGGTCCACAGATGTCTTCCTCCGTGTGAACGCACTCACTAACGCTCCTCTAAACTGCAGATTAATGAGGCCTGCCTTGCATGTGCTCTGCACTCACTTTCAATAACAGGAACAGTTTTTGGGAAGCTGCACCGAACAACGGCAAGCAATTTAGCTCAACTATGCTTGCTTGCATTCTCCATAAATCTCTGCGGTCATTTGGCCTGCCACTGTATCTTCGATGCCGATGCGTAAGACAGGGTAGTGAATCTTTCCGGGGCTATTTAGGGTCTCCCCTTCGTGTTTCTTTACATCTGTGTCTCCACGCGCACACGTTTACATTCGCAGACATCCCACACTTTTCAAATAGAACAGCTAACATCTCTGACTGTGCGGTTTAAATCTCACCGCGCTTCTCTGATCGCTGTCAAAGACGTGGCATGTTTTTGCACTCACCTGCGATGTAGATGCTTCCTTCAACTTCACTGTAACTCCTGCCCTAAGCAAAAACGCACAAACAAGCCTGAGAAATGTCGCTCGAGTGCCACCGCGGCTTGTCGCAAAACCCATTTTGGCTTGTCGGGCTTAAAAATAAATAACCCATTAAAATTCATTTAAGGTAGAAAGCATGGATTCGGTAAACACTCCTCCTTCCTCCGTCTATATCAGGCGTCAACCTACATTGTTTAAATGACAACCTAAGAAAATGAGGTTGGCGAACCGATAAAGCAGAAACGGCACTAAATCCAGCCCTGGATTTAATATGCATGGTGGAGTCTGATGGAAGAGATAAGGAGGATGAAAGGCGCTGGCATTTGCAGGTGGGACAGATAATGAAGGAGCTCTCGAGGAGAGCCGAGGCCGGCAGCATCGCCCAACTGCTCTGCTCGGGAAAACGGCGTCCTGGTGAATGCCTCCATTTCCCTGCTGGCATTTCGGTGGCATTTTGATATGAGCATCGGGAGGATCCCAGGGGAGAGAGGAAAGAAAATCCATTACAGATGTGAAAAAAAAAAAAAGAAAAGCCTGGTTTTTTTCTGTTTCACACTGCCATCCTGGACGTTTGAGAACACAAGAAAGAATATTAAAGAATATGAAATAATCCATATTTCTCTCCATTTTGACTCATTTGTCACCTCTCTCGTGGTGTGAGACAAAAATATATAAACATCGTGATGCTATCTCAGCTCTGCCTTTCTTCCTCGGCTGTCTGCAGGGTAGTGACCTCTCTACTGTTTTTTTCTCCAGAAATATTATGTTTATGTGCACTTTCAGTTACATAATGGAGATGGAGCAATGGCGTGTGAGCAGCGTTCCCAGCCTGAATTATTCAGGACGTCTGCCAGCGCTCTCCTTCACCCGAGAACCTCCCAGCGCTGATTCATGAATGGAGGGAAGTGCAGTGGCCGCAGTATCACAGGCGTGCACTGTTAGCAGCTCCGGAAATCACTCGCCTCCGCTATGCAATCTCTTCCCTTCACTTTGGCTCATTCAGCCATCTCAGGGTGTGCAAGCTGGCTTGCCTCTGCTATTCTCTCTCTCTCCTTCTCTCTCTTCTTTCTTCCACCTCTTTCTGACTCACCGTATCCAGCGTAGTTGACGTCCACTGCAAATTGTTTCATGTAAAAGCCAACAACGGGCTTCGTTTATCAAGCTGGATACAAACACATTTATTCATAAATCGTTTGCAAGAAATACGCTGTTCGTAAAACCCCCGTTCGTTGGGAATGATGTTTCTTATCCTACGTGCACTTCTTTATGTAAATTTATGTGTAAGGATAGTCGGTAATGAGAACCTCTGTTGAATGGCTTCATAACATGTAATTGGTGATGGGTTACTGCAATTCTATATACAGATTATGTGTTAAGTTTAAATCACTCATTTTAATCACACATCAATATAATGAACCTTTTTTTTTTCAGGCATACGGCATAAGACACAAGGGCAATATGATATGCAATTACGCAACTGCAACCACTTTCTCTGTCTGGAAATATGGTGGCTGCCCCAATCTAGCTACACACGGGCTTCCTGCTAATCAACAAGGAAAGCCTCCGTAAGCCAGAATGCCCAGATTCCAAAATAGCTTTAGATGTCAATAACAGAGTGAAAACACTTAATCGTTAAGCTCTACGGATATCCTAACAATCGGCTCACGTACTAAATACGTAAATCAAGTGTTCAGTATGGGGGTTCATGCTACTTTGTGACTGCGCACACGCTCTGAGCGCTGATAGTGTCGTCATCAGCCAGCGAGGCGTTCTGGCGGTTTGTGCTACCGATTGAGATTTGCTCCCTAGCCGTTGCATGTGAGGTTTAAAGTTATGGTTTTAGGGTTCAAAAATGCACTACGGCTGATGAGCTGTTTAAAATGCGATGCATACATTAGCTACTAGCGCGTCCTTTTTATCGGAAGTCGTCTCACAGCTGTTTTTGTTGCTTGTATCACTGCTCACGGAAGACAGGCGCATCTCTTTGAGGTCACTTGGGATTATGAATGTGAACCGTCACGATAGGCAGATATACTGAAACAAATAAGACTAGCCATTTCATTAGGACAAAAGTAATGGCACCCGACAAAACGAGGCCGTGCGTGTCCGTGTTGGCTGAGGCGCATTATTTAGCGCGCGCCTTTTCAAAATTATTGGGTCGCCGTAGGTTTTGTCTTTCATTGAGATTTTGGTGGGTGTGGCTACACGATATTGCGCTTGGTGGTGCTTTTCAAATCTAGTAGGAATTTAAATTTCAGTTTAAATTCCTTACACGTATCTTTACTAAAAGATTGATCGGTGACTTCCGTTGCGGAAGTTGAGGCCGATTTCTCATGCATAGTTTACACTGGCGATCGCAGAAGGACTTTGTTGTCACTGTGGAACCGAGGCTATTCTTAAACTGGGAACTCTTTGGAATCACCTTACTCTGTTCTGGTGCTAAAACGAAGACAGTCAGCTGCAGCCCTGCTGCTGTGTGAGTATGAGGGCAAGAAGCTCGATGGTGGTGTGCAAGCCGAAGACTATTCTGTGCCCATCATGGTATCTTTATCTCAACAGCCTCTCAGTATGAAGAGAGACCAGAATTTTGCTCTCTGTCACTTGTCCCGTTTCTCTGTCTCTTCGTCTTGGCTGGAGGATGAGTGTCTGTCATTCACTGTCGGCAGGGTTGAAGCTCGTGTCCGACACGCTTCCATTAGTGGAGAGACTGTTCAATTACCTCAGATCGCAATGTTTAAACCCTGCCAATTACTGATACATCTTCCTTTTAAATTATGCATACGATAGGCTGAGCTCGCGTGTGCAATGATTTTCTCCCTTTTGACATCGTGCCATGTGTTCCAGACTGTCTGAATTACAGAAGAGACCAGAGATCTGGGCCAGCCGTCGCCACGCCTTCGTTAAAGCAGGATCCCTTTGCAGTCTTCGACTTTAGCACATCTTCTCTGATGGCTACGCAATGGCTGCAGGCGGTGGCACCGAGCAGGCGGTCTTCAGACTGCCACTCTCGCCATCTCTCTGCTCTCAGAACACACCTTGTCTCATCCGCTTGTCTCCTAGCAACCCGGCTGTCTCAATGGCCCAGGAGGCATCCCTGGATCTTCGCTCAGTGTGACTTTATCCCCTCTTATTTTAACTCCCTCCCCTACTCCTAGACTGGGTTTGGGATTTGACCCAGTCTCTCTCACGATGGTTTCCTCAGACAGTTTAATATTTTTTTACTATTTCCGGCCAAGACATTTCAGCGGCACAGTGATCTAATGCCGACTGTACGCTTGTCTACCGTTATCGAAGTTAAATATATATTTATAGCTTGATCATAGAATGATGAACTCAGAACAGTCTCCATTTAAGTTGACAGAAACAGGGGACACGGTAAAGTGGGAAAATTGAGATTGAGTTGAAAGATTGCTAATGTGAGATGAGGGAGTAGACAGGGCTTCCAGGGTTTGAGTTAATATTGGAGAGCTCAAAACATAGATGCAACTGTCAATAAGCTGACTGGCTCATCTGCTATTTTTATTGCGGGGGGAAAAAAGGAGACTGTTCTTTCTTTGTGCGTTTTGAGTGACGAAAATAAGTGACGTGCGTACGTGAAAGAGGTCTGCATTATTATCAGAAATTAGCCAGCAAATTATGGCGGGACACATCTGTGATGTCGTACCACTGAACTGACAGAACACCCGCATGGCCAGAGTAACAATATCCATCATGTTATTTGACTTTGCTAGAACTTTTTTTTTCCTCTCACCTCTTGCTATATTGCCATCATAGTAATACAGCCACTTAAAAAAAATACATATAACATTTATTTATGTCTCTGTTGTATTCTTGAACAATTCTCTTACTCATTTCCATGCAGGCATAAAGCACCACTGTGAGGCAAGCATTATTACCAGTGAAATCAAGGAGAATTAATTGAATCATTTTCAAGTCAGCGAGGTCCCCCATAGGTAATTGTTTCTGAGTCAGTGGCCATGGTGGAAAGTGCGGCTGTGGAGAGACGACTGCCTATACACGCTCATGCAGATCTAAACAAAGCCTACAGTCAGCGATGCAGGCCCACCCTGGGCCATAATACATAATACAAATGCACAATGAGCTCTAATCAAATTCACACAGGCTTCATCAAATCCAGCACAGCCCCTCGAGTTAAACAGCACGCAGAGTTGAGCACGTGCCGAATGCAGATCAAATATGTACTCCTTATCAAACTAAAGCCAGTCTCAACTCATTCTCTAATGGCGCACAAAGCCATGACTAAGGATGCGGATCTATGATCAAGGATTCTGCCTTTGAAAAGTGTGACTGAACCCGAGATCAAAAGCGCGGGTTCCCTCCAAATCTATAGAGTGGAAAAATTAGACACCGGCTCACTTCCAACCCACAGGCAGTCCTGATGAAACAAAGAAAATACCATGTTAATGCAACTTTATCACTTACAAAGCTTAAACGTAAAAAAAAAAAAAAAAATTGTTAAATTTAGATGGATAGATGGATGAATAAATAATGAAAGAAAGAAAGAAAGAAGAAAAGTGTGACTGAAACAAAATCAAAGGTTTTGGTTGACTTCCTTCCTTGGTTTCACTCAACCTACGGAGAGAGGGGAAAAAATTAAAGTAAATAAGTGAGTAAATAAATGAACAAATGAAAGTGGGACTGGCCCAAAAATCAAAAGTGAGTAATGGAGTGGAAAAGAAAAAAGGAAATTTATTTAATCAGTAAATAAATGAACATGGTGAATATAGCTCCAATCTATTGAGTGAAAAAAACGACAGACGTTGACTTGTAACCCACAGACGGAACTGATGAAACAGAAGCAGCATGACTTTATTTCATGTAAAGCCTAAAAGCTTTATGCCTTTCATTAAATTACCTGAATTTCTGTATATAATCTATAACACAGTTCAAAGAAACTCCTCATAGAGCTTTTAATATAAGATGCAAAGAGAACCAGGGACGTGCAGCCTACGACTAAAACCATTACAGAACAGTTTTTTGGTTCATCGGCGACCCGTCCACTGAATCTATACTGAGAGATTAAAGTTGGTGGAGGTTTTGTCCAAGGGGCGTATAAAGCAAACGATGGCTGAAGGCCATGGCAAGAGCACAGGCAGAATCTACGCTGGAGAGATTGAAATTCATCCCAGTCAGTCTGTGTGAAAACACATCGATATGAGCTGGGGCAAATATTTCCACGCTTTGTTGTGCAAGTAAAAATAAAAAGAGCTGTCAATAGTGGGGTTTTTTTTACTCACATTTTTATACTTCGTTTTATTCTTCCCCAGAGAGCGCTACTTTGAAACAAGGCCAGATTAAGACCGGAAGCCTGAATCTATTCCATGCACTGTGTTTGGCTTTGAGGCTGCGAATCACTGCTGATTTTAGCCTGAGTGTTTTAAGACTCAGGGTAGGTCAAGCTGTGCGGTGCGGTTGGTAGTGCCTATGCACTGTAGCCCTCACATGTGACTCTTGTGCTGCCATGGCAACTCGCAACGCAGAGCCGGCTGATTTGATCCCCAGCTGTGCTGCTATGGCAATAGTAGAATACGGGACGAGAGCAGTTTATCAATTCAGAGCCCAGCTGAGCTGCCATGGTGATGACAAGAAATCAGAACGGGCCCAGCACACGCCCCTGAGGAATCCCAGCTGTGCTGTTATAACGAAATACAGCCCAGGAGCCCCGCAGATGTGCTCGGTCCCTCAGCAGCGATACACGAGATGCACAGTTCATACATACCACATATGTATACAGTATGTATCCTAATGTACACTCATATGCAAGTTCGCAATGAAAGTAATGGTCAGAATTTTAAAATCCCCTTGACAATGACGCAGATACCAGGCCTAAAAGGCGCTTCGGTATCAGCTTTGTAGCTAGTGATTAACTTTATCAGACAACGACACGGATCGCTCAGTACAGCACGTCTCTCACAAGTGAACAGCAGCGTACAGTATGTTTTGGCGCTTGGGAAATCTCCAGTGGGGGTTTGTCTGCTTCATATAGTACTTGTCAAATCTCAGTTGACATTTTATATAGATGCTAATCAGAAGCAATATGTCCCTGGGCAAAAGCCTTCAATTTCTGTAAATCGTTTTGCTGTGACATGGGGAGCATGAAAAAAAGGAAGAAAGAACAATAACAAACAAGTTAATGCGTACATATAGAAATAAATCCACTACATAGCCAAATGTTTGTGGACACTTGATGATCACACCCACACGTGCGTGTTCAACACCGCATTCCTGATGTAGTCCCCACTTTGCTGTTATACTAACCTGCACTCTGCTGGGAATGCTTACTGCTAGATTTTGGAGTGTGGCTGTGGGCATAGTGAAGGGTCATTGTAATGCTACAGCACACAAAGACATTCTAGCAAGCACAATCGTATGCTCACAAATTTGGTATTGTTAAATCGCACATTGGTATGATGGTCCACAAACACTTGGCCATATAGTGCACACTTTGCTTTCTTTTTTTTCCACCATACACTCTCAAAGAAAAAAAAATAATACTTTCCCATGTGTCTGGGTGAAATGTAGGTACATATTTAGCCTGTAATATGTTTATAGACTAAGGTTTGCACGACACACACATTTCTAGGTACAAAATACACACTAAAGGTACAAAAGATGGCACCACTCCAACAACAGGAAGCTGTACAGTGTAGTACCTTTTTTTCTGAAAGTGCAGAAGAGTCTGTAGAAGCGGCCATTGTTAATGTGAAATAATATGATGAATAATGCAAATGTTTTTCTATTTTGGTGGTTTTGGAAATCCATGCTTGCTTTCTCTAGCCTGAAATTCCCAGTCAGAAATCGGAAGCAGACTGTTGCTCTGTTCTCCAACCCAACAATTACGTGTTGATTCACCACCCAGTTTTACCCTTCCGACTTGACTTCGTGTACAACGTATTATTTGCAAGTTTCCAAAAATGTCATCAGGCAAAGGACCACACAACACCCACATCCACGCCTTCATCTACTACCACGTATAACCACATAAGCTCATCATGGGAGCGTGAACTTATTCCACCTGCTGCGGATGAATAGAATTATTTTCAGAGGCTCATATAGAGTGCCTAGGCCTGGTCCAGTTTTGCTCTTGGTAGTGTCGGATTTATTTAGTATTTATTGTATTAGATCGTAATAATTTAAATATCTGATTATCAAAGCATTTATTTCTAGAAAAAAAAAGCCAAATTATCTACCAGTAGGAGCTTGAAATCTGTAAAGGCGTCTACAAAATCTTAATTTACAATAATCTCACAAATATTACATCAATTCGCCCCATATTCAAGTTATTTTTACATCTTAAGACAGTATTTGTGTCTGGTTCCTCTCGAGGGTGAAAACAGGAAACGAAAGAGTGCAGTTTACTACTGATTTTTTTTTTTTAGGAAAGCATAGCGAGTAAAAGCATATAGAATAAACTATGCTGCAGATTTTCCAAAAATTGTTATGAATAGTTAAAAAACAAGGGCTCACTGGGCATTAAAGCACACACACCCCACACTGGGAATTCTTTCATAAGAACTAAGCAGTCTACATGGAAGGGCTCTCTGATTACACTTCGGATTACATTAAGGCATTAGTGATTGCTTTCTGTCTTCCCCAAGGAAAACAATCAATATTATTCTAGATTCTCTGTGATGTAAGAAGCAATTCAACATTAATTGCTCTTTCGGGTATACTGTTGTGTTTCGCTTTGATATTGGGCATTGGATCGTTAATACTGTAATACTGTTGCACCGGTCACTGGGGACCTAAGGTGTGCTGTGCAGGTCGGTGCATGTCTCTGAGTGTGAGTTGGTGGAGAGAATTTGACAGAGTGGGGCCAGGGCATTAGCATAACCGTAGTGAGAGTGGAGAGAGGAAGATAGACAGGCTCACTGAGCAGCAGGGCAAGTCTGCTGCTCACCTCCCTTATCAGTCTGCAGGGCCAGGCTTCAGAGAAAAGGGGGGTGGGTTGAGGGGGGTTAGACTGGCAGAGAGAGATGGAAAGAGAGAAAGACAGATAGCGAGATGGAAATAGTGAGAAAGAGAAGGAGAGTGAAAGCAGAAACAGAGGTAGCCAAGCAATTAATTGTCTTCACAGCCTGGCATTTCATTTCAACACTCAAGCAAAGAAAGTCTATTACAGGAACAGGGTGATCATTAAAACCCACCAGTAATCACACTCACACAGGGAGAAAAAAACAAAAAAAAAAACACCCTCGCCCCCTCCCCTTTTCCTCCGTCACTGTCATCGACCCTCCAAAAACAGTCATTTTCCCCTGCTTCACAGTCACTGGACTGTAACCAGTAGATTGAAAAATAATAGCAGTTCTGATGGCCCCCTAGGCGATCGTCATGCATGCAGATAGATAAAGCATTTCAAGTTTGGAACTGGAGAACAAGGGAGCGCAGGCTTAATTTCCGAAATAAATGTCTGGCATGGGTGGATCGAGACCCCGCCTTGGGCTCTTCCACTTCCGGACACGCTGAGCCGAGAGAAATGCAAAACTAGTGGACAGGAGAGAGGAGAAATATGAGCGTGGGCAACGAGACAGAGCAGGAAAGGAGAGGAGGACAGCGGAGAATTGCAGGTGGATAAGGGATGGGCTTTGGAGGTTGGAGGAGCGCCGGAGCAGTTCATTTGTCACTGTCAAATTGGTTCGCATTTCGCTCATAACTAGGAGGATGCAGCGCAGCCTGTGAAACCCCTCTGGAGGGCGGCGTAGAAAACTGCACAGGTTTCATACGGAGAGCACAGGAAGCCGTCCTTCATCTGTAGCATGCGGCTGCACGTCTGATTCAGCATGCTGACTGCAGTTACTGCTCTGTGGATGCGGCGTCTATTCATTGCGTTCAGGCTAGATTTGTAAACGCGAATGACGTCGTTTGTCTGAGATCAGAATGACAGCGGGATGACAGGTACACGGTGCAGCTGGAATTTTTCACTGTGACAGTGGCGAGATAGGAAATAAAATAAATGAATGATTCTCTGTCCTCCTCTTTTTCTCTCTATCCAGCATACAGGATGTCGGTGCACGCAGAGGTGTCCGAACGCTGACGTAGCACTCCTCAATGCATTGCAGGCAAAATTGCACAAGCTTGTTTATTGGCCCAGTGTCCGGCCTGAGCGCCGAGTGCTTAATGAATGGCGGAGTATATCTCCTGCAGTAAACATGCTCTCACACGCTCTCTGACTCACACATTCTCTCTTTCTTTCTCTCTCTCAGGCTCTTGCTATAACTCTCTCTTTCACTCGCTGACTTTCCATCTCGCTCTGATTCATTTTACAGGGCCTGAGGGAAGCAGCAGGTAGGCCTGAGGTCACAGGTCCAACCCTGACTGGGGACAGCATTGCATTTCCTTTAGCTAGATAATTAACCTGAATTCTTCTGGGTATCCAACCACATAATGGATAATGAGGAAACTGCGAGCCATGTAAGCGAATCTGGAAAAGGGCATCTGCTCGCCAGCACTATTCGGTTCATACACAGCAATTATTTATCTATTTGATGTTGGATGGGGTGAGATTTGTGTCCCACTGATAACTTTTTTTTTTTAACATGTTTGTAAAGAAACATGAAGGATATTTTAAACATGGCTAAAGTGTCCTTTGAAAACCTACATGCCTGTAAATAAGTCATAAGAAATTGAATAAAAATCCACAGCACTCAGAAAACAGCAATATTACAGGTCCCAGCTCACTACAC
Source organism: Notoglanidium maculatum (assembly GCA_030068355.1). Lineage (NCBI taxonomy): Eukaryota > Metazoa > Chordata > Actinopteri > Siluriformes > Auchenoglanididae > Notoglanidium > Notoglanidium maculatum. The sequence continues at coordinate 1,556,996 of JAQQZX010000009.1, read as the reverse complement.
TCACTCACCCGAAAATGTAGAGTAATTCATTAAAGTACCTTATGAATCTTATTACTTTTGCATGAGCCCATTAAACATCTCTCAAGTCCCATGCTCAACAGGAAATCTCATCATCTGAATTTTCTGAGGTTCATGTGAATGAAACATTGTCTTATTCTTTTATGCTTTACTTTAATAATATTGTGATAATAAGTGATGGTCAGAAAACCTGTTACCCAAGTTATAGATATAAAATTAATTTTAATGCCCTTCTGGTCCTGATGCCATGAGCGCAGATGCAAGTTAAGCACATTTTGCTAAATCTTTGCTAAAACTCAACCTTGTAAATAATAACATATCGTTGCTTGAGTTTGAGTAGGTATGTGCATGTTTTCTTGAATTCAATGTCGTTAAATGATTTTGAAATTGTTTGGTAAAACAGCACTGCATTCGTGGGATCAGCCATGTAATCGTAAAGACAGCAGATTGCTGGTGTAGCCATGGAGACAGTAGTGTTGATTAGGTTCACTAGAGCTGAGACATGGAGCAAGACTCAAACAAATTGTCAGTTAATTCAAATTCAATTCAGGCATATGAGAACATGACTAGCTCCATGTGCTTGTCCTCTCCCACTGCTTCTCCTACTATTTATCCAATCTCCTTGCTTGTTTTAATGCACTTTAATTGGATTTCATCATCCAGACAAGTGCTTTTAGGCAGACGATTATCACTGGGGCTTTGTCCACCACTCTTCTTTGTTGAAGCATGCCTTTTATACTGAATCATCTCTGAATGTTCTTTGGACAGCCTACTCAATGCATGAATATTTGGGTAGATCTCTCTCTCTCTCTCTCTCTCTCTCTCTCTCTCTCTCTCTCGCTCGCTGTTGCCTGTCAGGCAAGGGATCCCAGCACGGTAGAATATATTGACTGTGGATCAGGTTCAGCCATGTCATCCAACACCAGAGATTATTTTAACATATGGTGTGAGGAAGGTTTCGGAATCAATTTTGGAAGGGATATCCCCCACATCGACTTATACAAACACACACGCACACACACACACACACACACACACACACACACACACACACACTAACAAATATAAAGTTGAATAGACAAAATGCTATTGTTGTCCCACCCCCAAATATTGGCATGCTTTACAGTTAAAACTGTCCTAAGCTCTCCGGTAATGTATGTTACCCGCGACCCCCAATGAATAAGCTGTATAGATAATGAATGAATGGATGGATGATTATATCTTAAACATTTTCCCTTATTTCTCTGGACTGGCGACCGGTTATTTTAAAGATTAACTGTAGATTAAGAATATCCAATAAAACAGTTTTTCATTTTTTGACCAACTGCGGTGACACACCCCATATCAAAATATATTTCTATATTCTGGTGTTTGTCTTTTGAAACTGGTTTTGGTTTGGACTTGGCAGAGGACAACAGAGAAGCATCCATCCATCCTATACCGCTTTATCCGTCTGGGTCGCGGGGAAGCTGGAGCCAATCCCAGCATCTTGGGGCGAGAGGCGGGGTACAC
>JAQQZX010000009.1:1537099-1555366 GCA_030068355.1 Notoglanidium maculatum | reverse complement strand
CTGTGGGAGGAAACTGGAGCACCCGGAGGAAACCCACGCATGCACGGGGAGAACATGCAAACTCCACACAGAAAGGTGATCCGGGATCGAACCCAGGACCTTCTTGCTGTGAGGCGACAGTGCTAATCACCGCACCACCGTGCCGCCACAGAGAAGCATTTAATTAATTTGCAAAATTAATCCAGTCCGAAAAGGGCTTTAGAAGTCAACACTTCCACATCCTGATCCCAATAGCCATTTTTGTCTAAACTCGTTGGAAAAAAGTTCCATTTCATCTCTGGTCCTTGATTGCACTGAACTCCATGTCCGTGCCTTTTGATAAATGCAAGTTGACACTTCAGAACATTTCACATTGTGAGAGATGTCTTTCAACCCATTTTTAAAGACTTGCGCAATTAAGCGCCAATATGAAACAGCAGAGAACGTCCTCCTGCAGCAATCCAAGAGCAAGAAAAGGTTCAATATTCATGAAGTATTCTAATATCCTGAGCCCCCAGTAGGATGAACAGAGAGAAATAATGATCATTCCTCATGTCAGCCAGCACGGGCAGCCATGGAGAGAGAATTATGCAACAGCACACTTCACAAGCACTTCTCTGTGTTTTTCTTTGTTAGGGTTTTGGTAAGTGGATTATTCTCCCAAGTGGGACATGTGGAAATTAATGTTCTCATACACGTCAGAAACTGGAATCATTTGCAGCATTCGATATTTAACATCTCTGCCTCTAACCATGACCGCCCTTCTAATATGCAGTTCAAACTGTTTAAACATAGAGAGTAATCACTATTTTGCTGGTAGATCTTTAATCCAGGAAGTCAGCTCCCTTGGAGATGGTGCTAGTTTGCATTTTGTCTGAAATCCTCCTTTGGTGAAGTCGTCAGTGGAGTCCATTGGTTGACATCTCAATGCTGGCGAGACAGACTCCGAGCAGACAAACGCGTGATTGACAGGCCTCTGAAGATGGCTTTTTTCAAAAATCGATTTCTCTTTTGCTTTCTTGCTTATTTGCTTCCTGGGGTTGTGATGTGTGATTGAATTACTAATAGCTCAACGGATCAACGGATGAGGGGAGGGTATATTAATTTTTGTATAACTTGGATGGAAACCCCATGTAGTGTTCAATAGTCTTTGACATTTACAAATGTAACACGTATAATGCACTAACATGCAATTAAATTAACAGCTAATAAAAGACCCTGCTCGCATAATGTCTTTAATACAATGCTAAATTGCAGATTCAGCCCTAAGGCTAATCTAGACCCAAATATTATATGTACGACATGCAGTGTTTTCCCTTAGTAGCTTGTAATCTGCATTATTTATGAATGAAGAATTTGAATAATGAACCTGGATTGCATGTGTAACGGCACACTGCCCTCGGTGCATGGCCTTAGAAGGTGTCCATGTGATTGTATACTTCCCTAATGGAGCTTAATGGATTGTGTGCAGCTCTCTGCTGCTCTAATGGGGTGAGATGCCTGAGGGATCTTTGTTGCCTGGCTTTCTCTCTCTTGCACCTGACCTGAAGTTAAAATCTCATCACTAACACGTACGTGAAAAACAGACCTGGCTTCCTGAAAGACATGTCTTGGCTGACAGCATTGTGAAGACCTAGAATGTCTGGCATTTATTACTCTGCAAATGACAAACTATCCATTGTTAGCTACTGCAAAAATCAAAAAGCCAGCCTTCCGTCGAGTACTGCAGTCATTTTAGAGAAGCGAAAACAAATCAAGCTAAGGGCAAGAGTCAGACTGGAAGAGATTGATTATTTGCTTTATTTATGACATTTTCATTTTTTTAAATAATGTTATGAAATGTAACAACAGCTAGAACAGAACTTACTGTTCTTGCTCACCATGGCAACACACTGAATGAGTAAAAGCTTACCCCAGTTAACATGCAAGTGCGATGACGGGGCATTTACATCATGCAAAGCCGATCTTCTTTCACACTGAGAAGATAGGCCTTTCAATTTTTGTGATTAAAAACACTACAGGGATGTATTCATAGCGTAAAACAGACAGAACATGCTAGAGGGAAAAAGCATAAGAGAGATGGAGAGAAAGAAGGAAGTAGAGAGAGCATAGTGAACAGACAGACTCCACAGAGAGACGGAGAAATTTACGTCCAGGAGAAGGAAAGGAAATAGCATAGCGGGTTATTGAAGCTTACTTTGGCAGTAAGCTGCTTATTGATAAAAGCACTAATCTGGCTGGTGGAAGGTAAGGAGCGTGGCATGTGCGGTGATAAAACATCTGAGCAAAAGGCAACATCATCAGGGAGCTGAGTGTCCTCAAAGCGCCACCTGAAAGTCAGTATCGTATTTATTTTTGCACAAAAGTGCGAACCTGACCTCAAGGCTGCTCACAGAATTAGATCCCACGATGCACGGCCTGATGGAAGCTAATTCACCATTTATGATTCCACTTATCTTGGATTATCGCTTGTTTCCCATACACACTGCAAGATGGTAATTTGATGTGATGAGAGATTTTAGATATATGGAGATGTTTAAAAACCTGGGCAGATTATGATAAATAAATGTTAAAAATCCTTCTGAAACGAAGAAATATGAAGAAATATATTTAGGAAGAAATGAAACTGACTGTGAGCCCTTAGATATTAACATAATCACTGTTATTATTGTCGTGCTCATCTGTGCCGACATCATCATTAGTCACACATCTGCATACTGCCACTGTGTACTGTTCCATCCATCTCTACAACAACATCAGGAATCACGTTCTCGATCTTCAGAGCAGGCCTGTTCTGTCCTTTAAGTATTTCCTCAGCATGAGCCGTAATCTCTCTTAACAGGTAATAAAGGGGATGTTAGATCCAAATCTCCACCTTGCTCACAGGGGCCATGGCAGGAGCAGAAGGTTTTGCTCATACCATTTCCACCACTCCAACATTCAGTTTCAAAAAGAGATGCTTTGTAGAGGAAGATTATCCAATACCATTGCGAAAGTTCTGCTAGGCAATCCCAGTGTGCTTCTCAGGATCATGAAAATCGATTAGCCTGGACTGAAAACCAGCCTTTTGCCCTCGTTTATTTCCAGTAGAGACCCATCATGTTGGTGAGATCTTATGAAGCGTTCTGGCAAGACCACTCGATCTGAATGTACTGAGTTGGACACAGGCCAGAAAGTAAGTTGATTCATATCAAACAGCGCTAAGAGAAATCGACAGCTTCTGCCTTGAGTGGTTCTACTGTCTTATTTCCACAAATGCTCTGGACAAGATCACTCATTTGGAATATGTCTGTCCAGTGCACTAAATCCCTGAGCACTTGTCCAGGGCAATCGATTTCAAAGTGTCAGCCTAGACCAGTCGATTGGTAAGTGCCTGCAGAGACTACACCTTCCCTAAGAGACCATGCAGACAGGTCCTCAACAAACACCAACACATAATAAGCTATACCCTTTTCCTCACCTTATTAGCCCTCGCCATGTTGACAAGATCACTCATATAAGGTGCTGCACCTAACAATGGAATTTCTCATTAGTGGCTTAATTTCCCTAAGTGTTAAACGTCTCAGTTGTTATTTAATCAAAACACATTTGTTTATAATTGCTTGCTTACGTCTTCCCTGCAGGAAACAGACAATCTTGATCTCTCCCTGTCTGAGCCTGGGAGACCAGTGGATTTGATGGTGGATTGCCCCCCTTCGTGAGCAAGGGATACAAGTATTGTGCTCTAATGAGCAGCAAGCTGAGGGCATTATGGGATGGATCCACCAGGGAGCGGAATTTGAAAAGGTGGATACCAGGTTTGAAGGGTTTACAAGTGCATTCTGTTATGGATAACCGCCAGCTGGAGCCAGACAGAACAGATGCTCAAAAACCGGGGATTCTGAGACTGGTCTAAAGGCTGCCTGCAAGAAGCCAAAGCTGTGTGGGGAACACAGTAAGCAGGAGAGGGTCAGAGAACATTGCTGTATATTTTATGGCTCTAGCTTCTTTCCTCTGTGACCAGGCTGATACTCAATTCCAGGCAGGCTCGATTCCCAATACGGTGGAAAAAATTTACTCATGAGAAACACACAGAGAGAATAGCTCAAACAGAGAAAGACACTGCGGGGTGAAAAGTGGAATACTCTCCGGAAACTCATAACCTTTTGATGAGAGATCTTCCAATCTAACATGCCACAGAGGGTTAATATGAGGTGCAAGTGGTAGATCCTGACAGAAAAGATGATCGCATAGAAGCTTGTGTAGCATGGCTTTGTTTCATGACATTATTTTGGCTGCAGCAAATATAAGGGAAAAATTATGAGCTGCTTTTGCTTCCTTTCCTCCTGTGGAGCCGCACTGGACGGTCACAGCAGGCTGACAGAGGAGGTTTGGGGAGTAATCTCCTGACACTCTAGCTGCTGGAGTTCATGCTGGGTGAGGAAGGTTAAGCGATGTGTTCCATTAATTAAAGCCTGCCCCCAAAATCCCTCCTGCATCCCTGCGTCCCAATCCTGTGGAACCAGTCGCGTCTGAAGTTGTGGATGAGATGAAGCGCAGCACATCATGGGCACAACACTATGCTATCTATGTGTAATAAGGGATTTTATTTGTGTGGATTTAATTTAAGCACAGATTTACAGCTTCACAAGCTCTCGTCATATACACTTAAAAATAACTGGAAATGTATTTCTCTTTATCTATCTCTGTGAGCCAGCGTCTCAGGAAGGAATCATTAAAAATACAGAACTATATAATATAATAAAACGGTGTATCATGTAATAGAGTGTTTAAACGGAACTGACCAAAACAATTTCTTCACTTTCTTCCTTAGTCTACTCATTCTTATTTGTGTCGTAGATTGAATAAAAGACACTTGGTGTAACTTGGGAAAGTGCACGTTATCTAATTTTCATTAAATATGTATTTATATGCTAAAATGTATTATGGGAAAAGTAGGCTGCGAGAGCTGTGCTGAAATATGAGTCATACTGCTTCATTTTACATAGCCGCTAAAAAGCTGCGTGGAAAAAAATGCCAGGTCAAATCAGCAATTCTGCCAGCTGCACAAGTGTTCTCCTCAGTAACCTTCACAAAATCCAAGATAGGTTGATGGTGGAAAGGAAAACCTTTGATCTGTTACACACTGACACGCAAACACACACATACGCAGCCTTGCAAACAAAGCCCTCTTCACAAAGTCAGACCCATGCCAGTGTGAATTGACCATTCAGTGTTGTTATATTTTCAGCCTTCCCAGACAAACAAACTTCGTTTAATGATCTCTTGAGAAGCAGGACCATCAGTAGTGAAGCCAGTTGCCAAGGTCTGCCCCCAGTGGTGGTACGCAGCAATGTTTACAGTCTTCACTGCTGAGACTAAGGGAGTATGCCTCACCGGACATTAACACCTGAGCACATCTTCGCACCCCACAATGACACACTGTCAAGTGTATTACTACTGCTTCTGCCAAGCCCCATTTCTCCACATCTGTCACTCTGCTTGGCTTCCGTTTTTAATATTTATTTTGGTCAATCTGTTCAGCCTGATGTGGAGAAAGAACCCTCACATGAGTTCACATCTGCTGAGAGATGTCGCGTGAGTTAACATCTGTCCCTGTTTTTTGCACTCCTGTCACTCAGCTCTCCCATGGCTTCAGACATGTAGCAGGATAATAATCAGATGTTTAAGTAAGTACTGTATTCAGGCCAGTCAGTACCCTTTATTTTTTGTGCAAGATTGAAAGCAATTTCAGACTCAGTGGCAGCACACATGGTATGCTTTGCTGGAGTCTATTGTCACATCCATGCCATATGCTGTCCATCACAGTGCCGGTGCTGCTCTGGGTCACTCTTCTCTCCAGTCAGTAAGTCCATAGGGCCTGCATTCACCCCGACTGTCAGCTAGCATCTGCTGGTATCACCAACCAACGGGCTGGTACTGACGAAGCCAGAGCCTGCACATTCTCAGACTAGAGATGGGCAATATAGACTTAAAACTATATAACAATATTTAATGATATTTTTTAAGTATCCTTTTGAACACAAACACATATTTGTCAGCATATAGTCTTGAGACCTGTGCAAGCCCGAACATTGATCCAAAGAAGTAAAACTTAATCCTGACCATCATAAACTATCCCGATTAACTAGGCTATTTACAGGGGAAGCTCCATTTTTGGGGATTAATTCTTACTGGAACTCTACCTGGTTCTCATTCAACATGTGAGATGGTGAGATGCCCATGTTGCTGTGCACATGTAAACATGTCATCAACTATATCTTCCATATCATTGGATGACAAATACTTATCATGGGGAGGAATTGTACCGGTATATCATCGACGATGCGATATGACACAGCCCTACCACAGACTGTGTCCCATGCATATCCCCTGCTTACTAACCATCAATAACAAGTTCACTCAGGAGAATAAGCTTCACCTGATATTGCTCAAACACCCCCCCCCACCCCCCACACACACACATCATTCTGCTTCAATAACTTAAATATCATTCACTTGCCTACACAAAATTAGGGTGTTGGGTTAGCATCATTGAGTGCAGTGCTAGAATGTGCAGATAAATTGGCCATGGGCTTGCTTAGTGGCAGAAGGTCAAATATACACCAATCAAATTATTGACCCTGTGGGTAAAGCGGGAAAGCTGACAGATATGCACATCCTATCTATGAAGGAAAAGAAAGAGAAAAACTAAACCTATTATGAATGGTAAATACTATCTGGTCCAAACGTGGTTTTCTAAATGATTACATTATCACAAACTGTATGATGGTATGATGTATGTGAAATAAATACAGAATTATTTCCAGTTTTTCTTATTGCCGGTTGTGTGTCTCTATCGAAATCAACTAACCACTTTACCAAAAAGCGCTGGCATATTTGCTCTGAAGTTCATCTTATATTTTAAATAAATGACTAAAGCAAACTGCCTTTGTTATATGACAGTTTACCACCAACTGTGTAGTACCTCAAGCTATTTTTGGAGCACCATAAACACAAATAGCTACAGACAGTCACAAGGCAAGAACCACTGTTAAATGCATTATTCTAGCACACTAGCTCCAATTGTATGAAATACCTAAAGTGAAGAAGAGAAATAAATACCATGCCAATGACTGAAGCATGTGACTGTAGTCATATAATCTTCCCAAGTAAATTGATGAGTAGGATTAATTTTAAAAAAAAATGCATTTGTAAACACTCACCGATTTTGTGCTGTATTTAGGTTGATTGGTCTTGTAACTGTAATCCGAGTACTGGTCAGAGCCAGTAGAGTTGTCATCTCGTTCTGTTCCCACGAAGGTATTGGTGGCAGGGAGCTCCTGGACAGCCTGATGCTTCTGGGAAGCAGATGGAGATTGGGCCTGAAGCTGAATGGAAGGCAACGGTGAATTTGAACGGTAATGCCTGCCCAAGTCAGGGCTACCAGGTGGGTAGGTCAAGGGCAGGTGGATCCTGGGGCTGTCATTAACCCCATCAATGTTGAACTTCAGACTCTTTTGGAGGCTGACTTCTTCGTCTTCGCCAAGAGGTTTGGGTGATTTTGGAGGCTTTCCCTTTCTTCCCTTTTTAGACTTAATGCTCTTCGGTCCTTGTTTGGGTGCATACAAGTCCTTGGTCTCCTTTTTGCCAGCTTGATAGCCGCTCTTGGTTTCTCTCTGGAGGCGATGTCTGATGAAGACTACTACTATGATTACAGTGACAACTCCTGCCACACCAGCCAAACTACCATACAGGATGTTGCTTCTCTGAGCAGCTAGACCATAGTCAGGGTCACCTGCAATGTCTGTGTCCAGTGGAGTGTATAAGCTATGTCCCACTAGACCCTCCACCAGGCTGACGTTGGAAATGGTCTCATTGACATAAATGTGCACCAAGGCAATGGCATGGCGAGAAGGCTTACCCTTATCACTCACTTTAATTACCAAGCGATGCAGACCTCCATGTTTCCGAGTCAGTTCCTTGGTTAGTTTGATCTCTCCATCAGAGGGAGATATATAGAAGAGCTCATGGGGGTTCCCTCCAGCAATACTGTAGACCAGATCAGCATTGGAGCCAGAGTCTATGTCTTCTGCCTCCACCACCTCAACAACGCTATCCGGTGCAGCCAGGGGAGACAGACGTGTGAAAGAAGAATTGGAAGGTTTGGTGACAACAGGTGCATTGTCATTCTCATCAAGCACGTTGATGGTCACACCAACATAAGATGACCTAGGGGGTTCTCCTCCATCTACTGCTTTGAGTCGGAAACTGTAGCTGCTTTCTTTCTCCCGGTCAAAGGATATACTTGAGAGAATTGTTCCTGTGCCATTCTGTACTACAAACTTTCCAACATCTGGTTCAACAGAGAGCTGCACTTGAGAATTTTCTCCCTTATCCATATCTAATACTGTCACCATGCCAACCGGGCTGAGTGGTGGCATGTTCTCTAAGACAGAGAAGCTGTAGCTACTAAGCATAAACTTGGGATCATTATCATTCCTATCCAGAACTTTGACCACAACAGTAGCAGTACCCCTGTGGCTAGGAACACCTTTGTCGGCTGCAGTAACACGGAACTCATAACGTTCTTTGTGCTCACGGTCAAGTGGGCTCCTTGCGCGTACTTCACCCGTGCTGGGGTCAATCTCAAAGAGCCCCCTTGTTGAGGAGTCTGCAACAATGCTGTAGATGAGTTCTGCGTTGGTGCCACTGTCTGCATCTACAGCAATGACATTGATAACCTTCTCTCCAGGCTGGTTCTCTTCAGCAAACTCTATTTCAAACACTGGTGGTGAGAATATGGGAGAATTATCATTAATATCAGTCACTTGGACTTTCAGGGAGTTGGTGCTGGACAGAGCTGGGTTGCCTGAGTCCACAGCCACTATCTCCACCCGGTAGTCCCTGATTCGCTCAAAGTCCAGAGGTGTGGTAGTCTGCAGAAAGTACTTCTTCTTGTTATCAATGGAGGAATCGCCAGCTGGCCGGAGCTGGAATGGAACATCTCCTGCTACCACACAGGTCACAACAGCATTTTCTCCCTCATCCTTATCTGATACTTGCACCAATGCCACTGCAGTGCCCACAGGCATGTCTTCTGAGATGTTTGCCACCCCATCACTATGGGTCCTAAGGCCAATACCACGGATCTCCACAGCTGGTGCATTGTCATTCTGGTCAGTTACCTCAACAGAAACATATGTTGTTGAGCTTTTAGGTGAGGGACCTCTGTCCCGTGCAATAACATGAAACTTCAAGCTGTTGATCTCCTCACGATCCAAAGGGCCTTTCACATATATGATACCCGTGGAACGGTCGATCTGTAGCAGCTTTGGCACTGGATCACTGGCTTGATGAATTATGTATTCAATTTCACCATTTGGACCCAGATCTGAGTCATTGGCTTTGACCTGTAAGTGTAAAAGTAAGTAATCAGTAATCAAGTAAGTAATCAAAAGTAATCAGAACATTATTGAGAATGAAATGTATTGACGTTCTCATTTAAAAACTCTAAAGTTACAGTGAAATGGCTACATTCCAAGACATGAAATGAAAAGAAAACTAAGAAATCTAGTAGAAAGGTCTTGTCCTGCAGCAGTTCTCAACAGAAGAATTTTTAAGACATGATTTGAAGCACAACAGTCTCATTTGAAAAGTATTTGAAAAGGTAAATTCGCAGTTTGCCTAAATTATTTGAAGTCTCTTAAAAATTGATGACAATAGCTTATAACAGTAATGTACCCATAAAGAAATAAACAGCATATAAAAAGGATAGGGTTGCTCTAGGAGAAAAAACTGTTAATTTATTCTATATTTTTCAAGCAATTAAGCTAGGTGAACTCAACGAACCAGACATTGCTCTGTTTATAAAAAGCATCAAAGTAAAAAAGGGAGGCAGTTGGGGGGGTTGAAACAGCAGCGCTCATTAAAACACCTACAACTCTCATTTTCTTCTCTTGCTGAGATCTAAAGGTTAATAGTACTGTATAGGTTTTTACCTGTAATACAGAGTGTCCAACAGGACTGTTTTCTGAAACCTCTGCTTCATAGGACGATTTCTCAAACTTGGGTGCATTGTCATTGGCATCAGTGACGACGACTCTCAGCAAGGCACTACTGTAGCGAGGTGGGCTTCCCCCATCCACTACTTTGATGGTTAGGTCATAAGAGTCTTTCAACTCCCTGTCCAGGTTTCCCATCACAATGAGCTGAGGCAATTTCTCACCCCTGTCATCTGCCACTTGTAGGCCAAAGAGGGCAACAGCCTCTGGTCCAGCAGTGAGGGTATAGTCAGCTACACCATTACGCTCTGTATCTTTGTCAGTGGCCAGCGGGATGGAGAACGTGGCTCCCATGTGAGTGTTCTCCTGCACGGAGAGAGTGAGGACAGGTGAGGGAAACTGTGGGGTGTTATCATTGATGTCAAGGACCTCAATCCGTCCCTCGATCAGCCGTGGGCTTTGGTTCTGGAGGAGATCTGTGACAGACACCTCAAACTCCAGAAAGCACGGCTTTCCTTTCATCCGACAATCCTTCAGTGTTTCTCTGTCTATGGGGATCTCTGTGGTGAATATTTCTCCTGTTTTGCCGTCCACCCGCAGGTAAGGGGCGCCCACCTCCAGCTTGTACAGATGTCCAGAGTCAGGTAAGCCCTGATCTGCCGCCAGACTGCCTATCAGGGTGTTTGGCGGCTGCTCTTCACGCACACGGTAAAGGATGCCGCCCAGTGTGCCACGCCCACAGTTCAACATGAATGCCCATAGCAGATACAATCCCACCAAGACGTCCATGATGCCCCAGGGAGGTAGCAGCTTAGTCTGCAAAACATAAAGTAAGAGAAAAAAATAGGTCATGGGTGTAGCACATAAAGATTATCAACAGAATTGTAAAAATACTGAAGATCTTTCAAAATCCAGGACAAAACCGACACGCAGAAAATCAGGTAAAATCATTGCGGAGAAAGATGAGTTTTATTCGCTGAGACCACGAAAAGCTTCCACTGTCATTCTCTTGCATTCCTTTTCATAAGAAGTTAACTAGGAAATATTTTTCCAATATATTGTTCAATACTTCTCGTCAAAATAGTGAGGACACAATGTTGAACGAGCGTTTCTAAAGGAATTTAATTACATGAAATGCTCTATATTCCTCTGACACAGCATATCACAATATTCTTCAATTTAGCCCATGCAACAAATTCAGTGTTTCTCCTAAGACTCATCCTCATTAATGCCACCAGGAAACTGCTAATTATTACCCTTTTGAATGGCTGTCCAAGATAAGCTGCTTTTGGAAATTAATGATTTAACACCAGTAATAAGGCAGTTCTTAATGGGCTTTTTTATTAAGAATGTATGGGTGACTGTGCTCAAAAACAACAGCTCAGCATAGTTTCCATTATTTACAACCTCAGCTCGTAACTGGATTGTAATGTATTTTTCCCCAACATGTACTTAACTTAATACAAAATTTACTAGCAATGACTGTCTTATTAGCGTGGAAGACTATGAATCAAGAATAGGTTACTTAGGCAAGGGCTTTCAATTCATCCATGATGCTAAACCGGAGGAATGCTGATGAGATGACAGATGTGGTTAAGCAGAAGAATATTTACACAGCAGGGCACTACCGAGCATCACAGAGTGAAACCAATCCTTTCGGATATTTAACTCAAACAAACACTGTTCCCCGTACTCCAGTCACAGAGCCTAGCCTTTATCTTAAAGCACAGCTTTACTGTACAATTTTAAGAGAGATCTCCATTTCATCTCAGCTCTGCTGTTTCTAAGCTAATTCACACACTGTAATGGTAATGACGGATTTCTAACCTGCTATGCCTCTCTTAATGAATACCCTCTATTGTCGTGTCTGCTTTCATCCACGTTCCCCAAGCTGAGGCATTCTCTTTTTCAGCCTCCACATTATTTAAGACTTTAATTATTTCCTCTGTGTTATTTCCTTGTTGTTAGTTGAAAGAGAAACAGACGGTTTATTGAGTTGAGTCTTGATGCTTTGACAAATCACTCCATGACGAAACTTGTACGCCTATGTGTAAACAATGTGCCAGTGACACACTGGTATGAACTAAGATCAATACGACGTTGCACCATCATGCAATCGCTCTTGGTCTGAAGCAAAGCAAATCAAATGAGTGTAACACAAAATAACTGAGCACCGGAAAGCATTGTAATCCAATCAGAAATCCGATTCCTCTGTATCTGCTGAGATTGGGATTGCAGCATATTGATGGGCTAATTGCTCATTTATTGATGTGTTGCTTTTTTGCATTTGCAGGGCAGCCTAGTGTGCATTTGCTTAGAATGATTACATGTGGGGTTAAAAACATGATTAGAAAGCGGGGCATAAAGCCCACTTTCTAACGGCCCAGGCAATAACTCTAGCTATGAGATGAAAATGTGTACAAAAAGGTTAATGACTGCCTGGAGACATGTTACATGAACTAGAACAATACTTTTTTTGAAACAACATCACCAATGTAATATAAATATTTCGCTTTTTTTAGTCCAGAGACTTATTTGCTTTCTGAAGTTAAAATAAGACCTCTAAATTATGACAAGACACACCTCTTAATAAAACATGCCATCCTGCTGCAAAACCCATCAAGGTCACACGATTCACAGCTGAAGGAAAAATATTTGCGTTTGAACGAGTCATCAATTAAGCTTTTTAGTGCACATACTTTTGAGACACCGCACACCATTTCTGTGACCAATAGATCAGATTTAAAATGCTTATGCTACATTTATAATAACGTATTTGACAGCAATCATGCACTTGTTTACAGGCACAGTGGCTCTGACCCTAACTTCCGCCAGTTTATTCTTTAGATTGTGTGTTTTTTTTTTTTCTGCTTACACCTTTCCTACTGCTGCACAGTCATGTATACCAACTCAATGTCCAACTTCATCAATCAACTGGAGAACACAAATCCCTGAAAGATAGTCAATACACTTCCTCAACAGCCAAGGCAAACAAATGTCTTCCTGCATTTTGTTTTTGTCCAAAATCCAGAATAACCTTAAAACCTTAAAAATATTGTTGAGACATTCTTAAGATAAGAGACTTGCCAAACTCCCCCTCTTGTCCATGTGCTACATCAACCCAAAGATAAGAGTTTTCAAAAGTGCTAACCACACAATTTAAAATGCTGTTGATTTTGCATTATTCATAGTTGCTACCAAATATATGCCTATTCTAACAGTTTTTTTATTCAACTGTAAGACAGGAAATATTTTGCTTTTCTTATCCATTTGGCAGGCGCTTTTATCCTAATCATGGGTGAGGGGTAAAATCCAAATCTGGTTGAGGATTAAATTCAAGAAATAGCATTCTGGCTGTCCTGGGGTTTGATCTCACAACCCTACGCACCTAGCAACCTTCAGTCAAATTCTGAATGCTCTCAAATCTGAGCCTAGGGATGACAAAAATATCATGTAACTCTTGAAAACATTTTCACGACAAACGATAAGTATCACTGATTTATAGGTTATACAGGTTATATATATAATACACAGAATAATAGTAGTGTTGCATTTTTAAAATATAAACCCAACGTGTGTTTAAAGATAATGTTATTTAGCGTCTGCAAAAATGCATTTTTAACCCCGGTAAAACATTAAAATCAGGAACAGTGATTTTCTGGCGAACACATTGCTAGCATGGTGTCTAATAGTACATTATGATCTCAAGTGAAGCAGTAGCTAAGCTGAGCATGTAAGTTCTTTTGAACAAAACATTCAAGTGAGTTTTTAACATTTCAGCATAAATCTCTTGGTGAGAAAGGAGCAAACCGTCCCATGTTTTCTTTAGGAACTGTATTATTTACCTACCGCTGTGTTTTATCACATGGCCTCAGGACTATTAGCTATGAATAAATGTGATTTTGAAATGCTTGATGTGCTAAGCACCAATCAGGTTAAAAAAGAATTACATTTAAAAGAAAATTTCCCGTTTCAATGGCTTTATTTATTAACTTACTTAAGTACAGCCCTGTGGTGGACTGGCGACCTGCCCAGGGTGTACCCCGCCTCTCGCCCGAAGAGGCTGGGATTGGCTCCAGCTTCCCCGCGACCCAGACGGATAAAGCGCTATAGATAATGCGTTGTTGCGTTAAACCTTTCGCTATGTGTTTGTTAGCTCATGCCCCATGTTCTTGCACATGCTCATGCTTCGTATTCTTAAGTTTACTATCTATTTGTTTCAGTAATCTGCCGTCTTCAGGACCCCTGACAGTTTGATGGTCTCAGAATGATAATATGACGGCTAATCGCGCCCTGGACATTTTGGACCAAAATCTCAGACGTTGTTACAGTGCATGTCTAAAAAGAACACTGACTCTTAATTGAATGTTTCTTAATCATTTAGCATAGTCGGTAATCTTCTGGTTGACACCAGGTAATAGGATGATAAAACATTACAGTATGCAAGTGTACAAGAGTAAAGACAGTGTGTTAAAAGGCTGTATAAGCATAAGCAGATTGTGAATGGTAGCACAGGACAGTCTTTATGATTCCAGTAGCAGTTCCTAGGTAGATTTGTTCAGTATCCAGGTGAGATTATCCAATGAAGCGAGGGTGAGATTTGGCCGTGGACTGTTTTTACGGCTGTGTGAGTTTGTAGGGTATCTATGTGGGATCATCCAAAGCAGGAGAATGTGAGTCACTGTACAAACGCAGAAATCTCCAAGCAGAAGCCGAGTAATCTAACCTGCAGGCTGACACAAGTTCAGGAAAACATGGTATGTTTCCTTGTAGCTGGCACCCTTATCAGTTGTGTCGTTAATATGTATCTTCCACCTGGAAATGTGGATGTGGTTTACGTTTAAATGTACGCTACAAGGTAAACAGTTGTACCCTGAAGAGTACCACCCCAGTGCCACGGACTGGTACAGTGTGCCACGCAATAAACCTATATGCTCACCCTTATCTAAAAAAAGGGTAAAGCAGCTTGTATTGAAAGCTTGAATAAATTGACTTACAAGTAGGTGACCGTACTTGTTTTGTCAAAACAGTTCAACGTGCTACATTAACCAATCATTTAATCTTTGTCACGCTCAAGATTGGTCTCGTTGTGTTTTTGGGCATTGTTTCCTACTAGCAGTCTTTGCAAACTCACACAGTTGCAAAGCCACACGCTCATGAGGATGAAATCATCAGTTGTCAGTGACGGGGGTAACGGTAACAGTAACTGCAATCGTTCCCACAGTGGTGCTTGGTGGTGGTAGGGGCGGAGGTCAGTCCAGGGGGTAGGGGGAGTAGTCACAATTCAGACAGAACGTCTACACCACTGATAAGGAGGTGCTAAACATAGATACGGACCAAGAAAAAAACCTGGTCAACATCTCCAGTGAAACAATTCCTACATTATTACATAGCAATACTATGTACATATAAAGCAAAGTGCTTATTACCATATAATTGGTTGGAACCTGAGTCTTAATGATGCCTAATGATAATGAGATCTTGCGGGATGCTCTGTTTTGCCAGCAGTGATGCTCAACAAAATCAACCATTTTGAGTAGCGTCATATGACATTCCACCCTTTATTCCAGGCCTCGGTTAGTAATCCTTGTAAATAAAAAAATAAATAAGAATAAACGCATTTTTTCACAACGGCTTTTTGTTCAACCCCGAAACTTAATATGCATAAAAATGCACAAGCACCTTTCAAATCCCACGGCTCATCTTACCCTGATTAAAGTTCATGTTGGACATTTTATCGCCTTTAACTGTTGTGACCTTTTATTTTTGTTTTTTTGTTTCCTTTTCCTTTCATTTTCCACAGCGCCCTAAATCATCTGCTATCACGTTCATTCGGGTTCAACAGGTTTAGCATTTCAGCGTGGCACGCTTCAGTCGTTTATGCGCCCTACTGCTTCGTTCGGCTTACGATTTCCCCACCGGCGAATCCACTCAACCTTGGCATCTCGTCTCAGAGACGTACATTTGCATTCATTAATTCATGGGTGCATCCATTCATTATGACGGCTTACTATAAGCACGTGTCATCGGTAATTAATTTTATGATCTTTATCTTTAATGCTTCTATCAACATGATACATATTTAATGATGCAAACTTTATACATTAAGGTTCTTATTTATGTGACCGTAAGATGTTTACCAGGCTGTTAAAATTGGCCTTTAGATAAATTTCTGCATTTGGCAATCCATTATATTTTGGGCAGTGGACCTGAAATGACGATGCGAGCTGAAGCATGAGAGTTCTAGGAGATTATATTTTGGATATTGTTATAAAGTCATGCACTCTAAATGGCCTTACCGTGTCTGACATGCTTCAGATTTTATCTGCTGATCCTAGGGTTGCTTTAAAATCCATTATGTTAAGGAAGAGGAAGCCTGGAGAAACCAGAGAGTAGTTTGAAGATGAGGATAAGGATGAAGATGATTATATATACCTCAATTTTGGGTTTTTTTTTTGTTGTTTTTTTTTTTATCCAAGCATGGAAATCAAATACTCTCTAAGTGGATTAGTGTGGTATTACTCAGGATATATGCAGGGTAATGTAACTCACACGGCACGAGCCTGCACCCCTGTGGGACTGAGCATAAAACGGTCCTGCAAATAAATAAATAAATAAATAAATAAATAAAGGAAGGAAGGAAGCTTTTATGCTCATGCTGTAATTGCAAAATGACATAAAAGTGACACACGCATCCCGATCCAATCGTGCCACATATCTATATATATTTTGCCCACAGGATCCAGCAATGCATTTGAATGGAAGGCAAACAAGTGTCTGTGGGCTAATTATGCAAGCAAACTGCATCCCAATCCTCCACCAGATCTACATCCATGTACATGCAGAAAGCCCATGACGCCAACATGACACGGTTACCGGTTTAATCTCGCTAGTTGTTGTTGTTTTCTCCCGCCAGCGTCTGTCTGGAAGACTACCTCAGTCTCAGCTACGCCATTCAGACGGTTCCTCAAGTGAATTCCTCAAGTGACATCCGTAAAAAAGCAAGCCTGTAGCCTATGCGGTGTGTAAAGTTCATCATAACAAGCTTACCTCCTCCGTGGACCACTTTATCTTCGCGTTTTCACTTCCAGTCCCTCAGCGTGTCTCGGAGGAAGAAGGATGGAGATGAAGCCTACACTGCTTGTATTCTCCAGACTCAGGTCGCTGTAAAAAAAAAAAAAAAAACCCGGCACAGCCCCTTTCATAT
Source organism: Notoglanidium maculatum (assembly GCA_030068355.1). NCBI lineage: Eukaryota > Metazoa > Chordata > Actinopteri > Siluriformes > Auchenoglanididae > Notoglanidium > Notoglanidium maculatum. The sequence goes on along the minus strand of JAQQZX010000009.1, from coordinate 1,538,197 downwards.
ACACAATCCAGCCATGAAGAGGAGGAAAAAAATTCAAACAGCAGCAGCAGCTACAGCAAGCACAAAATCCTTCTCGTCGATGAAGAGAATCCGTTAAACGCGCGTTTAGTTCGCCTCCGCCATTCCCACGAAGCCTGGCCGCCGGGGGAACGCAGACACGCCGCTGACACGGGGCTGGAGCTCAATTCTACAAGATGAAGAACAGTTTTAAGACGATACGCGAAAAAAAGTCTTGACGTTTCTAAACACAGGACGGCAAGTCAGAGGCTCCTCACTTCATCTGAAGTAATTCCCTCTTCAGAAGAGCGCGAGGCACAGTATTCACTCGGATGTGATGCAGTTTATCAAAAGTGTCCGTCCCCCCCTCAAAAAACTGTCACAGCTACCATACTTATCTGTGTGCCAACACCGGTTTCTGCCCGTTCCTCAAGAAAACGACCGCGGTTTGAGTTTAATCCTGTGTGGAGCGTGTGCGCGAGGAAAAAAAAAAAAGCAGGAAAAAATACTGAGGTGATTCTTCAGCGCTCGGGCTCCGCGCGCGCTTCCCGCCGGAACGCTGGAGCGCGAGGAGGAGGTGGAGGAGGATGAAGAGGAGGGGGCGGGGCTAACAAGTCTCTCAGATTCGGTAACTAGTTTCCCTCGATGATGTGACGCCTCTAATACCGTTGTATTGAACGATAACAGACGATAACGAGCCGTCTGATAAGCCTGACAACCAGACATCGATTTATTTTTTGATGTTTAATATTTGTGAGTATCGTTATTATTATTTTATTGTTATTTTCTATCACAAAATCCACGACGATTTGCCCCCGAAATATGGAGATCAATCGCGTCGTGGTTGCGCCGGATGAGCGCGCGCTGGTTGGTCTCGCGCTCAACAGTTCAGAAGGTGCGCGATGGCGCTCTTTGCTCATTTGGCGCCACCCGCGGGCGCTTCGGTGAACACCGCTGGAGACCAAAAACAACATAAAAACCCACCGGGTCCTAAATCCCATGATCAACATCATCCAGACTCTAGACACACACACACACACACACACACACACACACACACACACACACACACACACACACACACACACACACAAGAGAGAG
>JAQQZX010000009.1:1503304-1536726 GCA_030068355.1 Notoglanidium maculatum | reverse complement strand
TAGTGTGTGTGTGTGTGTGTGTGTGTGTGTGTGTGTGTGTGTGTGTGTGTGTGTGTGTGAGTGAGGGTGCCAACTCTTTTCAGGGGAAAGTAGCTAATGCGTGCTCAAAAGGGCACTGGATATTGGCTAAGATGCTCTTCATTTATCTGTCATGATGCTTTGCATATCAACATTATTTCTGTGAAGAAATAAGATGCTAGAGACGGTGTTTAATCAGAGCTTGTGTCTTATAGAAAGTAGACGTCTGTGTTCAAGGCACCACAAGCTAACTGTTTACATGTTTACAAAATTCTAGAATTTCTATCACAAAGCCAAAGGAAATGAAGCAGTGGTAGTGATAAGTCGGGAAATAGACATAATAAGGAAACAGTTACAGATGGAATAACTGTATTTAATTACTTGGGTTCAGCCAAACGAGAGTTTAATACAAATAACAAATTTTTACATTTAAACTTAAAAAGAAAAGATTGATCGTTTGGAACAATATTGATCAGTAATTGATCATTTGGAATAAAGCTGATCAATAATTGATCATTTGGAACAATGCTGATCAGTGTAATTGGTCATTTGAAGCAGTGGTGATCAGTGTATTTGGTCATTTGAAACAAAGGTGATCGGTGTAATTGGTCATTTGGAACAATGGTAATAAGTGATTGGTCATTTGGAACAATGCTGATCAATAATTGATCATTTGGAACAATGCTGATCAATGTAATTGGTCATTTGGAACAATTATGATCAGTATTAATTGGTCATTTGGAACAAGGGTGCTCATTGTAATTGGATGTTTGAAGCAATGTTGATCAGTGATGATCACAATGGTGGTGAGTTGATTGAACCTGTTCTCTTAACTCTTAGCTGGACAAAGTGTAGGAACATTGTTGGCATCTGCTCAAAAAGTTGCTAGATATGTTGCTAAGCTGGTTTTTGAAATAAAGCCAAGGGCTCTAAAAAGTTTTCCAAAAAGCTAGCAACAAAGTTGCAATTTGGCAACACTGTCTTCAATTCAGGATGTGTATTAGAGCAGGTTTGGGGGGATCTAACACCCCACCCCCAAATAAGATTTTGCCCCCAGGATAAAGTAAAGACAGAACATCGGGAAAGTTTCTATGAATTACACTTATACAGTAAATATTTTAATAGTGAACACTTAAATGCATTTCTTCAGCTGTGTCAGAAAGAAACACTTGTTCAACAGGATATACAATTATTAACCTTCTACTCTGCCTTCAGTTTGATATCTTCATTACAATATTATTCACTGTCAACAAAAATTCTAAGTGTCTAGGCAAACCAATTGTAGTGAATAATCTATTTAGCTTGCTTGGTAATATAAATGGAACTGTGGAACTGCTCAACATTTTATTAAATAAGTAAGAAAATGGAATGAGAGCTAGTCCTTAATTCACTTAAGTACACATCTGCGTTGTATGATGCATTCAGGATCCTTGTACAGTTAATGTATTTTAAAAGCTAACCCTTGAATTGTTCTTATACACTAAGTGGCCAAAAGTTTGTGGACACCTGACCATCACACCCATATGTGCTTTTTGAACTTCACATTCCAAATCTATCCCCCCCCTTTGCTGTTACAGTGAGCTCCACTTTTCTGGACTGATTTTTGAAATACAGCTGTGGAGATTTGCCCATTCAGCCTCAACAGCATTAGCAAGGTCATTTGAACATCACTGCTGTTGATCGAGAAAGGCTTGGAGTGTAGTCAGTGTTCCAGTTCATCCCAAAGGTCTCTAATGGGGTTGAGGCCAAGGCTCTGTGCAGGATACTCCAGTTTTTCCACGCCAACCTTGTCTTTATGGAGTTTGCTTTGTGCACAGGGGCACTGTCATGCTGGGACAGGTTTGGGCCTTAGTTCCAGTGAAAGTAAATTGCAATGCTACAACATACAAAGACTTCCTAAACAATTATATGCTTCCAACTTTGTGACAACAGTTTGGGGAAGGCACACATATGGGTGTAATGGTCATGTGTCCTCAATCTTTTGGCCATATGGTGTATTCAATTTAAGTTATGCACCAGTTTTACACCCAATATTTACTCTATGTTTGTCAACTTTGGGTCACATCTTGTGAAGATATATGATTCATTACAAGGAAGTGAATTTCTGTTTGACAAATACAGTACCTTCTGCTCCAATATGTCTGTGAAGCCTGAGTGTGAGCAATACTATCAGTTGGAAATCAAGACTGACACAGCTGTGTTTATGAGGGTCACAAAAAGGGGCAAAGCACACAAGTTAGTACATGTTGTCTTGGCAGCAGTGTTGTTCAGCTACTTTGATGGTCACCAGCCCTGACAGGAAGGACCCAGCATGCTTTTCAGTTTAAACTCTGAACCCTTGCAATTTCAGATACACTCTGGATCTGAGTAGTGTGTTACCTTCTTTCTCTCCTCTCTTTAAAGCATACAGTTTGCAAAGAAAGGGATGAGGCTGCAGAGGGCAGCTTTTAAGTAGAGACTAGAGGTATGCAGGATTGTTGTTGCTTTTTTTACGCCCCTCCCACCTGCACCCCCAAGGAATTCTGTACAACTGCATCCTTTCTTGACCAATCTTGACCACTTCCAAAGGAATTTTTACCGATCCTGCCCACTCTCAAAAGAATTCTGATCAATCTCATCTGGTCCTGAAGATATTCTTGACCAATCCTGCCTGCTCCTAAAGGAATTCTGACCAATCCCACCCTTTCCAACAGACACTCTTGACCAATCCCATCTGCTCATAAAGGAATTCTGACCTATCCCACCCATTCCTGCAGACGCTCGATCACAGAATGTCTGAACAATCCTGCCCAAAGGAATTCTGACCTGCTTGCACAGAAAGTTTGACTAATCACGCCCACTCCTATAGACACTCTTGTCCAATCCCCCAATCCCACTTGAAATTTTGACCAATCCCATCTATTCACAAAGTAATTCTGTCCAATCCTGATCCAGCAGTGATTACTTCGAGATACGTAGATTTTCATTGATCTGCCAATACAGTGATACAGATAAGTACATACTTAGCAAAAAGCATACTTAGCATATTAGTTATCTAACTGACTATGTACCTAACTAGCCCAGTAATGCATAAGAAAGTTATGTCAGCTGCTTTACAGAATGTTTAACCATGAATAAAATATCATATTCTTGATATGTTATAGTGTCTTCCAACATACTATATAAAGAGTTTCTATAGAAATAATTTTTTTTTAGCTTTTTCACTGGATATTTAGTCAGGTTACAATTTTTTTCACTACAGTCAACTACACTACGGTGGGCCTCATCTAATGATCATTTGAGCTTATGAAGTACTGGAACAACCCCTATGATGGCAATTGCAATCCAATCAGGGCAATATTAATAAGAATTGGGACAGTGCAGGAAAGGTGTCCCTTGAACTGTCTGTGATCTGGACTCAACAACGCTCTTGTGAAGCTTTGGAGATGATCTCGATATTGCCAGGGGATACATTATATCTTTGAACTCCAGTTTAATGATGCATATGGACATTTATCTAAAAATACACTGTTCTGCCATTGGCCTTCTGCTGAGTCAATACACTTATAACCTAATGGTGGTGTGCCAAGGCCTTTGGCAGAATGCTAATGCTCTCTGAATTAACTAAATGGAATGTTTACAATCCAAAAAAAGGCTCCAGTTACTAGCATTTTTGTATACAATTTAATATATTTACAACTGTATTGTTATTAACATATTTCCATTGTGGTTCCTACAGTTAATATGAAAGTGGGGAAACATTTATTTAATGTTCCCAGTTCTCAGTTCACTAAACCACATCAAATTGTAATTAACAGAAAATGTATCGGTGGGAAAAATAAAAATTATTGGACACTCAAGATGTTCAGCATGTCCCCTGCACATGCTGAATTTGAATGTGCATCTTAAGTCACTTGTGTGTGCTTTATATTAAATATTGTTCACCTGTACATAATTGTTCTTAGCTTAATGGTGAAAATCAAGGCAACGTCTGTGAAGTACCCTGCATGTTTTGGCATACACTTCACGTCTACTACAGCTTTTCCGGCCACCTGATGCCGTCTACTAAACGAGGAGGAGCTCTGAAACAGGGCAGAGACAGCAGGCTGTCTGTGCACTTCAAAACCCACGACAGACATCTAAGCATTTGCGGCTGGAAAGTGCTCATTTAATTACTTCCACCACGCTGCGGCAGCTCCGTGAGAGCTCAGAAAAAAGAGGGGTATGTTACCGTACAGACAGAATTGTAGCAATAGCAACAATAGCAGCCTTTCAGGGTCCACAGCAGAGATCCTTATTAAACATATACCCCCTATCAGTTTCAGACAATCTGTTAGAAGATTCAAAGAAACAAACTTATTTTCTGGGTTCCCATGCCTCTAACGGGTCAGCAGAAACATGTATAATAAATACAGAGAATGACCAGGGATGCAGCAAAGCAAACTCAGACCACCCACATTTCACTAAGATCGATCATCAAATATGATCAGCAGTGGGTAATCCCTCCTTGTACCCACGCTTCAGGATGAAAACAAGAAAAAGAAGCCTAAATCAACCATCTCCAGCATGTGATCCGGGCTTCTCGACCAATCCTCATTAGTGGCAAACAAACAGCTGTCAGCTCGCCTCTCCTGGGCTCTCATTAAGTGCTGCCTGTCTCACCCAATCGCACTACAAAACCATGCCACACTACACCCGCCCATCAGGGTTAAAGGTAAGGCTCGGACGAGGCAGCATTCCCAGCATTTCGATAAGTAGCCTTCTTTCATGAAAGTCTTGGGTTGTACTTGCAGCGCTCTACAGCACTACCTACTAAAACTTTTATTAGTAGTTTTATGTAAATATTGCCAGACATGAAGCAATAGCCAACAGGAGTGGATCAAACTTTCACCTATTGCTCTCACTTATATTTTTCTACTTTCTGGCATCTGCATGCCGTTCCTCGCCTTATCTTATACGGATGTAAATTCACATCTCTAATGAAAGGTGAGACCCTCTGTAAAATCACAAGGCCTTTGTTCTCTGATTGTGAAATCATTATGACTCACTCGCCTCTCAGTGCTCGGTAATGACAGCCACCCGCCGTCAATCAGCGCTAATCAGAAATATTCAAAGGGAATAAAACCACATAATGGGCTTGCTCGGTCCTTGAGGGGGGTTATGCTGTGGTAAGTGCACAACAGCACAAACAAAGCAGTTTGATTATGCAGATTTTGAGGTGGTTGGGAGTGTTTGATATTTTCTCACGTCTTTTAGATGTATGTGTGAAAAAGAATTGACAGAAACTGACAGTTTTTCCCCTCTCTTTTTCTCGCTTATCTCTAACTAGCTCTGTTTGGTCTACTCTGTTGAACCTGATCTCATGATACAAATCTAAACAAATAAGAGGCTGGATTTAAAATTCTCTCTGAATAAGTTAGTGGTTCGGTGGGAAGTGTTGCCACTTCTGGGTCCAGGGATTGATACTGAGTCATGAATGTTCACTCTATGTTAGCTTTGGTTTCATCTCGGTTCTAAAGTTTCCTCCAAAAAACATTCTGCTAGGTGGGTAGGCTATGCTAAATTGCTCCTTGGTGTGAATAATTTTGTGAATGTGTGTGTGCGTGTGGTATCCTGGCATCCCATTCAGAGTGTACTCCTGCCTCACGTGCAGTGTTCCCATTACTCTGGACTGCTCCATGACCCTGACCAGGACAAAGCGCTTATTGAAGATGAATGAATGAAGTGATAAAAAAAATTACCAAGCCTATCTCCATCTCTAATGCTAACTGTAACCGTTTTAGCATCAAAGCCTCAACATGAGACCGTGTTGATTCTCTCTTGTCCATCTTATCTTCTCTTCCCTCCTTCCTCCTCGTTCTGTCATTATCTCTTTTTTTCTAAGGGTCTTATAGAATATGAGTTGAAATAGCTCATTGCATGTGGCTGATTTTTTTTATTCCCCCCCCCCAAACATTCTTCTGAGGACAATTCAGTCAGAGAGAAGATCTGCGGATTTGGGATTCAGCCCTGCAGGCTTCCTGTGCAGTAAGGCCACTGGGGAACAATTAACCAATAGAACTTATGAACCAATCCTTCCAGAGTCATTTTTGAACTTTGAGTTCAAGGTCAGTCGCCATGCAGCAATCTAGCTTTCAGCCTTCAGTGTATAAGGGATTCCTGTCCAAAAAGCAGATGCAATGCACGCTCTGACACAAAACAGCGATGGATCTATTACAATCATGAACATGGCACTTTGAAGTAGTTCAAAGCGAAAACCTGGGAAATGCATCCACAGCCGCTTTCACTCATACGCTGTTTCTGCTATCACGTTGCTAATCGCCTGGAAGGTTGTGCAGTCAAACCTGTGGCAGATGTTTCCCCGGCGAACATTTGGTTTTGATCCTTTAGTTGTGAAATGAGGTGGTTTGATTTCTTTGTTATAAAATACGATCATCAGACGATCGCCTGCTTCGCACCCTCTGGCAGAGGAGATAGTTTTCTTTTCCACTGAGAGCTAAGCCGATCTGTAAAATGAGAGACGGTGGAAGTCCAAAGCAAAATGGTGAATGCTTGGAATGCTCGAAGTGCTCAAATGGCCCTGGTGGCCCCATCACTCTAATGAGCTCTCTCTCCCTTTCTCTCTCTTTTGCCTGAAGCAATAGTTATGCTCTCGATGGCCGTCCAGCATCACTAAAAGAACGGTTAAATGAAGGCCTTCATCTAGGGCTTGAGACACCAAAATAGAACCCTCCCACTCTGAATGGCTAAAAGGAAAGAATGGAAACCTTTCATTGCAGCACAGCTTAGCATTCAATATGACATAATGGAGCTCTTATATCACATGGTAATTATAAATCCTACCTGTGGCAGTTGCAAATCAATGAGCTCCAAATTATAATGGGAACAATTAGGGTCCTTGAGAGTAGTTACAGTATTCGTGCGAGGCGAGTGATTGTGCGCGTGCTCAGGTGCTACGATGTCCGATGCCAAATCGTCCGTTTTTGTTGTTATCGTCTTTGTTTTGGGCACAAGCGGAGGCTGCAAGCAGAGGAGCTCATTTGCATGGAAATTGTTGTTGATTGCGAATAAAGCATGTTTCACTGTATGTACATAAACAGTTCCATTGAATGCTGAGCGAGTAGCAAGAACACATTAGACGAAATCAGATCATGTATTCATATCGTGCTGTGATTGCAAATGTTTTTTAAATTGCATCTACAAAGGACCATCACGGACTTGAATACATAACACAGTATTTAGCACAATAAGTCTTCTGACGCCAGACAAGCAAAACTTTTGCTGAAAGTAAAATTGAACCTTTTTTGTTATCCTCTGCAACGTTAATATGGCCTTGCTCGATTCTTGAGCCCGTGCTGTCATTCAGAGAAAGAGAATTGTAATATTCTGTTGCAGTTACTTGAATAGTGTTGTGTCATTTCATTTATCCGACATAATTGCTTTCTCTTGGTCAATTGCCAGTGACACATATTAGATCGTTGCAAGCATGATTCTGTCAGTCCTTATCTGTCTCCATGTCTCTGATAATTGCGTTTGGCCTTTACATCTCAGCGCAGCAAAAACAAAACAAAAAAAAGTGCTAGTAATTGATTTTTCCCCCATTTGTGAGATATGAGGATCTTATTTGCTCTGAGACGCAGCTTCTGCATCAGTGGAGCTTTTAGGCATCTTGATGATGTGTTTAATAGGTAAACTTGTGCATGCACGCATGAATGTGTTTGCACATACACTTTTGTGGCAGCTAAAGGATCAATGTGATATTGTCGTAATAATATGGATTCCTAAGGTGAAATCAGGAAATCCACTTCCCCTACATCTGTAATGAAATATGAGCAGTCTATGTTTTTTCCTTGCCTTAACCTCCACCCTGAAAGAAATCGAATGTACTTATATTGAAATATTTGGGATATGTTTAGTGATTCTGGTGCTAATTTGTTGGTTTGTTATCCCTTCGAGAACTGAGTAGTTGTGCCATGCTGATATCGCAGGGGGATGCTGTTATTGGTAGCGCAGTTACAATGATGTTTAACAGGAGAAAAAGGCTCAAACAGCTCAGGTTTTGCTCTTAGCTCCTAAAAACAAAAGAGCATTTTTTCTCACTTACCATTTTCCAGCTGAGTTCAATGTCATATTAATGGGAAATCCAGAGTAGTATGAATGTTGGAGCAAGAGCAGGACTCAATGTCCCAGATACACAGCTAGCGATCTATGAGTTTGACAAGTTGATGGCATTATTAAAATGAAAGTTGAAGCTTGGGAAGCTTCAAGCTGATCTGTACGGTTGGTGAGCTGAGACAGACTAAAGGACCAAAGCGCTGCTGCATCACTCTCTTTAGGCAGAGATGCCTGTAGGCAGATATTTAGCGAGGGCCAAATCCCACTGCACCACTGTCAGCAGGTAATCAAATCTTTGGCACCATTGAAAATCATGCGTTACTCATAAGGATTAATACAGGTCACTGTGGAGTTTTCCTTTAAACTGGCAAAACTCATACTTGTCAGAATTGTTCCTCTCCTCTCCCCAGCGCTTCATGGAGGAAGCAGCCGATCTGAGGATAAATACCAAAGAGAGCAAACAAACAGCTATAGCAAAAGATATTTTATGAGCATCCGAGCCAGGATGTGTGCTGTTCAGCAATGTTTAAGTCGTTCCCTTGGCTGTCAGCCGATGCCGCTGCGGCAGGACCAAACCTCCGGCCATTTGTCTCGATGAGAAATGCCGTGTCAGCTGGTCCAGATGAGCTTTTAAATGACTGTCACTTCTTCTTCTATTTCAAATGGTTGTGTGTTATGGCATCCTATAGGCATTCAGTTTATTTACGACCTTTACCCTACGCCACCTTCATTTATGGCCAGAATATAAACTTGAGCAAAAAAAAAAAGTAGGGAGGAAAGATTTGGCCTTGTGTTTTCCCAGCAAGACAGCCTTTTCTTTTACAGTGTGAATAGCAAGCGAGGGAGCCGTGGCGTCTGCTCATTAAAAGCACATTACTGTTTAATAAGTGCAGTGAAGCTGGGAGGGAGGTGTGTGAATTGAGGGAACACGGGTGTGGGAAGATTTTAGAATTTTTTGAAGATGGGTACACTGAGTATAGGCAAAATGAAAATTAGCTATATGTACTTGACAGGACCAAGAGGCCTGTAGGGAGCTCTCTGGGTCAAACTGAACACTCTGAGAGTTAATTAAACCACTGCGATGCTGGAGGTAAGTTGGGAACTAGGTGCATGAGCACTGTGGACTGGTTGATAAGACAATGTAGGGCAGAACCAGCAAGGAAACGTGAAGAAGAAAAGTAAAAGAAGAAAGTTTTTGGCCTATTTTGTATCACGGGCATACCTTTTACAGGATGCAGGTGCTCTATAAAACAATCCTTGTTTTTTTCCAAGCATAACATGCTGTTTTCTTTTGAAGGTTCTTCTGTTGCCTCTCTGCGAGAACCATCAGAAAGGGATCCAAGTAAAAGCCTTTCTGGAAGCGAACAACACTTAATGAACCATTAATGAACTTTTCAGAAACAGTTCCACTTCCTGGTTCCTTACAGGTTCCTAGCCAGAACTTTAATGTCTGATGAGATACCAATGTTCCACTTGGTCACTATTTGCTGGCTTGAATCTGAGGTTCTCAGGAACTTGCTTTTGTATATTCTTTTATTATCCTCTTGATAGATCTCTCACGCCATTCCTTGTAAAATCCCAGCTGCTCAGTCTGCGCCTGTCATTTACATGTCAATGAGTAAAGTTTAAGCTTCGCTTGAGTTTTCCGATGTTCTGTTTATGAAAATGTGGCAATGACCTGTATACTGGCAACTATTTATGTATAATATATTTTCTATATACTGTATTACACAATCCAGTGCATCGGAGAGCAATATACCGCCGTATGATTTCTTGTTGGAAGGGATGATTTTTAGGAGTTTTTCCTTTCCCACTGTGGACATTGGATTATTTATAAAGGGTCTAGACTCAAATGTTTCTTTCTTTAAACGTTATAAATAAAAAAAGTGGGTAACTGTTGATATAGTAAACGAGACATTTATTTAACATTTATGGAAGGAGTCTGCAGCGTGTGTAACAGTCAGAGATAAAGCTATGTTTTCAGACAGAGGAGTTTACACTTTGCAGTTTCTTAGTAGCCTAGCAACATAACAAGCTGCATTTTTATGTCTTATCAACCCCAAGTTTATATAGACAAACAGGCTGGTGAGGGATTCTGTTTATAACCACTTCAACATACGTGAAAACAGCAAATTGCTTGCTTTAGATGTTTCACATCTTTAAACGCAACCTAAATTGATTAAAAAAAAAACAAAAAACGAAACAGTGTGCCCTTCTTTAATAAATACAGAAATTGCAAGGCTGTAGGTTTTAATCAGTCAGCGTTGAGGTTACAGGATTTTGATGCTCTCCAATGTACCGGTCTCCTTCCAAACTTTTTTTTTTTTTGGAAGTTTGGATGTTTGCAAAGTTTCAGCACTCTGGAGAATGCAGACTTCTTTCAAACATGAACAAAATAATCCCATCACAAATGCTTAATTCTATTTTGAATACTTTCACACCATATCCCCCTGTGGTGAAGAAGACTCCTCCATCCCTGGACTAGTCGTTTTTAGTCTCCGCTTCGCACCATACGACAACTAATTCCGAAGCCTTTCTGTAATGTATAATTTGCGACATAAAATATGCAGCGAGAACCTTGGGACTTGTGCCTCTCTTCTGGCAGATCTAAGCAGGCTGTAGATCTTCCTGGGGCCTGGCCGAGGGCACGAGAGAAACTTCCTCAGGCTTCGCCACGGGGCGAACAGCGCTCACAGGAAGTGGGCGCCGCTTCAAATGGCGGGAGGTGATTTATGAATTCGGTTTGTCCAGCCTTTGTGTGAGAGGCTTCAGAGAAACCCCGGAGAGAGCACGAGAACCGATTCGGAATCTAAAGTGGAGCGCCGTGTCCAGTTCCTACAAGCAAGCGCAATTTCAAATGTGCATCATTTAATATGGAGGAAAGAAACAAAACAGTTCACGACACACCAAGGTGCTATGGAATGTATATTAGTATTTTTCCATCTTCCCAGAACTCTAGAGAAATTCGCAGATCTACAGTTTAATGTGTGTGAACGTGCCCCTCAGGCCACTCTTCACTTCTTCTCTCGCTTGTTTACTTTCATTCCAGGCACTTGTGTCTTTTGGCTGCGAGGCTCCCTTGCTCAGTAGGATTAAATCTGCATGATGTGTGTTTGTGTGTGTGTGTGTGTGTGCGCGGCCGCGGTGGGTAGACGAACATGACTGATAGTGGGAGAGCTCTTCATTGTCTACGCTCCTCATATCACAAGCGCCGTGCGGACAGCCAGCGTGAAAACAGCAAATTAAGCTGCTTAATGTTTCTCCAGTCGCATACAAATGGTTTTGTTAGGGGGGAAAAAAATAAGGTTTGGAGTCAATAGCTGAGATTTGAACAGATTACTGAGAAGATTGTCTTTCAGGATGTTTTGCATATTTGTGTGGTGTCATTAGTTTTATTAAGCGTCTCTCTCGCTCTCTCTCTCTCTATCTATCTATCTTTGTTTGTTTTCCTTTTCCAGCATAGCACACTCTTTTCTCTCATATCAAAACTATCCAAAGGGGTTACAGATAGAAACCGTTCTGGAAGCTAAGAACCCTTAAAGGAAGATTTCACCCTGAACCGTGTCAAATATGTTTATATTGTATGATTTGTGGTGTGTGTAATGATTCTGGTGCTAACCTGTTGGTTACTGTATGGTATTCCTGTGAGAGGTCAGCAGTTGTGGCCCCATGGGGTCAGTGTTATTGTTATCACTAGTTGTATTTACAATGGTGTTTAATAAGAGGGGAAAAATCCACCAACCTCAAACACAAGTGATAACAATCAGGTTTCGCTGTTCACTCCTGACCAAAAGTGCTTCTCACCATTTTGCAGCAATATTTAAGTGCATGCTTTTAAGCACGTATTATGCTTAGGTATTTTGATACCTAGGTTTGGCAGTCAATAAAAATGCTCTCGGATAGATATTTTTTTTTAAATAGTTTTTTCCAGCTGAGATAGGTTGGTGACGTACACAAACCTGGTGCTGAATGAAGACTTGGTATTGATGTTGAGACTGAATAATAAACTATACGATTGGTCTTGTTTATTTACAGTACGTTTCAGTACTTGTTTTTTACAGATCATCTTCGACTAACACTTCTCAAGACAAGATGCAATTTAAAGAAAGTCGCTAAGCCAACTCATTTGTAAATTATTAAGCGATGTTCAGGACTCGATCCCTATCCAACTTTTACTTCTGCCTTTTGGAGCGTGACTAATCAGTTCTCAGTGCTACTGTGTTGATGATATCTTGGCACTGGTACCACATCTGTTTTCCAGTACCGACTTGTCTTATTTAGCAGAGGATTGACTGTGTGTTGTGCTTTAACATCCTCTCTGCTCAGTTTCTCGGCTTATAATGGGCGCTCTCTGAAATAGCCGCATGTCAGCGCACCCTGGCTTTTTAAGATATCCGCTCATTTCCGAGCTGAAACATTCAGATAATATATTCGTTCTGGCTCTCGGTTAGTACATAGCACGAATGTGTAGGTGGATGCTACATCTGTCTTTTTGTGTGCATGAGCGTGTATGTGAACAACCTGCTATATCTATTTTTATATCAGATTATATACAGATTTGTATTTATCTCGGTGGATTTATGCATTCATAAAAAAAAGAACATTCTTTTTTATGAGCTTTTAGATCTTCTGCAAGCTCTGATAGGAGAATACCATTTTTAAAAAATATCATAGCACCCGTAAATAGACCAACAGTTGTGTTTAAGACTAAGGTTTTGTGCTATTTCCATCCCATCATGCCTTCTACTGTATGGAATGCACAGGTCATTAAAAAAAGTTCAGTGTCATAATTTCCACCATGAGTCAGGATTTTTATTATTTTTTTACAACAGATCGTACAGTGAAATGCTAACAGAAATAAATAAATCTGTAAAATGAATGTGTAAATTAATAAATCATTACACTATTTAAGGATGCACCGATTCTTGAAACGCACTCGTTTTGGAGAAATAGTCATTTATGGAACTGAGAATGAAAGCGCATGTCCTTATAGCTTAGTGATCAACCTTCCTTAAATGCGTCCAGGAGGTTTTTCCTCCATGCGCAAGTCTGAATCAGCCTCGTGGAGCCTGAATGCGCCGCAGATCTGACTCTAATCTAGCTGATTGGAAATGGAAAGTGACATGCAACCTGCAGATCTTTTACACAGCACCGGACAGGACGGAATTCTCTCTGGCACAGTGCAAGGATTTTATTTAAGTTATTTCACACACACACCGTCAGCTCACAGCAAGAAGGGTCTGGGTTCGAACCTGCCGCCCGACTGGGGCCTTTCTGTGCAGAGTTTCTATGCTTTCCCCGTGCCTGTGTGGGTTTCCTCCTTAAGACATGCAGCTTAGGTCAACTGGCTGAATTGCCCACAGGTGTGACGTGGTTGGCCGTTCATCTCCGTGTTAGCCCTGTGATAGATTGGCGAGCTGCCGAGGGTGTACCCCACCTCTCACCCGAAGTCAGCTGGGATTGGCTCCTGACAGATCATCGGTGTAGACGATGGATGAATGTCTCGAATTGACTTCATCCAACCTGAAATATTTTTTAGTCCAACCAAAGTACATTTAGCGTCCTTTATCATCTGCACCATTAAGAGCTTTATACAATTGCGGCAGAAATGACTACGCAATCCTACGGTCGGGATTCTACCCCCAGTTTGACACACATAAAAGCCTGATGTTGATCATTTCACATATTTAACATGCGTTGCAGTAGAAGTATATTTACACTAGATAATGACGTCATTCCTTTAATGAATTCAGAGCAATTTGGCCAAATACTCTTATAGATTAATCCATATTTTTAGAAGATATGTTAGACTTTGCCCCTTAATGACACCAGAGACCCAAAGCAATCACAGGAAGCCAACTTTGATAGCATAATGAATTTCAGATGTTTTTTAAGCACTTAATTAATCACAGAAACACCAGAATGTTGAAAGAGAATTTGAATTAGGGTGCATTACTCATCTGAAAGCAATTCCCCTCTCTCGCTCGCTCGGTTTTTTTTTTTTTTTTTTTAGATGACATTTTCTTAGCTATCAAAGACTGACAAACACTCTATGTTGCTTAATGACTTTGGTTTCCATGGCTACAGTATAAACACAGATTGTGTTCCGGTCACCGTAGCTGTCCTTACAGCCATCGCTGCTTAATGTCCTCATTGTTTTCTTTTTTCCACCACTCCAACTAGTCGATTCATCACTAGTGAATCTATTCATCAAGTAGTCTATGAAACTCCTACTACACAAGAGTGAAAGGTTGCACAGCCAGTTCTTCCCCTTATTGATAATAGACTGTATTTTCAGTAATCCGTCGCATAAATATTATCCTCCAGCACGACATTTTCGACATCTCTCGCAGCCTTATCCATGTTTATGCCTCAGAGAATGGAGATACACAGCTTATGTCGCACAGCCATTTCTTCCATCAGCCATGCGTGTCATCTTCATCGTCAGTGTTCTCCTACATTTAATGTGCCATGTATATATTTTCCACACTGTCTGCATTTACTCATTACTGCCAGCAGAACATCCGGAATTGAAAATATGATCATACCTGCTTTTAAAAATGTTATAAACTGCACGACTGCGCAAATCTAACATTTTGATTCTTCAGAGCAAGAGTGGGCAATTTTGTTTCTGCAGCGTAGCATTAACAGTCCTGATGCTTTCAATTGGTGAAGTTATGGATGCCCATAACCACGCCAATCATTTTCCAAACTGCTAGTATGAGTCTGGCTGTTGCTTCAGGCATAAAATAAGCATTTACTACAGTCCAGGGTTCTTAAACAGTCACACCATAACCTGAGAATCCCATCAAGAGCTGGCGAGTGACACCCAGGGATTTGTTTTGCCTGGAATTACTGCTACTGTGGAGCTTTGCATAGCTCATACATTTAAGCAAAAACAAGTCTATTTGTTTAAACGAAACACTGACCCCAGATGAACACTCCAAAGAGCCTAGTTTGTATGCATTGCTAATTAATGTTAGCTCAGCAGGCTAGATAGCTACAAACACAAAACTATTAAGTATCCTCATTTATATGAATGATGAAAGTGGTGCAGCTTGAGGATGTTTTCAATAAATCAAAGACAGCTGGAGCCCAACTGCTGCATCTGGAGTGAAGTTTCAAAAGGGCAAGAATGGAGGCACATGCTGATGACATCAATAGTGATGGCAGTAATTGGGTAAAAGCAATGTTTATCCAGCTTAAACAATGTTCGCCATGGCCTTTTACCCATCTCAGTTCTAAGCCTGCTGAAAATTTCCTCCACTTTTTTAAATTCACATTAGCCATTCAGAATGTGCCATTTTCCATAAAGGACAAATGTTGGGTAGATCTCAGTTCCAAGATAATAAATAATGAAATATCGTTGATTCTTAAAAGTCCACTATGTAGGATTTATGGGGATCTTTTAGCAGAAACAGAAATACAATATTCATAAGTATGTCGTCTTAGTGTATAATTAGCTGTGACTACGAATCGTTGTGTCTTCGTGAGCTTAAACCGAGCCCTTTATACCTACACAGGGGGCGGGTCCACCTCTACGGGGCTGCTGTTGCGCTGCTACAGTAGCCCAGAATGGACAAACCTCTAGAGAGCGCCTTCCACCTTTCACGTTTTTACAAGCGGCAGCGTGAATCCGGAAGGAAGCACCGAAAGGACGACAAAGAAGAAGTAAGAAGAGGAATCAGTGTTTGCTGGTGCTGGAACCCAAATTGTGAAAAATGGATGATCATACTCATTATTTAGCACAGAAAAAGCATCGGCGTGTGAATGTTCTCGGAAGTACACTACAGGCATCTGACAGCCACCATATGTTCTAATACACGCTTGGGAAGGGAGGGGTAAGGGGTAAGGTAGGGGCATTCTGGTGGACGCAATCAACTGAATCCTACAAAGCGGACTTTTAAAAGCATTAAATTTGAAAAGGACCTCTATGTACATTATATTGTTTCTAAAGTGCTGAACTAAGTCATGCGGGCCTACACAGTTCATCGAGGAGTCTTAAGTATCTTAGTTTTCGAATCAAAAATTGTCTAATGGAAGATTAAATGAGATCGGAGGGATGGCATTACCCTGCCACCTGTCAATCAGATCAGTGCTTGCTAATCGTGGACATCTGTGAGATCACATCAGAATCAGTTAACGCTTTCGTGCAAGTGTTCAGCTGCTCTGTGATATAGTTGGAGCTGGTTCTGTGTTAAGGAAGAGGGGGAATTTGCAAAATGACAAAAGAAAATGGACGTAAATTGAGGTTGGATGTTAAAAAAAATTAAACATTTCAGATGAGGAAATGTCTGTTGCAGGGTTCCACATAGAACCTTAAATGGTTTACATGTGACAAGCCAAATATCCCTTAACCAGATAGTGACACAATCTGGGCTAAGGAGTCTTTAGTTTGTCACATACACATACAACTTAAAGGTTCCCCTAATTTGTTTTTTTTAATATTATTTAATTTTTACCCCAATTTTTCTCTCAATTTGATTATTTTACCTATTCCCACATTGCTCATGCTACATCTAAAAATGGCTTAATATACTTGGAACTAGCTTTACTACCCAAAATGGTTGCGCCTTGGAATGATAGTTGCACCTTGGAAATGGTCCTGGATTTAACGTTTGGTTCACTATGCAAACAAAGTACAGTGAGTGGATGACTTGCAGTCGGAGGTTTCAGTCAAATGTACTCAGTGTTTCAATATTTCAAAGAAGAAAAGCAATTCTGCAAAGCAGACACGTCCGGAGGCTGATTGGCAAATCCAGTGGCTATTATCTAAATAACTTGGAGGAGTACGCGGCGCACACTGGTGACATCAGACAGAATGTTGATCCAGGAGCCACTTGAGGAGATCACCTTCATCATCGAGTGCCCTTCTTTTCATTTCTAAGAGTAATCTTCAAAAAGATACAAGAAAAAAGAAATATGAGTAATCACCGTCTGGTGGAGGGGGAAAAAATCGAGGTCCAAAATATTTTTTTTACATTGTGAGTAAAGCGCTGTGAAGAGGAGTAGCACGAGGAAAACGGGGTAAAGAAGAAGAAGAAGAAGCAGCTTGCTGCTTTGATGTAATGCGTTCTGTGTTTATATGCGCTCTCCATGCTTTGATGTCGTAATGTGTCGACACTGGAGCACTGTGTCATGGTGTTTTGTACAGCTGAAGGCATCAACACCATGCGCCCACGCTCCATCTTCATCTGTACGCTCCTGACGGAGAAGTCTCACATTTGGAGGCTAACAATTTCACCTTGAGCCCTCCTACCGCCTCGCTTCGTCCTCGGCTTCAAAATGGCCTCCTCATGTGATGTGGTACGGTAATTAATGCTGATTTAAACCATCTGTCGTTTCCATTAAGTTTCATTCACAGGTGCTTCAGGCTCCTACGGTCCCTCCAACAGTTCAGCATCGGCAAGATTAACACTTTCACGACAACGACTTAAAGAAGTGCAAACGGAATTATAATAATTGTGGAAATTTCCTTTGGTGCTTTTTTTAGTGACTATTTTTGAATTTTTCCAGTACGTCCTGAGGACCACCAGACAAATCACACAAGATTTCCATCCCATGATCCTCTCTCTCATATATAGATACTCCAGCTAATGGTGCAGATGTGCTGATCCCTGCACATCCACATGGCTCCAGGCACTGCAACGTGAAGCATCTGAGGAAAAGTGCTCTTATAAAGACGCAGCTCTGAACTCCTCAAACCACAAATAGATAATCATTTTGATGCCTGGACGCTAAAAAGGGCAATTCCGTCAGGGTTGAAGGGTCGGTTTGGAGAACGGCCAAACCCTGACATTTAAGGAGATGCCGGTAATGTTGAGAGCAGATAACAAAAGCAGTGACGAGCCCGTGGCCTACATGGACCATCGATATAATCCCCTGACAACAGATGCAATTACGCACCAAATATGAGCTCAAAATAACCTTTGTGCTTTCCATTTTAATTAAACTACACCTGCCTTATAACACAATAGAAAGAAAAGCTCATTCCACATCCTTTTACTTTGGTATCCTCTAAGTTTTCCCACTGTCCCTCTTCTAGGATTTTACATCTATGCATAAGGTATCAGTCTGAAGAGCAACAACCATGTCTAGCAACGTTTTCAGCCGTCCGGATCACTCTGAAACGTCTACGACTCAATCAAGGCAACTTGAAATGTTTTCCTTTCTTTTTTTTCTTTTTTTTAATTAATCGATCCAATTCAGGCAAAAGGTTACCAAGCATCACAGGCAGAAGATTTACAAACAGTTTGTAACAACCTGTACTCCTCTGCTAATAAACCCAACTCCTCACCACTGCATTAGGTACAGGAAAGTTGACATATTCATGGTTTATTCAATTTGAACATATTTACTGTAAATATCTGATTTTTAAATTTCCTGACTGTAAAAAAATAAGATATTCACTACTCAGGTTTTTAATAACTTAAGTTGGGATTGTAATTTGTGTTTATGATTTTGACCATGTTTTATGTCTGTTGCATTGATCAAATTTCCATAATAATAATAATAAGAAGAAGAAATTTAGTCAAAAAATAAGTCATTTACGTTGTTTACATGCCACTGCATATATGTTTAACTCAAACAGTTGATATTCGGAATCAGAAATACCACACAGATTACACAGCAACATAATATCTGCAATAAAATGTAGAATATTATCCAGTTTCACATCATACAGCCGCAGGACTGTAGCACGTAGCCGAAGAAGGAAACATCTGAAACATCTTGTTTCTCTGGAAACCTTGTGTCCTGTGCTGAACTTTTAAATCTGCATCTGCTTTGACCTTATTGAGGGTCAAAACTTTATGGCTCATTATCTTTCTCATTACTATTCCAATACTTGAAAATTCCTGCATTTGAAGAAATGTCTTTAAGATTGTACAGAAGCAGACTCTCAAGTGGTCTAATGTCTACGTGTTTAAAGTTTTACTTCATTCTACAAGTTTGAATTCCACCGATAGCACAGCCATCCATGGCCGGGAGACCAAAAGGGTGGAAATGGACCAGCTTTCAGGACGTTTACCTCCTTAATCATTTTATGTAAAGCTAGCTGTCCATGTCTTGGTGGAAACAAGCCTTACCTGTCTATATACTGTATATTATTTTAATTATAATGTTCTACAATGAAGTATACTGCAGCTTTAAGCTGTTCCATGGGCCCATGATTGTTGAAGATGGTCCTTTCTTCTTGTGAACCATGATGTACTTTCCTGGCAAGCATGGTTAATAGACCAAGTGGTGGATCTGGTGAAAAAGAGTTTCAGTTCTCCAGGTTCCAGTGTTTCTTATTCTAGTTTTTAGTAACAGCGTTGTCTGAGTACATGCCTCTGAACTGACCAACAGGTAATGAGGAGACATCGCGGCTCTCATGTGGCGCACAATATGATCCCATTGACCCTGAGCTGCTAAAGCTAAAGCAAACTGAGACTTCTTCTGTACTTTCCCGTTAGTGTATCAACGACTACACCATTTCAACCATGATTAGCAAAATGGCTACTGACTGCTCCAAGTAAAAACGACTCCCAGGGTCCTAGTGGAAAACACACACACACACACACACACACACATTTGAGTAACATGTGACCACAAGTGAAATAAACATTGCACGTGACATCATCTGTATACTACATAACAAATAAAAACCAAAACGTCTTCAGTTAGCAAACACCATCTGAAAATAAATGAACCATTTTTAATCAATAGATAATAAAAAAATCCAAATCACTTTTGCAATAAAGTCAAATGAAAATCAATTCATTGCTTATTTAAAAAATTATGTGACCATATATGAATGGTGTAAAGGAAATCACATGTAAAAATTTATAATAATAATAATAATAAATCAATCAATTAATCAAAGTATGCACTACATGTGAAAAACTGCCATCATGAAACATGTGGAGTGTCTAAAAGCGATGTTTTTACTGTATGGGGAGCATGGGAGCAGCTCAAGGTGTAAACTCGTGACTTACAGTGTTGTTTTTTTACACCAGGCTAACAGTACCCAAGAGTACCACTTACCTGGACACTCCACAGCTTCACAGCTCCTACCTGCTCACACAATGGGGTCAGTGCACTTAAATACGAAGTGCGAAACCATAAAAAGCACCAACACTTTAACTTCAACTGCCACAGAATTGGCTCCAGTTTAACGTACAGTACCAACAGGAGACTAACCTCAATCAGTACGGCGTTCCAGTTCTGCTGTTCCACTCTCGCTTGCTTTGTCTGTGTTCAGCACGCTGTGACGGGCCGGTGGAGGTGGGAGGGAGTTAGGGATGTGATGGAGAAAAAAAAAAGAAGGAAACTCTTGAGTGAGAAACTGACAAAAGTGTGAGGACTTAATGGGCCAGTGATAAAAAAGAAATGTAGGGCAGACAAATAAAACCACTGCTCCGCCAAGTCATTTTAATCTAATTTGAATATTTGACATCGTGTTGAAGAAAAAAAGGGTCAGGAACTCACAAGGCCTGTTGCTTAGTTACCTTTGCAGTGCACTTTTTGTGTTTATAAAAACAGCGTGTGCAAAATGAGCAAATCACTTGAGCTGATTTGTGATATTAATTTAATCCATGTCAAGCTTGATTCAGCACTGAAAAGGTCACAGTCATCTTCTGCATTTCAGCACGGATGCTGCGCGGCTGTACCTGCGTATAAGGACTTTCTGAGCGCCGGTGCTGTTATTATACTGTATAAATTGCTCGCATTCTGCTCAGAGCAGTATAGAATGTCAGACGATGACCTGTGTACGTACAACTCTCTGAGTAGAAGTCAACACACATCCACACGCCTTTCTTTATTACGGAGTGTAATTAGCTCGATGCGAGGGGTTTTTCAGGGGCAGGTGCACTTATGAAAAACAGGGGCATCTGTCGCACAGTCTGGAATAATAAAGCGCGGCCATGTTGCTGGTGTAGATGTGATCTTTATTGGAGAGATTTTATGTTATGGGTACATAACGAAATATGTTTTTCCCTCCTTGCATTACAAATGTGAAGGTGGCTTGCCATGCGCCATCTGTCTCCGTCTGTCTCTCACCTCTCTTCATCAGGTAGACACAGATGCTGCCTCCATAGCTCCCTATCTTCTTTTAACCCTTATATGCATATGCGTTTCACAAACCTTTAGACATACCCCAGGCGATTAGAGAAGCAGCTCGTATATGTAAAATGATATTGTATAGCCATTGCAAAACTTTCCACCACCTCTTAAAAATCATATCTTATCTAGTCTTTCTTTCTTTTTTGGCTTACCAGTGGTTAACACCTTGTTGTAACATCTTGTCTTCTCTTGATTGTTGGCTTTGACACAGATATGCCTACCTCCTAGATGTGGTTCTTGATCTGGTCAGTTGTTGTAAAGGGGTTTTTCTTCACCAGAGCTTGTCATCCACCACAGTTTCTTTCCGTGGTCTTCTGGAGCGTTTGGTGTTCCTGATCTCGCCACTGCATTCTTTCAGTTGATTTTGCCTCACCTAATGTTTTTGCTATGTCTTCATTTTTCAGCCTAATCATGGATTGTACCACTGGCAGTGACAGCACTTTGGACTTCATATTGAGAGTTAACAGCGACAGAATCTAAATGAAAACACTTGACATCAACTGTCGAGACCTTAAATCTGCCTCAGTGAAATAATAAGGTAATAACACACACCTGGCTCTGGAACAGCTGGAATTGTCAAAATACTTTTGGTCCATAAAAAGGGGGACCACATATAAAAAGTGCTGTAATTCATTCACCATTCACTCAAATTGGATACAAATACGTTTAAATGAAAGCTGAAAGTCTTTTATAATGATTGATCTTTTTTTATATTCTGTAGTAGACAGCTAAAATTACAATAACCTTGTCAGTGTCCCAATATTCATGGGCCTGATTGCATTTGATTAAGCGTGTCTCTAGTTGGCGCTGTAGTAGACGTCCTAGTCCTAAAGACGAGAAGAAATTTTTGCACTTTTTTAAGCATATTTGTTTAATTTCATTTACAAATTGCACATTTCTTTTCATTTCAGTTCACCTTAAACATTATTAACTTACGCTGAAAAGGGCACATCTGAGGAATTTGGAGTAAAAGGGCTGCAACCAAGCAGCATTTATACCGTCTGACTCATCGTCTGAGGAAATGGTTGGCTCTTGAGACGGAAGATTGGAATAAGAAAATGCTTCTCCTTACAGAAATAAAGCATGTGGCCATCAGGAAGATCAGATTGTCTGGAATGCAGGTTTAGGAAAATTGTAGTGTGTTATCAATTTGTCACAGTTTCACAGATTTCCTTCTATCTGGCTGTCTTGTGATTGGTGTACACGCCGGTCAGACTCACCTAGATTAGTTTGTCTGTTTTAGTCCTGTGTAGTTGTGAAGTCTTATCATGCATCATGCCGTTTCGTAGCTCTCGTTTCAGGTCTAATATTCCTTCGGTTGTGTTTTGCGATTACGGATCACTCTAGTTTAATGCCATGGATATCAACAATGGTTGTTAGGTGAAACTTAACGCCACCACACTGAACACACTTACACTTACTTACAGAGGACTCTGCAGGTTTAATCATTACTCAAACTGAGTGCGTTAGTTAGGTGTTGCACTAAACAGTCAACTCAATTCAGATCCATTTCCCATCATTCCAGCCACACAGATGAAATATGGTGAGGCCTCCCGAGACCCAGCTGCATGAAGCACAAATAATACAACAATATGGGAAGAGTAACAGTGACAAATGCAGCACACAGAACTGGATAAATCAGTCTGGTTAAGTGTGCAGAGATGAGCAGACTGCTTAAATTACACCGGACTGTAAATCACTGCCAGCAGCGGCAGATCAGAGCTGCTGAATGTCGAATTTATAGATAACCATTGCATCAGAAGACGACAGTTCAGAAAAGGGCTAATTGAGGACGGTGCATAAGATATGTAAGAAATAAAAATCCCATGTCATGCAGTAAATAATGAGCCACGGAGTGGAGCTACTGGTAAAATGCTAAATTTGACTGGTTTGCTACAAGAGCCTGTCCTGAAGTGTTTAATTCCTCTTATAACACAGCAATTTAGCATATTATCTTATAACACATTGCTATAACAGAAGTGAGAACAGGATCATCTCATTTGTTCTGTGGCTGTTCCAAACCAGTAAGTATAACTACGTATAAATAGAAATATTATTTTTTAAAAATGATTTTTTTTTTTGGCGTATTGTTCTGGTATAAGAGGAATATAATACTTTGAGGAAAATAATTCACTTTGTGGTGGTAATCTCACAATTCATCACTT
The DNA here is from genome assembly GCA_030068355.1 of Notoglanidium maculatum. NCBI lineage: Eukaryota > Metazoa > Chordata > Actinopteri > Siluriformes > Auchenoglanididae > Notoglanidium > Notoglanidium maculatum. The sequence goes on along the minus strand of JAQQZX010000009.1, from coordinate 1,513,342 downwards.
TTCATCGCTCCGACTTGTCTTTGATTATTTTCCTATATCAGCACAACACACGGAATTTATTCCCTATAATATGTTCCAAGACAGCGAGCCTTTAAAGAACTGCATGTGGTTTGAGGCAGATGTTTACGGTCAAGATTTTAGTGGAGAGGTATTCCATGAATTATTAGCGATGTTAGGTTTATAACTCTATTGCGATGCTAAAGACTCAAACGTCATGACTGATCAACAGCTTTATGAGTGAAGGGGATGTTACAGTAATGTACGTTCTGTATATTAATTATTCAGTTTTAGCAGTGAGCATGTCAAACATTATCAACCAGGGAAATCATTTATTTATTTTAACCAAAGATGAAAATTCAATATCAGACTGTAGTATGTACTCATAAATAAGTCAAATCGCTCTGATCGAGCTTGCGAGGCGTTTGTGTTGCCAAACACCGAAATGCTGGGGAATAAAAACAGTCAGTCTGTGTGAGTGTTTGCAAATGGAGGAAGTGGATGAGTAATGAAATGGAGAAGCAGACAGAGAGAGAGAGAGAGAGAGAGAGAGAGAGAGCGAGAAAGAGAGAGACAGATACAGAGAAAGAAAGAGGTTCACTTGCTTTCCCTCAGTCCATTTAAGACGAATCCTGTCGGGCGAACCTTGCTGCTCTTTCAAGCCTGCCTCCCATCTCCATGGCAACACACCAACCCCCCTGCTGGCGTCTTCCAGACTCGCTGTCCGTGTGAGTGAGAGTGCATGCACGACGCCATTCAGATGAAGTAAACACACACACACACACACACGACTCACCTAAGGACACTTACGGGAAAATAACATACATCGGTCATGTGATCATATATTTTTCACATGTGATTATAAAAACATGTGTAGGTGCATTTCAACATGCTATACCCTGAAACTGAACTCAAGTCAACATTATACGGAAAAGAAATCATCATGCGAGATAAGCTTTTGAAGCTGAAAAGAAATGAATCTTGTAAATAAATTATTTGTGTGTAAACATCAGGTGAAAATTAAAACGCATGCACTCCACGTGAAAAATGTGTGAAAATGTATGAAATGAACTTCATGTGACTTATCTGTAGGTATGTATGCATATACACACACAGACACACACGCGCGCGCGCACGCACGCACACTATATCCCATTCACCTTTTCTCACCCTTCTCGAGCACATGCTAATCTTATCCGTATGTCGTTGACACCCTCTCAAAGCTGGGATTAGCCGCATTACATTTACAGAAGGCAAACTACTCGTGGGCTGTGTGTATCTAGCTACGCAGACCTAGCTAATGGCTTTATGTGCAGATAGCATCGGCCCTGCAAGGAGGGATCACAGGGAGAGAGAGCCGATCGCATGCCTGTCCCCGCAGGGCGAAACGCTAGTTTCCGTGGATGAGCTGGACTGTCGCTGCGCTTTCAGGGGGGAAAAAAGGAAAAAGGACACACTCAGTGTGACAGTCTACCACCTTCTGCAGCAGTAGAGCATACTGAGCACACTGTGAACTGCCACACTCTGTCCATTCCTTAGCAAAACGCACAGAGAGTGTGAAAATCTGTGACACAGGAATAAAAAACCCAGTCCTAGTTAAAAAGAGAGGGAGCAGCAGGACGCCTGTTTCTTATTCTGAGATGAGAGCTGGTGCCTGTGATTCAGTTCCACTTCCGGTGTCAGCAGTGGAACGGTAGTCACTGAGGTCTTAGTCATGCTACGTTGTCCTTCCTTTCAGTCATGTATCTCTGTCTTCTCTTTCCCACACACACGCTCGCAGGTCCTGCACCGCACCACCATGCGGAAGATTAAAATGATGTGCGCTCGTTAAATTAACAGTCCCCTGCGCGGACTAATTAGCACGTAATAGGACACCGAATCCAGTGCAGGAGGCCTGTTATTTAAGGATAAAGCTCATCTCTCATTTGAATGCATTTTTCATAAGCTGGGCTAATTACGTTTCATTAGCATTATTAATTAAACATGAAAAGTTCAGCATGCCCTGGCTATGATTATGCTGGCGTCGAGGCCAAAGCAGAGTGGCAGCTCTCCGTGGGGCTGAAAACTGGAAAACAATTTAAGCTGGACTTCCTTTGACTTCGAACGTCTTTACTAGCACCACTTGTTATCTAAAACAGGTTCTGAACCTAGAGCGAAGTGATCAAATGATGGCTGGTGAGAGTTTATGAAAAGGAATACATTGTTCATAATAATAAGTGTTCTAAACAAATACAAATACCGATATGAATAAAAAGTGCACTGTTCTTTTTTAAGAAAACTTAACAGAAAGCTCACGATATATCTGGGGGGGGGTAATATTTTCATGCTGGTGTGATGAAACAGTCAGATATGAAGCTTGAGCGATAAACAAAGACCATGTTTGTTAACCTTAACATTAACATGCGCTACTCCTACACTCATTTACAGCATTCATTCATTCATGCATAGTAAATCCCTGGTAAGAGTCGCACTGGTTTAACCCACTTATCCATCCATTAGCTATATCCGTCAGGTTCGCGGGGAAGCTGGAGCCAATCCCCGCTGGCTTCGGGTGAGAGGCGGGGTTACACCCTGGACAGGTCGCCAATATATCACGGGGCTAACACAGAGACGAGCAACTATTCACACTCACATTCACACCTATGGGCAATTTAGAGTAGCCAGCTGACCTGATCTGCATGTGTTTGGACTTGTGGGAGGAAACCGGAGCACATGGAGGAAACCTACAACATGCAAACTCCACACAGTCAGCGGGTTCGAACCTCTGCACCACCATGCCACTGTGGTTTCAACTCAATCAAAATACTGCCTACAACTATGAGCAAAAATAAGAATTTCACATAAAACACAGTCCTGCACACATCTCTAGTTGAGAACAGTAATAAACTGGAGTGATGTAGCTGAGACTGAGGAACGGTCAGAACCAGGACTCACGCCCCATCCTGACTTTTTTTTTTGTGCATTTCTGGGTTTTTCTAGTGTGTTCCTGTTTTTCCAGGGATACAGTGATAGAGTTCATTTCTAATAATAAAAATTGGTTTTAGGCCATGATCATTTCAGGTTTATATTCAAATCCTGTCACAGATAGTGGCTTCGTGTTATACCGATATCCCAAAGTATCTGCAAAGCAACCATGGGTTAAAATAGTGCTTCCAATGTATAAATCTAGTGTCCTTATAGCCTCCTCTGAGGAAAAGCCATAACAGGCTTTTCTGGGATTCATACGGTGGATTACTTGAAGGTGTCAGTCAAAAGGGAGCATGTTTTATCAGTTCAGGCTTTATTGAGGACAGGCCTGACACACACAATAACTCACTCTCGATCAAGCATGCCGCTGCCATCATCTATGTTCATTCTCAATAAAAAGCCTCTCACCAGTCCTGCTGTGCCCAGCTGCTCCTTTAAAAAATAATATCCAAGATTGGAGGATCAGCCATGGAAGGGTTTCTCATCTTGTGGCAATTGTTTTTCTTCTTTCATACCACTGAATCCTTGAATCTGATTGGCTCGACTTCTGGCTTTAAGCCAAATCACAGGCTCGTATTAACGTGCTCATTTTAGTACGTCGTCGTTTCTGTAGTTGCAGCTCGTTCACAGGGATTTGTGAAGAAGGTGCTAAAGATCAATCGTTGATGAAGTTTCTGTAAGGAGAAGTTTATTTAGTGTGGTGTATTAAAAAGTCAAACATGGGGTAAAATTATGAAAATCTAACATAAGAAAAGAAGTATTAGAAATCAAAATGGATTAAAATTATTATGGCTGAGCACATTATCTTTAGACATACACCCAAGTGCGGGGTCATAATCGAACCAGGCAAAATGGGAAGTCGCCGATGGTCAGGAGACAAAAACGGGCAGCTGAGCTAAAGGTCAGGAGGTAAAGTTACAAAGTGGAGCTAAAACAGGAAGTTAGAAATTAGACATTGTTGCAACCTTCATATTTGGCTCCACTGCACAACGTGAAGGTGACTACAGGTGAGCATTACTCACCTGACTTTGGAAGAGAAGATGGTATCTTGAGAAAATCGATAAAATAGGCTTTGACCCATATGGACTGTTGATTTCACTGATAGAACCCTTACCAAATTTCTGTTTTCCTGATATATGACAGTATCACAACCTGATTCTGATGTCTCAAAGCATTGAACAAAACTCTAGCAGCCCTTCACATCAGGGTGTGTAAAGGATACCAGGGTGTTTGATAGGGAGAGTATGTTTTAACTAGCTTTTGCTAACGTTTGCGATACTTGCTGTTGAGATAAACTACCGGTTTTAGCTAGCTAGCCACTGAGGTAGCGTGAAAGGGAGGCACCACCGCATACATCCTACAGCGAAGCTCTAGGATAAGTTCCAGTGGTTACTCCCCTGGAAGCCAGCCAGTTAGATTAGCATTATCTTGGATGTGGCATGGTTTGTGAAACTAGTAGAAGTAAAGTCAATTATTGAGCACTTCCCATTCCTAAATCCTTGTGAATTTGTTCTTAAATGGAAACTTGGCAAGAGTATCCTGCTCAGCGATGCTTGTCTGTTCTTTATATTTGTGGTATTAAGAAACAGCCCAGAGTTAAAGGCTTGTACATAAAGGAACTCTGTCAGCTCTGGGATTTGAGCTCAAAACCTTTTTTGCTCATGAGCTTTTGACATAAAGTGAGCTTCCCGGCAGTCCCGCACTGGCTCCTCTCAAGCTCTACAACGTGTCTCACCCTCTTGCTTGACTCAGCTAAGTGAAACAAAATCAATTCTGTATCTCAGGTGTCTAAGTGTCCTTTCAGAACCCAGCGCTCTCCCATACACACACACTCCTACCCTAACTCGACCTCCCATCATCTGCAGTTTGGCCCCATGCTAGGGCAGGATTACAAAGGGTCTCCAGCTAGGACGTGGCTTGCGGTTTGGAGCGGATCCAAAGCACTCATGTGTAATAGAACCTGCAGAACGTTATACAGCATATTGATGGCTTTTAATGGCATGGCAGCTTGGATAGATTTTCATCATAGCACAGACACAGAAGCTGCTCATGGCTCTGTTTTTAGTCTCCTTGTAGAAAATTGGAACACAAGCACAAACTAGCTAACACTTGCTCAGCCAGCCAGCCACACACACACAAACACATACATATGCACACCCTCGTAGCAGCATACAGGTGCCTCCACATTGTTGTCAGGTCCACTAGGAGGAGAAATCCCTTGTCTCCTGCACTAAAAATAATCCCAGAGGTGAGCTGACTCTAATTAAAAATCAGAGGCCAGATGTTTCGCCTTCGCCGAGTCTTTTCCCCAATGTCTCTTTTTGGCAGCCGCTTCTTTCTCTCTTCTTGCTTTTCTGTAGCACAACACAGGCTTGGACGCACAATAAAGCAAAATTACCTGCTTTCATGTCCAGCCAAACTGATTAGGGTTGTTCTGTTGCTGATAGTGCCACACTTTCTATCTATACACCCATCCCAAACCCTGCAACATAAGAAGACTGTGACCATTTTTATCATTTTAATGTGGGTTATTTTTGGTGACAGTCCAAAGCTTGGGGTGGTTCTGCCTCCAATCGCGTAAATGAGTCCTCTCTGAGCCTATCTCTTCATAAATAAGGTGATTTAATTAAACCTGCGGCATGAGAAACCAGCAGCTAAGAAAAAAAGGATTTTTTTTTACAACAGTGAAAAAAAAATAGCTCTAATAGTTATGCCCTATACCCTAGGTAGAATAACTCACTGCTCTAGATACCTTACTTGGCTCATACAAAGAAACAGTGCCATGGATTTCTGCAGGTATCTGAAAAGGATTTCTCCACGTCTCTGGGGATGGCGGGCTCTAGAGAGATAGACCACTTGGAAAGGATTTCTGCCTGGATGCATTGGACTGATGAAGCACTTGTGTTCTCTGCATGTTGGTGTTGATGAGCTCCATCAAAGACATGCATCTGATTGGGACTTGAGAGAGCTAGGAAGAGAGGAAGAATGAACGGAAGTAGCCCAGAGGGGAGAAACTGGGAAGGCTGTGTGTTCGGAATCGGAGATTGAGCTGTCTGTATGCTGATTTGTGAGTCGCGGTCTTAATCAACCAGCTGAATCGTATTGCTCTCGGCACACATTCCCCCTCCTATCTCACCTCTGAACATCGTCTCCGGATTCTCCTAGGTGTCGCTTTGACAAACGATCAGTGTTTCTGGACTAAACAGCTTTACATGGCTTCCCCTAGCGGGCCTTGCTCCTGGGCTCAGGCTTTTTTCCTCGCTTTTGTGATCAACCGTTCTGGTGTGTGCACAAAAAACATGTCACCAACAAGGAAACATGAGCTTGAAAGTCATTAAATGGTGCACAGCAGCACTTCCTGAGTTCTCTGAGAACCCTGAAGCCAGTGGCTCGCTCGGCGTTCCTTACTCATTCTTCATCACTTGTCACCTTCGTTCTTTTCTCTTCTCATTCGGAAAGTGCCAGACACGATCAACACGATGGTGCTCCCTGGGTCTCGGCATGCTGCCGTGATATCCTGCGAAGTGCTGAAGTGGCCTGGAGTTGAACTCTGAACACACACACTCATACAGATCACCATGTGCACACTCACTACACTCTCTTGCCTGCTGCTAAAGGAATATTTATGCCTGCCTCCAGATCTGTGCCTTAGGCCTTGGTTCTAGAAGCAGATGCTTTAGACTCTGGTTCAAGCTGTGTTGGGGTTTTTTTTGTTTTTTTTTCTATATTGGAAGAAACTAAACTATTGTTCGCAATGTAATCCCTCAAAACCACGAAGTCCCAAAAATTCAGTTGTGTTCATGAAATTCCAACAACCTCACCGCTAAAAATAATTAAGTCTATACATCATAGTGTAATTGGTCCAGTGATTATACTCATTTTTGAAGCTTTCTGGCAAAGTTGAGTTTATCCTTTGATAATTAGCATCTCTCTGCAAGAAGCTTAAAAATAAACAGAGGTGTTAGTAATGTGTGAAGAAATAATTCCATGCTTTGATAACAACAGGACACCCTCAAGCAGAGAAACAGCAGCACTCTGCAGCTAATTAAGGGAGGATTTGGCTGGAAAGCTAGGCTATCATTCCACATTATGCACAGATTTATTTATGACGGCGACTCCATTCGGAGTATTGGGCCGAAAACGGTTTGGGGAGCGTAGCGTGCCGAGTGTCTCATTATTGTAACAAAGTGGTAATGTGCTTTAAAAAAAATAATAATTCCCATAATAGCCTGGTTCACTGTAGCGCTGGTGCAGAGATCAGCACGAGCATCGCTGTCTTGTTGGTGTTGCTTCGATGGCTGCCATCAGTCACAGATTAGCCCTACTTTAGCTTCACTAAATTGTTCACCAAATCTCATTTTTGCTGGGTGACATAGCAAAACTCCAGCAAATGAAGGATTGTATCACTTCTCCGAGCCAATATCGTTCAACGCCCCCGACGAAATAAACCCGGTCGTAATGCATAAACATCATTAACGTGCTCAATCATCTACCTCCCACGAAACAAAACACTTTAAAACAATCACTGTCTTATGCTGAGAGCTTACCACGCCCACAACCTGCTGGTTTTACTTTACAAAATATGGGGCCGATGTGTAGCTCTGGCGCTAAATTTCTCAGCTGGGAAAGAAGAAGTAGTGCCATGATTTAGGCAGCTGCTTTAATGCCACCGCACGTTTCTCCATAACCATAAACAAGAACATGTCCGCTCCCGGAGAGACACTTCATAATCAGGTGCTCTACTCCAGCAGAACAGAGACTCGAGTGCCTATCCGCAGAGGCCTCCCTCTCTCCATCCCTCTCTCTCTCTTCCTCTCCTTCTCTCGCTGGCTTAATTTCACTCCAGCACAGAGCCGTTTTGCAGATCTGGCTGGGTTGTTGCTCTTGTGTGGGCACCGCGACTGAGCATTAATCATGGCCTGCATCCTTCACACTCTCCACAGGGAGCATGGCAAATAATGAATGTGCTTACCAAACCTAAAATGAATTAAATAAAGGTAGCAGCATAACATTTTTTTTTTGTAGATAATAACCAACCATGGCTTAGTTAAAAGAAAGCATTTGTGAAGCTTCTTTAAATTAATACGTTAAAAATGTGCCGTTCGTGCATGAGGACCATCACGCTGAATGGACACTGCGATGGCCTGAGAGAAAAGCAGTGGACTAGAACATTGCATTATCTCACACTGATGAAGTTCTCAAGAGAATACGGCTCACCGTGCTCGTAGGGGCTCGTCGGGGATGCGCAGAATTATACAGCAGGTCAAAATAATTGCGATGAAATCTGAATATTCAGTCATAGAAGTGCCTTAAGATTTTTTATCATTTTAGGATAGTTCACACACCATTTTATACCTTTTTGTAGTTGCCTGTAAAAACACAGTGACCATCGTTTTCCACTGTGCAGTGCAGTTGTGTTGTTCCTCAGCCTGATCGCGGCGCGTTGCGTTGCAGTGTTCTCTGTGGCGTTCTCCAACGTATGTATTAAAATCAGGCCTGCATGGTGGCGCAGGGGGAAGCGTTTCTGTCTCACAGCTCCCCGTTCCCCAGTTCAGTCCTCAGCTCAGGGCATGAGTGAAATGTGGACCTTTGCCTGTTCTCCTGTTCCACACAGGTTTCCTTCAGGGTGTCCAGTTTTCTCCTAACTCCTACAAACATGCAGCATGGGGACTGACTCTGCTGAACTGCCCCTAGGTGTGAATAAATGTGTGAATAAGTGTTGGCGCTCTGCAGTGAACATCCAGGTTGTATTCCCACCTTGCTTCCAGTATTCCTGGAATAGACTCTGGCTCCACCATGACCCTGCCCAGAAAAACGCAGCTCCTGAAGTGGTATGAAAGAAGGCATTAAACTAAACAATCTTAATTAAAACGTCCACATATGTCAATCAGTGTTAGAAAAATCCACGCTTATCTAATTATGTTATGTGGACTATTAGTAACACAAATTAGCACTTGTGTAGTATCTAGCTGGCTACACTGAGAAAATGTCTTGTAAATAGGAGCTAAACACGTCTTTCCATGCACCTGTGAGCTAATTTGTTAAATCAGCATGATAAATGAAAAGCAGTGATACTTTCAGGAAGACATTTGTATAAACATTATAGATATGCATGCAGCTAGCGCTTTAGCAAATCGAAGTAGCTACCTGTTGATGAGATGAGCCCAAAACTGACCGACTCACTTATTTTTGGTGTCATTATAAATCACAACACAGTAAAAATAAGTTTCACTACACAGTACACTTGTTTACTGCATTAGATTTTACCACAATAATTAGCTCTGATTTTGTAAGATCTCAATAAAGAGGCTACTTTGTATGTGTGTTCTGATAAATTTACAAAGAATAAATGTGTAAATGATGTCATATGCATTGAAGGGAAGTCACTGACACCCAGGAGAGTAAAACTAAGACTTGCTGCATGTATGCGTCTGCCCTCTTTTCTCCACAGTTTAGCCACCTGCTAATTCCCTCTCCTAGCCAAACCTCCTCTATCCCATGACACCTATCAGCTGGGGAGGGCGCAAGGCTAACATGTGCTCCCTCTGAGACACACCAACTCTGCGCCTGTTCAAACTGCAGCTCATTAACGCCGCATCACAGGGCCGAGTAACACACTCAGAGCACAGAAAGCGCTATCCGCCCTCTTCCACATACACGCGCTCATAGACCGTTATGATGCCAGCATCTCTGTGATCGACAGACGGAAAACAAAGTCTGTAAGTCTGCAACAAAGTTACTCTTACAAAAGAAACGACTTTCAGGCTTCAGTAAATCACAAGAGGGGGCTAAATTTATAGCTTTGCATTGACTCCGCCCGTCCTTTTTTCAGTTCGAAGTAAATGTTGTGAATTTCATCTTTATTAAGATAAAAATGCAATCAGACATGTTAGTTTGATGTGAAAGACAATCTTCCAGAGAGTATTTCTTTCTTTCTTTCTTTCTTTCTTTCTTTCTAGCTTTCTTTCATCCATTTATATTTTGTCCCTCTAACACCTTCTTTCTTTCTTTCTTTCTTTCTTTCTTTCTTTCTTTCTTTCTTTCAACCATTTATCTTTTCTCTCCATCACTTTC
>JAQQZX010000009.1:1466562-1499062 GCA_030068355.1 Notoglanidium maculatum | reverse complement strand
AATTATATATTGCTTGGGAATTATCCAAAAAAAATCGCATTTACGTCTCATGAATAATTAACTACAAAATCTCTTGGCAGTGGATTCAGAGTTTTTATTCTTCCTTTCAGCCTTAATGATCAAACATTTCTAGTGTATCACACACACACACACACACACACACACACACACACACACACACACACACATCATATGGCTAATTGATAGTATCATGGATGGTAATGAGGTCGTTTCTGTTGTGAACCCCAACGCACACTTTTTCACCCTGATGCTAAATCCACACGTCTTTAAGAACATCTTAAAGGAAATCAGTGACTGCAGAAAGAAAAGAAACAAATCTGCCTAGCGCTGCATTATAAGTGAGCAAAATGGCTTTGATTAGAGCCTTTTACACTTAACTAAGTAAACACAATACATAGTAATGATATATAATCAGCAGGTCTTTGCGTCGAGCTGGTAATCGATCACCGCTGTCGGTTCAGCCACCAAACGCCTCTCCCCTCACGCCAGGAAGCGCCGATTCAGCATGAAGCCCACACGCTCCAGTAGAACAGAACGGAAATATCAGCTGACTTAATGTAACCCTGACCCTTCAGAAACAGACCACGGGAAAACAGTTGACAGTTTACTCGCCTTCTATTCTCGCAAGGTTCAAAAGTGAAAATGAGCACGTGTCAAATTATATTTACGTCTCCTTCACTTTATAGAAATCTAATACAAACCAGCAGCCGAGAGCAGCAGCGAGGATAACCAGCGTGAACAGAGGTATGGGCTCACTCATGCAGTATCATTAAAACATGATACCCTCTCAGTAATCACGTGACTAACGTGTGAAATGTACACTTCGTATGTTTTACACGTAGTGCACGTGTTTATTTTTAAATGCATGGGAAGTTTCTAATCGATTCATTCATTCGGAAATAAATGTGATTCTTCTTTCTTTTTTACACCTGATTTATTTTTCAAATGGGATTTTTTTTATATCATTCATTTCTTTTCACACGACTTGTTGTGCCTAACTTGCTTATTGCCATGTGTGATTGTTATTTTTTTTTTTTTTACACATTTTTAACCCTCCAAATGATTCATTTCACATGTAAATATTTCTGTATTATTCATTTATTTTTCTATGTGGTCGATTTCTCTGATTTAACGATTTTTGAAATACATTTTTTTCATGTTGCTAATTTATGACGTTCTTCTCACCGTGTCACATGGTACATTTTTGACCATACCATGTCCAAATTCACACATGTAATTACAGATTACTCACATAATCATGTGAAAAGTATGTGATTGTTTTCTCATAAAGCTCTCTGTTTTGAATAAAGATGAAAACATCAGGCTTCTCAAATGCTTTGTTCCGTAAAAAGAACGATGAAAAAAGCCTCCTCTCGATGAACTCAGCCTTGACTGTACCTACATGCTGGGTCTCCTGGGACAAAGCCCTCGCGGGTTTATATGCGTTACAGTTTCAGTGTTGAATAATGAACCAACTACATAAATGGTTCTCCAGCGGTGGGTCAAGCACCTGGTCAAAAACACATGACTCACGCACACCGTAAACGATATGACACCACTTCGGCGCTGAGATGAACGATCCACACCTCCCACCAACACCACCACGGGATGCTGCTTTTTTTTGCTGAAAATGTTGCAAGATTTCTGGATCCCGAGGGAAAATGAATTTCTCGCTCAATCCATCACACTTGGCAGCTTTGTGAGATGGTCCAGGGTGGAAAATGAATTAGATCTGCAACGTGGCCTGACATCATAAAATGAGCATCGGGACCGAGCTCTGCATTTCCTGTCAATATTCATGATTTCCATGTCACGAGGCTCTCATTTCCGAGACGAGAGACAGGAACGCTCCCGTTCTCTCGTGAGCGTAATATGGGCTCCGCCGAAATGGATGGGTTTTTGTTACGGAGGGACATTAAAAGCCCGTATTATGGATGAAGTGCGTCTGCTGAAATGAATAGGCTCACTTAGAGGAAGAATGCGCTTTATAACATCGGTGTGGCACTCCGGAGGGCTGTAAAACACACCATTAAAGCCACACTGACCACAAAGGCCATTCTGCTGCATTACTAAACAAATTAATCTCCTTTAAAACATGTGGGACGAGGAGCCATTAGCTGTTGACAATGCACGGGAACAAATTGTTAATTTAATCTTTCTCATGCAAACGCTATGTAATTAATTTGAAAGCGAGCGTGTGGGGCCACGTTGGGACAGCGTGCATGGGGGGGAGTACACTTTATATCACGTCACATATTTGGCATGAATATACAGGATATACCTTGTGCAAAAAAAAATATATATATATGAATTAAGTTTAATTAGTTTGGTTTAATTAACGTGTCTAACGCTCCTTTGTTTCTCTCAAAATTCATGTCATGAAGGAGTTTTTCCTTGTCTAAAAAATGTCTACGGGGTGGAGTCAGATCTGATCCAGCTCCTCCTACCTGGGCGGAGTTAAACCAGAAGTCCCCAGGGGTGGATTGTTCCAAGTGTTGTTTTTTTCTTTTGTACATGATCATGCGGCTGAGTTGGATCAGCTCCAGCTCCACGTTCTGGTTCTGCAGCCAGGACTATTTTTGTTCATTATGGATTGATTTGTTCACCCAGTTTCCTATAAACCTGCAATGTAAACTGAAATGACTCGATATAACTGAAGGCCAGGTGTTAAATTCGCAGAAGTCCATATGAGCTTACTCATTAGCAATCTCCCTTAATCGCTAGAGCCGCAGAGTGTGACATGGAGTTTAACACCGAGCTAGGCATTCAACCCCAAGGACCGATTTGGGAAAAATAAAAAATGGCGTGCTTTAGATTTTGATTTCACTCCCGTTGGAGTATCGCACATCTCTGATGCAGAAAGTAAATAGTTTGAACCCTAATTGTGATGTCAGTGCGATTGGAAATAAACAGCACAAAAACACTCGACAGGTTTTTTCGCCCTTCAAGAGATTTTCTCACGTCGGTGATGTTTCACTTGAACGCAAAAGCAAGTGGTGGAAAGCATTTAACACCTCAGCTCTAAAATTAAAAAACACACATAAATAAATGATAATACTGAGACCTAAAACAAACCTGTTGTTCCTTTTAGAGTATCGGTGTGTTCCGTTTGTTCCTTCTGCAGGGATGTGAGCTCATCGAGTTTGCTTGATAGATTATTTACTACTCTTAAGAGCTATAAATCTATATTACAAAATGTGTGCTTTATTTAGGGCAAGAATTTAATCAGTCCAGAAATCAGAAAACAGCTGACCAGGAATTACAGAGACATGACTCGGACTTAAAGAAACAATGCCAAGGATGCTTCCTTGGTAGGACGTGTCCTTCAGATGCAAGACAAGGCTCCTTGAAAGTTCTCCAAACGAAGGACTCGTTCCTTGGTAGAATTGGAAGAGTCCTGGACATCGAGATTCGATCACATGGCATCCTTTAAACGCAGTCGTTCTGGAAAGAGATCGAGAAACACAACAATTGGATGGCAAGACCGCAAAACTCCTGACACAACATGGTGTGGACTAACCGGTAAACACAGCAGGGCGATAAACCGGTGACAGGACCGGGGCAGAGACATGACTAAAAACAAAGCAAAGAAACAAAGGCAAAAGGAAATGTAAACAGAAGCACATGACATAAATCAAAAACAGAAAAGATGTCAGCGCTTGGCGCTCTGGGAACCTCAGAGCAGAGAAATCTGTGACAACTGGTCTAAATAAAACATTATTACTTTTCAGGATTAGCATTTTCATCCTGTGATTTAGCTACACACTGCATCCTGAAACCTTCAAGCTTTATTACTGCACTGAATGGCTGAATGGCTGAATGGCACAGCCTATTTATACTTTGATCATATATCTATATATTCAAATGAGGCAGAATCCAATCCACTGGCCTTTAGCGTAGCAGTTAAGGGCTAAGATCATGTTTAAGAGTCCAGCAGGAGTGTAACAGCTGAGCTAGCACTGTGGCTATTTGCATTTAGATTTGCACGTGTTAAAGCATGCAGAAAGTCACAAACACCAACATGTCTAAACACAAACAGTCTCCGCGGAGAATGTGAAAAAAAAATGACACAGCTTACCTGTTTACAAGTTTGCCTTCATGAATATGTAATTTAGGTCACTTCTATCAGGATGATAGGCGTGATCGTTCATTACAGGAGATGGAGCGCATCACATGAAATAAAACTGTGGCATTATTTTATCATTTGACAATGCAAAATAGAAATTATATTACATGCACGACCTCGATTTGCCGTCTCGGGCCTGTGTACGAGTACCTGTTTGAGCACTATATAAAGAAATGGATGTGCTGGATCAAGTGCTATTTTATAGCCTGCTGGATGATGGATTGTTCATCAGAGGTCTAAATCTTTCTGTAAAGCTGCTTTGTGATCATGTCTGTTGTAAGAATCGTAACATTCTGCAAAAAAAAAAATTTATTTCATTTATTTTTAATTGGATTATTATGACTGGTAATAAAATTTGCACAAGCCCATTTCCGTCTTTTATAAACAAAATACAAATCTAGTTTAATAAGGTTTATCGCAATTGTGCCTCAGTGTCGTTACGTTTGCCTTACAAAGAGAACACAGTCTCGTCTTTCGCACCGCGCATCGTTGCACTTCGTTTATTTCAGTTTTATTCTTTCAAGAGTCTCGCCGAGATCCCGACTCATCACAACAAGCAGCACACAAAAAAATCCGTCAATTATACCTTGTTTTTAACATGATGGCTTTTACGCAATTATTCCTTGTTCGTCACCTAAAACAGGCCAATTAACTGCACATTGTAATTGATCCAATTGATGCAAATTAGCCTCTTTATTTTGGATCTTAGATAATCAGAGTGTTCAGGAACAAAAGATGAAAAAAAAAGGAAAGATTGGATTGATTGCAGAGTTTGCTCTGTTACTTCTGAATCCTAGCTGCTGCACTTCATTCTGCAGGGGGAAAAAAGAAGATATGGGATTTTGAAAAAGATTAAAGCATGAGAGAAATCCTTTCTGATCTAATATGCTTCTCAAGCCAAATTTTCAGCTTTGATTCCCTAAATCTCAAAAGGATCTCATATCCCTCATTTTTGATTAATGCTATTTCTCCTAAGGAATTTTAGCAATAAAAATTTTACGCATCTTAAGCAATAAAATGTTCCTCTTGGGACAGGGAGAGGGATGAGTATCAATTCAGTCGGCATTAGACAAGAAGTAGGGCGCATAAATCAAGTCGGGCTTGATTGCTCCCTTCAGCTGGGGCTGTGGTCCGGCACTGTGTGGCTCGGGTTAGGTTTATTTCGGCATAATTATGCAGCTGGTGACTCTCCTCTCCTGGGCACAGCTTTGAAGGATGTGTGTTCGCTCTGTGTGTGCAAGGCTGGCCTCAGGCTCTCACACACTCACTGCAGGCAGAGGAGGCAAGCGTGGGTGTGAATGTGTATCATTTTTTATTTCTGTGTGTGCGCTTCCTGGTGTGCTGTATCTGAACCAGCTCACCTTCCTCTCCTGAAACCTCCATCTTCCTCCTGTCTCTCTGTGTTAAATCTGATGAGCTGAGCTACATGGATGTGTGTATAAAGAGATGTGTGTGTGTGTGTGTGCTTGTGTATACGTGTGGGTGGGGGGTTAGCGATAACTGCAGCCACATGGCTTGCAATTAGCTGCTTTCTCGGATGGCCTCTTGGATTGCCGTCCAAACACTGGTCCAGCTCTGGCGTTTAAATGATCTGTGCGCTAATTATGCAGTTGACACAACATTTAGCGTGGAGGTGGAGGCTTCGTGGCAGGCTAGATCCACAAACACTGCTCAGTCATGAAACTGTAGATCGTAGGCGCAGCAAGCAGCGTAATTGCCTGCTAAAATGTCACAGAGGTTTACGGCTGGCGTTAAGGATGTATTATTCTGAATGAACAGATCATTCAGGTACTCGCATTATTTGCAGCAAAAATGTTTATTAATAATATTCAAAGAATTGCTTTATGTATGTGAATGCTTCATCCTGGCCATGTTTACAGTGGATCCGAAGCCTATTGTCATGTGAGCGCCAGATTTGTTGCCAGAATCCAATTTGCAGAGTCACGGACTATGATTCCCACCTCTCTCACGTTCACAGTCACACGCACACACACACACACATCTGGACTCAATCACTGCCACACACTATATATATAAAACACTCCGTCACTGTGAGTAAGGCTCAGTGTATCATTGCCAAGCCTTTGTTTATTGTTCACGCTATTCTGGTTCCTGACTTTGTTTGTTCCTGGTTTTCACAAATTTGGATTTGTCTAGTTTATGTTGTTTGCTGATCGCCTGATCCCTGCCTCTGTCTGACATTGCCCTTGCCCAATGTTTTGGACTGTTTGCTGAACTTTAATAGACCTCACCTGAACCTGCAGCCATCTCCACTGCCTGACCCTCTATTCTTCTCTATTCTTCTATAATATCTCTAGAATATTCTTCCCATCTACAGTGTTCCGATAGTACAGCCTTGTAATACTTCTATGATGTGCCAGATTGCTATAACATTCCTAGGAGCACCGTAGTTAGTTGTAGTGTTACGATAAGATCGCTATGATATTTTTGTGTACTAATCCTACAATATTACTAAAGAGCAGTCCCTGCGTTCATGGTGGGAGAATAGATCCTGAATTTTGCAGAGCAAAAATGACTCATTTTTAATTCATTTAAAAGGATGTATTACTCATAAGTTTATTACACATACTGTATGTTTCATTATTCTTTGTTGTTACTAAATGGAAATCTTAAGAAATGCCACTTGAAGGACCCCATATTTTTATTTTGACCTTTGTGGTAGTTTCCAAAAGATGAACTTTTCTAAACTGATCTTTATCTCGGAAAAAGTAAAAATTCCATCGGATAAAATGTTACTAGGTGGCCAACTATAATCAACACTATGCTGATTTGGTATTAGGTGTTTCACTAGCTTACTCAGTTAGACAGAACTGACTCAGATTAGACAGAATGTTTCCAGAAAGTTCCACAGGGCATCTGGTTGAGACCAATTATAAGCTCAAGTGATGTAGCTGAGGCCGAGGAACTGTATGAGTTCAGGAGTTGAAAACGGTAAAGTTTTGCACATTGTTATTTGTTGCAACAATTCCAGCCCTAGTTAGCATCGTGCGCCGCATCATTATATGATATATTTAGAGAAACCTGTGTGAGCTGCTGAGACATAACAGTAGACATGTGGCAGTAAGGACATGATACAGAATGGCTTGCAAACATATGGATCATTCCTGTGGATTTCAACTAATTGGATGATTTTAGTTGCCCAAAGTCAAATCTTTTACACTTTGGGGGGAAATGTACTAACCAGGGATTTTAAGGTGAAGCTTGTCAAGGGGCGTTTGTGCTTTTAGTCTGAGGAACATAATAGAAGAGAAACATCATTTAAGCCATATAATTGGACCTTCAGGACCACAGTGGTGTCTTTGATGCTACATTTATATTGTAAAAAAAACTGTACTGAATCGTATTTTTCTATCTACAAGTAGCACAAGGAGATAAACAATAACTGCACACAAGATGAGTGAGCTGTTTTATAAGTCATAGTTATTTTTTTTGAGACAGGGGTGTTCAATTTTATACAAAATAAGGCCAGTGTGGTTTCAGGTTTTCATTCCAGTCAGTCAGGATCTAAAAACAGATGTGGCTCCTTATTTTTTTTTGGGCCAAAAGGTAAAAAAAGTTTACTGAAAAGTAAGAAGTACTCATAGGGCTACATATAAACATGTATTTATTAAGGTTACATGACCGTGGCATGGATAAAACAACATACAGCGATATAAACATGACTTAAAGGTGCAGGATTTATGGGGATCTGTTAGCATAAATGGAATACAATATTCATAAGTAAGTTGTCATTAGTGTTTAATTAGCTGTAACTATGAATGTGTGTTTTCACAAGTTTAGAATGAGCCCTTTATATCTACATAGGGAGCGGGTCCACCTCTGTGGAGCCGCCATGTTCAGATTCATCATGACGTTTTTAATTATGTTAATTTTGATCATGTTAATCATTTCACCCCCCTCAGGGTTCTGGTGTTATTTTTATAGCCGTCATGTATATACGTTACATTCATGGGAAGGAATTGATGTCACTACAAACCTTTAATGTCACTGGTTCTTGGTTTCAGATTTTTTTTTGTGTGTGTGTGTGTGTTTGTTTTGCTCTTTTGCAGTGGAAATGTGTGGAATGATGTGTGGAATATTATCCACTGACTCAAAAACCATCATCACCTCCATAATAGTGGAAGAAAAGCACAATTCTGAGCCAGGGCTGGGAACCACTGGGCTGGAAATGCGCATCAGCACCATGGACAGCAGCCTGGAATTCAGGAAGTGGGCTTTCTATCCATGTGTTCTGTGAGAATGATGAATCTGGGCCTCTGAGTGGAAATGACGTTAATACAGAAATGCCTAAACATTGTGAAAAATAAAACCCATCTTTATCTTTATTATACATAAAGAGAACATGCCATTAAGGGTAATGGAACTTGTAATGGAGTGTGTTATGAATGTTTTTACTGTAGCCATGTCTACTTTCCCTTGCCGGTTTCCCTTGTTTAGATCCTCATCTGAATTGTTTCATTACTTTATTAGCTGTATATTCGGTGCATTCCCTTACTTCAGTCGTCCCTCTATAGGAACCCCTGAACGCTCTGTATAGATTTCCTATCTGAACACTTTTAGAAGCTAATAATCCTTACATGTCCACTGAACCTTTAAAGAAACCTTGAAGAACCCTTTTCTTGATGACTGACCATGTCCACACCACTGTAGACACGAACGCAACCTTCCAGAAATAAATTGCAATCAAATTTGATTTCGTTGTCACATTTATGATGCAACTGTTTATTAAAGTTAATTGGAGACGTTTTTTTTTTTTTGAAAAAATATTTTCATGTATCAAGTTCTCTAGCTGTAGAAGAGAGCTGATGAACTTTCAAACTTTGTTTTAATTGGCTAATTAATCTGGCTAATTAGCATGTTAGCCAGTTAACAAGTTGACATGACTGCATAGCTAGGAGGAAAACAAATTCACAAGAAAATCACTCTCACATCATCTTTGCTGCTAATCATCTGAAACCTTAACTCGCCACTAATTGACGTATAAATTAAGGGTTTTTCAAGTTTATTTTGGATGGTTAAGGGTTCTAGCTTCCTAAAACGGTTCTACTTGAGACTGTTATGGAATATCTATGGGTTCTACATAAAATCTTTAAAGAATCCCTCAAAGGATACCAAATGAAGAACGTTGGTGCCTGCTAGATAGACCTTTTTTTTCTAGGATTGTTGTTATGCACAGTGGATAATCAACAAGGGTGCATCATTAAAGGTACTGAAACACTAGAAGAGTTCCATTTAACTGTTGTTCTACTTTTCTGGAAGGTTCTTGGGTTCTACATAAACCCACCTAGATGGAGCTGTCAGGTCTAGATGTTATGCATGAGAAAAAGTCAACAAAGGTGTAAAAAACTGTTCTTGAAACAAGTCAGGTTTTATCTAGCTTCCTAAAGGGTTCTATACGAAGCTTTTCCTGGAATTTCTGTATAAACTTTTAAAAATTCCCTCAAAGGGACCAACTGAAAAATCTTTAAGGTAAGGTCTCCTTAAGACTTGCAAGGTGACATCAGCAAAGGCACATCAAAAGTGGTATAAAAACAGAAGGAATGTTCCATCTAGCTTCCTTAAAGGGTTCTTCTTGGAGGCTTTTCTGAAAGGTCATGGGATCTACATGAAACATTTAATGACTCAATCAGAGGATCAAACTGAAAAAAAAAACCCTTCAAGGGTGTTAGAGGGAACCTTTTTTTGTATGAATGTAGGTGTAACTGACCAGGGAAAGCCAACAATTGCCATCAAAACATAAGCATGGCATCATCTATGTGATACATTTCACTGTGTGTTGTACTTGTATGACTATGCATGTGACAAATAAAGGATCTTGAATCTTGAATCTCTTTGGATGCCGTTATCTTCCCATTTTTTCCCCGTTCAGACTATTAATGGTTTTTTTCCCATTCAGACTATTATTCTATGAAACCCAGTTTTGCTGCACTATTCTCCTGCCGACTCCTCAGCAGTTCCTGAGAAGGTGTTCGGATGGAAGCATACCTGGAGACGTCAGGAAAAAGCCCAGCCATTTTGCACCAGCCTGAAGAGACCGAGCCGTGAGTGGGAGCATTCAACTTCCCCGACAATTCCTACTGTTAATATGCTGCCATGACATGTTTTGGCTTCATATGTGAATAATGAGCTAGTTACATTCCCTCCATTGTGTATGAGCATAATCCTCGGTGAATAGTGGAGAAATGATTTGTGCTGTCATTTCAAATTGCACAGTAACACGCAGCTGAAACCAATTCGTGCCGCCTCCGCCTTGCCACGGGCCCCTGAGATCCACGGTACCGGAGATCACGGGCACACTGACAGGCCACTCTGCTCTGCTCTGCTCTGTCTTTGCATCTTTCAGCTGCAATGGCAGTTGGGGAAGAGCTGTTTCTTTCAGCACAGGGAAAAAGTGGGAGAGTTTTTATTATAGCGTTTAACTGTCCGTGGAGATCGGTTCTAACGCCAAACTCCCATGGTGAAACAAACCGGAGCCGAAGCCTGGCAGTTTTCACATTTTCTCACTACAGCCTGGCGAATTAAATCAATCCCTCAAAGCAAATGTTGGGTTTTTTGTCTCTTTTTCTTTGTTCCATTCCAGAGCCAGCACCTAAAAGGCCTAATTACAGCAGTGCGTGAGGCTGCAGGCTGAAACGGAGGCAGTTGCTTGGTGCTCTCCGTTTTAGCTCGTCGCCTCTGACACGGCCGTCCACAGGGTGCGTAGCTTGCGTTTGCAGCAGTAAAAAAACGCCTCCACTGACTCTCTGGTCTCAAGTCCAGCCTTGGCCTCGTTTTTTTCCAGGGAAACCCGAGTGGCCAGTTTCATATCCCTGACAGCTCATTAGCACAGGAGCAGCAATGGCCTGACATCAGCACCCGGCCTCCTCTCTCTGTAATAGAGCAAAAAATAGAGTGGAAAGAGGGAATGTATCTCTCTCTCTCTCTCTCTCTATCTATCTGTATCTCTCTTTCCCTCTCTAATTAAGATACTAAACTGTGCACTGAGGAGGTCCACATTGGATTATACCCTTTATGGTTCCAAAAAAACCTGTAACAGAGACAGTAATAGAGTGGGTGGGAGAGGAAAAGAGAAGCTAGATCATGGTGAACAAATAGCAGTTTTTCCTGCTCATCTGGCTTCATTACTCAGGTCTGAATGCTACAGATACAGTTTCCTGTACGTCATAACTTCCGGAAAAGTTCTATTTAGAAAGAAGGATCAAATTATACCATGTATTGGTTTTTAGATTTCTTATATTTCACTATCACAAATCATTACGTCTATAGTCAAGGGCCCTATAGAAGCAGTACATGGAATGCTTGCTAATCTCTTTTTAATAAATCTCTGAATTAAAGCGTTAGATTAAATAAGTTGTGATTTCCTGGCATGCACTTAAGTACTTAAAGTGAGTGTTTGATTTCCCACCACCCAACAAAAGAGGATGTGGTAATTAATGATGCCTCAGCAGGAAGCTACAAGCATGGCAGATGGCACGGGTTACTCACAGGGAAGCAACAGCACTGCACTCATCTCTCATCCAGAGAAGGAGTAATGCGATTGTGGGCTTTAAACGAATTATTCAGCTCTCTTTGATCACGCCTCGACATTACGAATGAAAGTGCAGATGTTTCGGGTTTCTCTCCATTTGATCGGTATTAGATTTACGTTCTACAATGGTCTTTTTTTTTTTCATCTCTCATTTATTCTGGCTGAAATTTTGAGCTGACCCACAGAAAGCCTCCAGCATTTTAGCACGGAATTGGGTTTTGCAATTTGAGAATCATTAACTGTATCTGATTTTTAAACAATCATGCGCACTCCTGCAACCCCACCTTTATTTCCTGGATTTAAAATCACGAATTTTGCTGCAATGAGCTTCCACAAATGCCTCTCATTGGCAGGTCTTTCATTTGGGAGAAGACAGGCAGCTCGCAACACATCTGGACTCCAATTTTTAATGAGACTTGGCTCCTACTCAGCCGTTTCTTGTCAAGCCAGTGTGGGTTTCTGGCTCTGTCGACCACCTGATGATACTCTCTCCAGACCAGAGGAGATACGAGGCCACTGCTGTGGGCTCAAAGATAAAAGTGGTCCTGTGTGTGTGTGTGTGTGTGTGTGTGTGTGTACATCTGTCCAAAGACATGGACTTTTTAGAATGTGATATTCAGATTGATAAAATGTTTAGTAAATGCAATGCAGTATGTAATATTTATATGCGAGTACTTGTGTCACCATTCTTCTTCATTTAAAAATCATCTATGTAATTAACAATGTCAAAACCTGAATCCATTTTGGATATCTTTGATTAGGCCTGGATTAAGGATTGGGCATAGTAAGCACTCAGATCAGGATTATTAATATTATTCGTAATTACTGTAATAATTAGGGCTAGAAACTTCTTTGATTAATAATAAGTTCCTAAATTATCTTGGGAGGTATTTTAAAACCTGTCAAATTAAGGTTAGGTTCTAGGTGTAGTTTTAGTGATGTTTAGGCTTATGCTTGATTTGGATTATAATGAAGTGCAAAATTAGTCTTGCACAGTACTGAAGATAGGATTAGGACTGGGATTGCTCTGCATTAAGATTACGATTGGACTTGATTTGGAGTCATGTTAGGTTTAGCATTGGGCTTGGTTTAGATTAAGGTTAGATTTTAATATGAGGTTAGTTATGCTTAGATTTTAGATTGATTTGGGTTCAGGTTAGATTTAGGATTGGGATTGGTTAGAATTAAGGTTAGATTGGTTTTGTTATGGTGAGGTTTAAAATTGAGCTTGGTTCTACTTCTAGATTGGTTCAGGATTGGATTGGTTAAGTCTTGGACTAGATTGGGGTTAGATTTAGGATTGGGTTAGTTGTGGTTGGGTTAGGGTAGGGGTTGGGGTTAGATTTAGTATTGGGTTAGTTATGGTTGGGTTGGGGTTGGGGTTAGGATTGGGTTAGTTATGGTTGGGTTGGGGTTGGGGTTAGATTTAGGATTGGGTTAGTTATGGTTGGGGTTAGGGTTAGGATTTGGTTAGTTATGGTTGGGTTGGGGTTAGATTTAGGATTGAGTTAGTTATGGTTGGGGTTAGGGTTAGGATTGGGTTAGTTATGGTTGGGTTGGGGTTGAGGTTAGATTTAGGATTGGGTTAGTTATGGTTGGGGTTAGGGTTAGGATTGGGTTAGTTATTGTTGGGTTGGGGTTGGGGTTAGATTTAGCATTGTGGTTGGTTAAGATTTTGGGGTTAGGTTCAGGATTGGGCTTTAAGGTTTGGGTTATGAGTTACATGTAGATTAGTAATATTATTATGTAGTATTAGATTTCAGACTGGATTCACTCAGGTTTAGCATTATTATTGGGTTGGAGATTAGCTAAGGTTTAGAATTGAGACTAGTGTCTATAGTGAGGTTGCTCGGGGTGTATAAAGAGTTTTTAAAACCATTTAAATGACTAATTACAGCTTTGCTCAGGTAATGATTAATGGAATTCATTTTGAGTGCAACCCAAGGTGAACTGTGCAATGTTACTGTGGATTCTGGCCATGTTTGGGGAGTTGTGAGCTCTTTCTGTCTTTCTGAATCTCTTATTATTATTGTAATGTATCTTTTTCTCTGCAATGCTACTTTTGTTCTTAAGTGGACAAAAACTCTAATTGAAGCTAATCCATTCAAGGTTGGAACAAATAGCCTGTAGCTATGTAGTTATAATTCAGTGCAGTTAGAGAAAAATGAAAACCCTTAGCTAACATTAATGCTGAAGGTTAAGTAAGCATAGAGTTCCAACACCATCCAAGGACTGTATATCAGCCGAGCCTGAGCACGAGAGGGAGGAAATCCATGGATGTCTGTCACAATTCAGTTCCATCTAAGCCTGTGAACAACTGAGACTGACATTACAGAACCTTAAAAGCATGAAGTGAGGAATCACAAATTCTGATGTACTCAAAGACCGAGGATGAAAAAAAAACATGATTTATAAAGTTCTGTCCTCGGAGAGCTGTATGAGCTGTCTGACAAACTCATTCTCCAGAACAAAGTCCGAAACAGACAACAGCTGCAGTGTGAATGAGAGAAACAGCCGGATTAGGGTTCTTGCTTCATGTCCATGAGTGTGTGTATGAAGCAGTGCATTATGGGGGAGTTTGATAGAAATAAGGTAAGCCAAGGCCTGATAATCCCCTCTCTTGGGAAATCTAGCCCAGTGAGTATGCACATTTCTTGACAGGTTTGATCCACTGAGTGGTTGGGTTGCAAACAATGCGTGCTAAATATCTGCGTGAGTGATGACACAGAGGGAGAGGAAGCGAGAGGGGAAGCGAATATTCAGCGTGTGTCAGAAAATCAAGAGCAAAACAAGCCTCCCTGCTGCTTCTCACTCCCCGGGTGTGAATGACACCCCGCTCTCACGGCTTCGCAAATGTGTGACCTGACCGATGTGACTGATTAGAGTTGATGCTGTTCAGAAATCCTTTGAAAAATCATTGGAGTGTGTGTACGTGGATGCATGGATGGGTGTGCACATACACATTGAGCCTTTTTATGCCACAACTCTGACATTGGCACATGAGGCGCTGTCGTTTGGCTATGCGTTCTTCATGATTTCTTTCCCTTCTCTTGGTTTTCACAGGGCCACAGATGGCGGGACGGTGTCCATGCTTTCACTTGCAAGTTGCTGAAAAAAACATGGCAAATAGTTTCACTCTAATATTCTGTTCAGTACTTAACAATGTTCTGTAACTTTGATCAAGGCCATCTGTTTATAGGAGTACAAATATTAAAATGTCCAATACAGTTTACCACTTACTTATTATCCATATACAGTATATTAGAATGTTCTAGGTGTATAATTACTGACTGTAGCCCATCTGTTGCTAAGGACAATCTATTAAAAGGACCAAAGGAGCGCTACTGAGCAAATATTATTTGAGTGGTGGTACATTCTGGGGGTAATATTATATTTCAGACAGGTTACATTTGACTTTGGGATTGGGGATGGTTAAGAATGGGGACAGATTTGGGATTGGGGTTTGTTAAGGTAGGGGTAGTTTTAGAATATGGTTGGTTAAGGATGGGGGTAGGTTTAGGATTGGGGTTGGTTAATGTAGGGGGTAGGATTATAATTCAATTTAGTGAGATTGGGATTAGATTTAGGATTAAGGTGGTGTTAAATTGAGGTGGGTTTGAAATGATGTTGGTTAAGCCTGTGGTTAGGTTTAGGTTTAGTCAGATTGGGGTTAAGTTCTGAACTGATGTTGATTAAGATCGAGTTTAGGTTGAAGATTGCAGTTGTGGTTTCTGGCTTTAAACACCTCAGAGTTACTAACAGTGCACGGTCCACAAATCTCTAGCAAACAGTGATGCTAGTTCCAAGACTAAACCTGATGATGGCTAGTAAACATTTAGCACACACTGTAAATGTATAAAGATGAGATTTGGTGTCCAACTGAGCATCTCTAAGGTGACCAACAAGGTAGAAGTGCATGATAAAGTGTTTAACAGTGTTTAAATCTCCCACAACGATATTATCATGCACCAGACACACTCACATCAGTGTGAGTTCAGTACTGAGAAAAAACCACCACCCAAATAATATCTGCTCAGTGGTGGTGCCTTTTCATTGATGAACAGTTTAGATCAATAGACCAGGGGATCAATACTTTTGCAGAGCAACGGATGGACTAAAGACTATCCACTGAGCTTAAAATATGGGTTGAAGGTCTTTTTTTTTCTCCTACTCGGTGAATAATTTTGACCTGGACAGTACAATTAATGAAGACGTGTGAGTCACTAGTGCAGATGATCAGAGCGAAACACTGGAGACTCTGTGGGAGACTTTGAAGACAAACGGACACAAAGCGGCTCTGATTCGACCCTACAATGCCAGATAATGTGCTTCATTAATACCTCTGTCCCCTGTTCTTCATAAGCCTTGGTGTAAGTGTAGGCTGCACAGCTTGATACTGAGTTAGCGTTAATGTTTCTCCAGGGGCAGCTGTGATCACCAGCTAACAAAAATTCATGAGTATAAATGAAGATGAATAAGATAAAAGTCTACCGTTGGAGTGTGCACAGGATTTCAAGGATTCCCACACAAATCCCTACATTAGCACACATACATAACTAAACAGATGATTCAAACAAATCAGTTAATCTGACACGAAGCCTCAAACACGTCTGATGCTTTTTGAATCGTTGCTAGGTAACTTAAAAAAAAAGTATTGGTTTGCAGACCTGTGTTATCCCTACTTATTTGCTGCCTCGCTGAAGCAGAGAGCAAATTGCATTTAGGGAGAGTTACAAAGGCATTATATCAGATTGTCTCTGCACTCGCACAGCAGAGAGAGGACTTTCGGTGGAGCCTCAATAACAACAGCTCCTCGCGCGAATAGACTCCGATAAGGCGTCTGGATTTTTACCACCACGCTTTCAGGGCCGTTTGGCTGAAATCCAAGCGTGTTTTTTTGTCCCCCAAAGACGCAAACAACAGAATTTACAAGTCAAAATGTCTGGGAACGGCGTTTGACTCTTGCGTGATACTCGATACCCGAGCTGAACGTTGTGGGGGGAAAAAAACAAACACGGTGGACGACTATTCTAATGAACTGCAGAGTTTACATGTTCAGCAAACATCTTCACTGTTATACAGGAGTCCAGTGATCGTTTTTCTTTTTTCTAAATCGGACAAAATTTTGAAGAGTGAGTGATTTATTTTTTTTTTTCGTAAATATACAATTTACATTCTGGGCATTATACGTTGTAATGGCATGGAGGTAATTAAATCCAAATGGTATCACAGTGTACTCATAAAAACTCAGCAGTAATTGTTTTCTCTTATCCACTAATGACCCAATAACACTGATTGTGCAATTGTGTTGCGGTACATCAAAACTCAGTTTGTTTCTGGTGATACACTGCACATGCCTGTGGAGCATTCTGCAAGTGTGCCCTTTTCTGCGAATTTCTCCAACACATGCATTAAAATAGGGCAGCACAACGGTGCAACGGGTCGTGGCGTCAACTCACAGCTTTGAGATCCCTGCTTCGTTCTAGAACTTGGGTTACTGTACGCACTTCACTGGGTTTCACTGAATGTTCTCCCTGTGTCCATGTGCGTTTCCTCTGGGTTCTCCATATTCCTTCCACTGAACAAAACAGCTAAATTGCACAGTGCCCTGAGAAAGACTGCATCCCGTTCAGCCCGTCTGCGTTCCTGCCCAGTCTTTTCAGGTTAGTCCTCAGATCTACCACCATGATTAAATTACACTGTGAAAGGAAAGGACTTGCTTACATTTCCACTAAATATTCAGCTCTCACTGATGTAGGAGACGTTTGCTTTTGTGCGTCCTTTTTTTTTATTCCAGTCCAAAAACCCAAATGCCTCATCCATGTGAGTCAAACAAGGCATGTCACTAATGCTAACTGCTGTGGAAGCTGGAGAGTATAAAAACTATCACCGGCATCTTTCTGTGACCTAATTCAGGGAACAAAAAAACAGTTGGACATCTTTTTTGCCCTATTAATAATTTCTAAAGTGCGCCATATTTTCTACTTATTAAAAACACATTCATATAAAAGTGAGACGTTATTTTTATACGAGCACCGTGGGCTTCCTCGATTCACCTGCTGTGAGTGTGTGTGTGTGAATGTGCAAATGTGTGTTTTTATCTAAATGGTGCTTCTCCCGTCACACTGACGGTTTCTCGAGAGCCAGGCCGTGTGTTACCTGACAGGCTGTTATGGCAAAGTCAGGCAGCCAATTTCATAAACATATGCACCAATTAAGAAATCCATTAATATCCATCATGTCCTGTCATAAATCATACAGCATGTGCGGCAGCACTGACTGTGTAATTATTGCTGAGAGAAAAGCGGAAGTCCTTGATTAGGTCGACTCATTATAGCGAACCGAATGATTCAACTGAGTCCCGAAATAATGAAAAAGTAAAATGAAGCGGTGTGTTTGTAATTGCACGTTTGGGCCGGGCAGAAACGGCTGGCAGAGACACAGGAGGAGCCAGTTTCCCCCAGATTTCCCCGACTGCTCATGAATTCAACCAACAATCATTAATCCTCGGGTGCAGATAACTTCCATCGCTCGTTATTTAACCTCTGGGAAGATTCAAACACTTCTACATTATTAAATGTTTTAGGTTACATGAGGATTACTGATACGCCCCATATGTTATTAGGCAGTATTCATGGATCTAGCTCAAAGCGAATATGATTTCTGT
Organism: Notoglanidium maculatum; assembly: GCA_030068355.1. Classification (NCBI taxonomy): domain Eukaryota; kingdom Metazoa; phylum Chordata; class Actinopteri; order Siluriformes; family Auchenoglanididae; genus Notoglanidium; species Notoglanidium maculatum. The sequence goes on along the minus strand of JAQQZX010000009.1, from coordinate 1,480,699 downwards.
GGAACAAAAATGCCGTTTTGAGACTGACGTGCGCTCTGTCGTGCGCGGTGGAATTTGCATATGCGTGCGCCATAAACCTCCGGCTCTTATCAGCCAAATGAAATGACTGCCAGCCGTAAACCATGGCTGCCTACTCAATAAGGGAAAGAATTGTTTACAATATCGACAGAAAGTGCTCAAAGTAAATGTGATTTATAGGAAATATTCGTTTAAATATTGCACTATCCATCACACACTGGTTTCCTGCGCTCAGATGAAGCCCGGTCCTGAAGTGGATCATCAATAAATAATCTGGATTTATGAAGGAACCATGGCGTATCTGTGCCTGAGACACTGGCTTTGAGTGATGTATGAAAACACCGCGTCACGTCTGTTACGTAATCGCACACCCGGCCTTTCCAGATCCGCAAAGCCCGCGTGAAATCGTCTAGTGCAGGTGTCTAATTGCGATTAGTAACGTGCATTCTTTATTATTGTGTGCCTTAAACCCTATTGATCTCACGCTCCAGCTATTTCTCTTAATTATGAAAATAATCCAATTTGCCAAGGCTACATATATGAGATTAAAAATATCCGTCAAGCCCTCGATGCGACTTGCCAGAGCCTTGGTTATGTAGAGCAACTGGCTGGAGGCCAGAGCTGACTAATGTCCTGTTGCTAACTGAGGCTTTAGGGAAATCGATAAAGCCCAATAACCAGCACGGGCTGCATTCTGTAGCGTTTGGAAAAGGGGGGGAAAGGCACATTACTTTGACTGCAAACCCTATTAACAAAGACGCAAAGCCATGCATTATTTAAAGAGTTGTGGTTTTAAGAGACTGCATCCAAAGAAAATATAAATTATGCCACTGTTCCCACACTCTCTCCCCCCGAAGAGATGGAGGAGCTTTATTATATGTAATTGGTGCACTGCCGTTGTCCTATATTTGTGTTTTTGGCCACAGCAGGGCCATTTTCAGGGCCAAAGAGGCTGTTTGAATTCATCGAGGTGACCCACTCAGCAGAGATAAAAGTTAATGGGGGTTCAGGGCTGTGCTCAGGCCACATTAGAAGAGTCTCTCCTGGGCTATCGATTAAAGCCTAGGGTTTGGCCATTATTTCAGAGCGGCACGTGGATGGACCAGCTCACTGAGAGATCAATGAGGTGCCCACAGCAGTAATCACCAAGCCTCTGATGATGTTTTCATTGGCCTGCTGAGCCGGAGAGGAATGTGCTCTCCACTTCTACAGTCCATACAGTGTCAGAAACACGCAGAACCTGACGAAGCCTTTTACCAGAAAGTCTGAGTACTGAAACGGGGATGACACACTTTCTCCCCTCCTCCACCTTTTGGAAATGTCTCCAAGAAACAGAATTAACAAGCAAGAACTGTAATTTATCCTTTAATAACGCAAGTGAACGCAGGTTGACGCCTCACACATCACATGCTTCCCCGTTTGATTCTGATCTCAAGTTACCTTTGGAGTGTCGCGTGTTCATGTAAGGTTCCTCCAGGTTCTCTGCTTTCCTCTCACCTACCAAAAAAAGAAATGCCAGTAGCAATGACATCTTCAGAAATATTCAGCAGCTGGCTCCGTGTAACTCGGAGTCAGTTTGTAGAGATATTGGGAAATCTTGGCAGCAGGTGGCAACTGGCTGTACAAATTGGGACAAAATTGTTTCTTCAAATTACGTGTCACCATAATTGGAAAATCAGACGAAAACGACACGTGAGCAGGATGTTCAATTTCACACGTTGATGTATGCCCTTAAAATGTGTGTCACAGCTTTAAATTAAAAATATCTAGAAATATTATTCCCATTTCGACATCACAAACAATTTATTACATGTACATATACGCTACCGAGTTAGTGAGTGTTTTTATTCTGGATTTCTAAACGTGTACAGTATCTGTATAAGTCATAACAGGAAATAACTTTGATGGATGAATGGATTCCACAACATTAAATGCAACTATATATGGATACAATGTATAATGTGTCGTTCATTAATAAATTGACAACAATGTAACAATCAGGGGTAACTTTTAGTTTTCTGACATCTTCAGGACAGAGGTGTGGTTTCTTGGTTACACCCACACACTGTGTGTTTTTGCCTTACTAACTTTAAAAGAGAGAAAAAGAAGCTGAACAAGTGAGCGAATGAGTGTTTATAGCTGCTATAATGTAAACGAGAACAGGAACCGAGGCCTTCTTACACTTGGTTTTCTCACACTACAAGTGGACAGCCGAAGTGGACATGCTTCGTTCTATTTTTTCGAATGTTGGCACCAAAACAAACCCCATATCCTGCATTAATGACGTATTTTCCTGTTACGTCTTTATCGGAGCTGCGTTAACGGTTACGCTACAAAAGATATGTGGTCCGATGCATCTCAGACCACCTCGGCGAGCAGTTTGAGAGAACGTGTCCTAAATGCGTCTTGGTGGTTGTTTACACTTGCATTTAGCGCTGTCCACTTGCAATCAGATCTCACAAGACGCATTTGAATACCAAGTGTAAACAGGGTCTAAACTTATCTCGTGGACGTTCCAAAACATGTAAGTACAAAAAGATTTGTAAAAAGTATGTTGTTCTTTAATAAATAAATTTTAAAAAGTTGCTGTAATGAAGCACTTCAGGAAACTAACCAACTTCAGGATGGTCAGACTAACGCCGCGTCATCACACAAACCTGTCACTGATTATTTTCCTGTAACAGCAGGGCATGTAGTTGTAGTGTTTTGTTCCTTACTTACCCACTTTATTCCCTGATTGAGTTACAACGTACAACGGCCAGCTATGGCTCTATGGCAGTCATGGGATATGAATTTGCAATCGTTTCACCACTCAGCCTGGACCTTAACCACGGCCACCACTGCTCTATTTGTTTATCATTTATTTGCCTAGCCAACTCTGTGGATGGAGGTTTAAGGTTTTTTTTTTTCCATTTCAGATGCAAAACAGCATTATCATCATTCCACTTTTGTTACAGAAGTGACTGATGGACATTTGGAATGGCTGTTAGCACAATAGATATGAAGTCGAAAGGTCCAGATAGTGTTACATTACAATACAAAAAAAAAAAAACACAATAGTGCAAAACAATATCAAATTCTGCAACATAATTATTGAACAGTAACGTGATTCAAACTTTTCCAGCCCTTTATGTGGCATTATTATAACTGGAATATATCAACAGATAAATTATTGACAGTTTAAGCTTTAGGGTTCACTGAAAGTAGCCGTATCGCGTTGCCGAGCGGATGGCAGGAAGCAGGAGGCAGTCTGCGAGTCCCGGCTTTCTGACCACACGGATTTTCATATTATACGACAAACCCTGATGTAAATGAGCCTCCGCGTCGGCGTACCTGCTTTTCTCCCACAACCGCATTCCAAGATAAAACTTGTGCATGAATATTTCATTGCGAGACTTGCATATAACCGGTAAAAAAGGGTACTTATTTTTCAAGGCTTTTTAATATTTAATTATTTATTTATTGGACATCTAAGCCTGTCTTCCTTCCATTGTAAATAAAGCAGTTTAATTATGTAGCATTGAAGTAGAGTGCGCTTCCCTTTTTTTGTGTGTGTTAACAAAGCTACATGCTTTGAGCTGCACATCAGAAAGTAAAAAATGCACTCTTGCTTGTGCAAAGTATTAATTTTTTAACATTCCCTGTCGATTTAGAGAAAACGTTGCACCAGCAGCTCGCTACCTCTGTTGACTCATTGCTTTTTTTTCTTTCCTATGCTGAAACATCTCGGAGGTATGCATAAAAGCAGATGTGGTCGTGTTATGGATGATGTGTTGAGCGACCCCCTCCCCTGTGGCTCCCCGTTGTGTGGAATTTATATTGTGTTTGGCAGTGTAAGCATAAATCGGTGTGTATTTTTGTACAATAAGAGCGAGGGCACTTAACACTGCCTTAAAATCATTCTGAATCACTGTTCGCTGCTGTGCGACATTAGACGTGATCCATTAGCTTTGAATAGCTGTTTACAGATGTCTGACTTTCATGAAAGACATTATTAGCTGTGTATCTTGCGACAAAGGAGATGCAAGATGCCTAGTCTGAAGGCTTAAGCAAGAAAGTCTGAACATGTCTAATGGCTTTAATCACGGCGAAACTAATTGTGTACGCATATATATCTTACAGCTAAGGCAAACATGCAGACAGATCTGAGAGTTGGAAGGTCTAGGACAGCACTTCTGTGGCTAAAGAACCCATCTGTGGCTTTGTGAACTCAGAAAATGCACAACCTGTTGAGTAACTGAACACTTTTTGAGCTTCTTCCAACACCCAGTGTGGTGTTTTATTCAAAATGGTCAACTTTCTAACACTGATGTCTTGTATAATTACACAAACTTTGGTCAAACCTTAAGACCTGCTACACTGACACATTTATACCACAATGCTATTCAATTCTGGATTGTGATTGGTCAGAAAGTCTTAATTCATTTTCTATAAATACAGCTTTGACAGCAGTGCGGCTGCTCGATAACATTAAGACATTTTTTATTAACCGTGTGTAATCGTGAACATGGCTCAGTTTTCATGTAACATTTATGGAAGGAGACTCCAGGAACAGTGAGAGGTAAAGCTTTCCGACATCTTTGTGTCCATAGCATTAAACGGCTATATCATGCCGCAGGTGAACAGGCAGTTCTCAGTTGATTTGTTGGCAGCAGGAAAAATGGGGGTAAGAATCTGAGCGACTTTCACGAGAGCCAAATTGTGATGGCTAGACGACTGGGTCAGAGCATCTCCATACAGCAGGTCTTGTGGGGTGTTCCTGGTATGCAGCGGTTAGTACCTACCAAAAGTGGTGCAAGAAAAGACAACTGGTGAACCAGCAACAGGGTGATGTGCACCCAAGGCTCATTACTGCACACGGAGAGTGAACATCATCACATGAGCATCAGAACTGGACCTTGGAGCAATGGAAGAAGGAGGCCTGGTCAGATGAATCACATTTTCTTTATATCATGTGGACGGTGAGGTTTGTGCACGTCGCTTACCTGGGGAAGATAGGACGCCAGGATGCACTGTGGGAAGAAGGCGAGCTGGTGGAGGCAGTGTGATGCTCTGGGCAATGTTCTGCTGGGAAATTTGGGTCCTGGCATTCATTTGTGAGTTACTCTGACACATAACACCTACCTAAACACTGTTCCAGACCGAGTACACTCCTTCATGGCAATTCCCTAATGGCAGCGGCCTCTTAAAGGATCTGCTGCTAAGGTCTTGGTGCCAGGTACCACAGCACACCTTCAGAGGTCTTGTGGAGTCCATGCCTCGACGGGTCGGAGTCTGAGTCAGGTCCGAGTCTGAGTCAGGTCCGAGTGAGCACTTTTAACTTTATTTCTGCTTGAGATACATGCAGAAGGGAAAAACAGTATGTATAGTGGAAAACGTTAAATGTTTACCACGTGATGGATTTTCCCGGGACACAACACGGTAATAATAATGTTCACACACTCTCAAAATCATAATTTTGGTGGCATTCCCTGCGAGGTTTGAACTGAACTCACGCAGTGCAAAGTTCTGGTTCTGATTCTCTGACAACCGAAAATGAACATGGATGATGGGAAATTGTCCGTTTTTGCAAAGTGCTGCGAGAAATCCGACGCTCCCTCGGCCATTGTCTTCATGTCAGTGCAGATGAATGGGACAATATGTTGTAGAAATAGGCTGAGCTTCAAAGACTGGAGAAAATTGTGGAGCACGCTGTATATATGGAGCCAAACAATAGTGCTATAGCCACGGCCTCGCTTTCTATCTCTCACTCTTTCTCTCTCTCTCTCGCTCCCTTTTCTTCTTTCTGTCTCCTTTTTCAAGTTTCTGTGCTTCCGTATCTGCAATTAATTCCCCCAACACAGCGCTCGCTGCGTGATTTGTCCTCTTTTTGCATGGTGTTCTGTATCACATGTCACGACAGAACGTCATTACAGCCACAGAAGAAGCTCTTTCTAGGAAAGTTTGAAAAAATAAATAAAGAAATAGATAAAGGGAATGATCGGCGGACAGGTATTTTAAGATTACACGCTTGTGATATTTTAAAGCGGTGACAAGCAAGAAACTATATACAAATATGTCAAGCTGCCTTGCACTCCTTCTGTTTGCACAATGCAGCAATCTGTCATCATGCTCTTTTGAAGGGGATTCAACAATTTTGAGGTCAATAGCAGAGCGTTAGCGGGTTGTCTGTCAGCGCCGTCCGCTGGTAGCACGCAACAGTGAAAATGTCAACTGATGCATCTTCATTTTTCACTTGTCTGCCGTGATTCGGTCTGAGCTGGCTGATTCCAAGTCACAACAGACAACTGAAAAATAGAAAATTTGAACTGAGCACATTATACGCCCATTTACGGGCAAGCTTTACTCAAAAAAACTTCCACTCTGTACAATCCCTGTGTGGTTTGATTCGAAAGTGTTATTATTATTATTATTATTGATTCAGGCTCACCCATTTCCTAGCACTTTCTCTGAATATGATATCCAGCGTACTCAAACCATCTGGATCACAGGGAAAAGAGGCGATCCGACAACGATGCGATGAGAAATGTCAGCGAGACAGTAAAATATTTCACAGTGTCACAACAGCTGCTTAAATGTCACAAGCCTGTGCCCAGAACAGCAGAGTCATCCGACCAGCCCTCAGGGGTCCGGGGCCTATTCATAACGCACAAACACACGCGCACGCTGGGTGTGTCAACTGACTCGATAATTATTCTTCATGCAAGCTAAGAATCAACTCATCCCTCAAATTGTGCTCCTGCCGTTTTGTCCAGGAACCACTGAACCACGATGGAGCGTTCTTCGAGCGAAGCGGCGTAATGATGATTGGTAGCAGCTCTGAGTGAGCGCGCATTAATGGTTAATCATTTGGGCAGAGCTCAAACGAAATTACGATTAACACATGGCAGGAAAATAGGCAGAAAGTACATTCGTGAAGATGTTTTTAAATATTTCTTGCATCGGGAAAGTAAAAGCGCCGTGCACAGACCCTGATTGGTCAGAAGGTGACCATTGAGTTTCTCTGACAATAGTGCAGCTGTTTCTATTAAAGCATCTGTTATTGTTTCTATAGCAACAGACAGGAATTTATGCCTTTTTGTATGGTTTTTTTTTTCTAGCTGTGATTATTTTCCTATAACACGGGGACGTTATTCCTGATACGTCATAACATCATGAGGTTTACCGCTTTATTAATTGTCTACTTTCTTCACACTAAACTACATGCAGTGTGGAATTCACTTATAAGAGAACTTTATTAAAACATTCAGGAAGCATTCAACAGGTTCTAAGAGGTTTAAACCAAATCCTGCATTGTTCTTAAAATATCTGCTGTAATACGAGTTTCACAAAAGCTACTATTAAGTAAACATTAAAATTAAGTCGAATGTTGCAGTAGCGTTCTAGGAGCGTTTCGAAATCTTATGTAAAGACTTTCCCGTTCTTCTTCGTCTGTCATCTTCTATATTTTTTCAAGCTCTATAAAACATTCACTATTTTCCATCAGTGTTATTAGGAAATCATCCAGCATTGAGTTTTTACAGCTTAGAGTCATGAAATATCATCATTACGCAAGTGTGACCTGAGCCTGGACTGTATCCAAGAGCCATGAAAACCAAATAAATAGATGAGTTCTTGCTTAATTTAAAAAAAAAAGGAAACCGTATTTAAAAGGCGTGAAATCTTTTTTGTGCGCCTTAATTGAAGGTTTTACAGCGTATAGGTCATCTGGAGAGACTACCAGTGAAAAGAATGGAAATGTCGTAGGGGCTGCATAGATTCATTGACTGATACATTCACACGATGCGATGCAGACATTAAAGAAAGCAGCTGCTTTAACTGACAGTCGGATATATTTCAGATTAGATGAAACTGATTCTACAGTCAACTGCTCACCAGTACTATGTGACAAATCTTTTCTTCATTTTCTTTTGCTTTAATGGACTGTTAATACTTTGATATCATATTACAGGAAGTGGAGAGGTATACAAGACTGTATTTTTTTATTCTGCTCCCACTCGTTCCCAAAGGAGTTCCTCCTACAGTTATTTTTGTTGTCCTTTAAAGCTAAATAAACTTTAAATGAAATGCCATGTGACAGACTGAACCCCGACCGGCGCTGTGTGAACGAGCGCTCCTAGAGCCGCGGGTTGCACATCACTGCTCAAAGACGCAGATCGAGACATCGATACGTGCGACGCTGAGAACTCTCAGTTTCAGTTCTTAGCTCATACACAAGCTCATTTGAAGAATGGGTGCATAATTAAATGATGTAATATGATATACAGGTTTATTATTTTGAACATTAAAAATGGTCCTGAAACCACTTTTGTGTTAAAAATATAGTTTGAGCTAATGGCCAACTAGTGAAAATTACTAATCACGTAATCCCAGATGTGCTAGTCATTAGATGTTCTAGATCACTCTAAATATGAGGTGACTAACAAAGTCAGGACTAGAGCTTTGACAAGTCCAAGACCAGGACTAGCTGAGATCGAGTCAAGGCTGAATCTTAAAAGGGTCTGAAGGCAAGGCAAAGTCCAAATGTAGTGAGACTGAATCAAGATCAAGAGCGAAATCCATTTTTTTTACGGGTCTTGCCAATTCCCAGCACATGCTTCCTCTGAGAAACATTAATCCAAGCTCCATATCTTTAAACTGGTGCTTTCGCAGCATCACAAGGCAGCATAACACAGTGAAATCACTATGCGCCCTCTTCTGCATGCATGAGCTCACAGAAGCCCACTACTGGCCACTGCTAGCAACACTCTGTCGAAGTTCGTGTGTGTGAGAGGAAAGGAAATGACAACAAACCCAGTATTTGAGACCGAACATATTTAGCGACAAGTCCAAGTACAAATGTTAATAATTCTGAGACCAAATCTATACACAAGATGTCTTGAGCCTGCACTCAAGGTACCCAAGTCAGGACTCACAATGATCTGCTCTGAAGGTCAGAGATTCAGACCCATTTTATTTCAGAGAAGAGCCACTGCGACACGATGCAAGAATTCCTATATATTATAACAAGCGCTGGAAATTACATTGCTGGCCCTCAGATCTTTTCACTGAAGAGGCTGAAATTGTTGAAAGAGAGCAGACACAGAGCCACTTCTTTGTCGGAACTGAAGGACTGCTGTTTCCGCACTGAATGCGAAGGTTATTCTGTGATAACCCTGCAGCTTCGTTCCACTTTAAGCAAACTTTCCTGGTTTGAATGTTCTTAATGCATTCTCTCTTATGCTTTTAAGTGAGAAAGCCTTCTTTATTGCACTCTTATTGTCAATGGTTAGCTGCCCCGCATTTAAGCAGAGATAGTTTCAGAACAAAGCTGTGCATTTTATCTCTTTTCTCTCTTGTTGTTTGTGGATAAGCAATTAAAATAAGTGGGTCACCAGTTAGCGAGCACTCGAACGCAGATGCAGCGGGGGTTTCATGTCTGATCTTTAACGCTGATGCCTTGGCGTCTCTCGCGCGTTCCCCAGGTCTCTCGGCTCGGCTACGAGAGAGGCTTTCGATGGGCTGATGGCAGGCCTGAGGATCGCTGTTCACGAGCTCTTTAATCTGTGCACATAATGAGTGCGCATCATCTGCATGGCAGAGGACCCTTGAGCGTTGGCTGATAGCAAAGGAGCTGCAGTTTTTATCACTTCGGAAAACAGTCGCTGTTTTGGAACGGGCGTTCCTGCTTCGTATAGATTGAAGAACATGCCTTGGTATCTGGTGTTGATTTTAGAGCGCCCTCTTCAACTTCTCATCATTTTACAATTGAAGGAAGTCACGGTCGCCATCTTGAGGGCTCAGTTTGCTACACGGATGACCACGTGAACATCATGCTACTTATAGTCGTGTTTGTCTATTACGATTAGTAGTAATCTTTATTTATCAAGTGCTTTTCATACAAGTAAGAGCTGAAAGTGCTGCAGCAGAAAAGCCATTCCTGAAAAAGTGATGTAATCGAATGTACAAGGATAAAGCAGAATATAAAACATGATTACAAAAATAAACAATTACATTTAGCTAAATTCTAAGTTTGGATTTCTAAATAGTTAAACTGCAGGCTGATAAGTTAGCATGCTTAATAATTAGATAGCAAGTTCGCCAGTTAGTATGCTAGATAGTCAGATAGCATGTTAGATATTTAGCTAACGAGTTAACTAAATAGATAATGATAAGAAGTGCTAGATGCTAGATTAACTCAAGTAAGGTATTCCTGACATTCAGCTAAGCTATACATCTGGATTTCTGTAAATAGCTGAACAGCATGTGTTAGTTACCATGCTTAATAATTATATAGTTAGTTAATCAATTAGTATGCTAGATAAGTAGATAGCAAGTTCACTATTAGGTAGCTGATATGATGTATATAAAGTTGAGTGAAAAAGGAAGAAAATATGACATTTAATTTATAGCAAAAAGACATTCAACAACAAAAATGTCATATAATGTAGAAATATTAACAATTCTAACCATATTTAAGTTTTTGGGGTTTTTTTAGCATGCAATTTCTTTTTTATAGGAAGCTATCCCAGTAGTTAGCAAGCTAATTGGTTAGCATGGTGGACTGCTGGCTAGCAAGTTATTTAGAGAGTAATATAGCAAAGTAACTAGTTAGAATTCTGGATAAATAGAAAGTGTGCTAGTTAGCTTGCTGAATAGTTAGATAGTAAATTAAATAGTTAGCATACAGTAAGAATAATTTTAACAATCCCAAAGGAATTTTTTGCTAATGGTTAATAAAGTTAATAAAAAAACAGTAAGGTATAACTCTGAATTAAGCATGCTAGATAGTTAAATAGGAAGTTCACTGGTTAGCTTGCTAGATGTCGATAGCAGTTGTAACTTTGTTACTTCGTTCCACCAGCTAGTGCCAAAAATGAGAATCCATTTTAGAATAAATTAAAAACTCAATAAAATCAGTTTTATAAGTTTTCACCTCCGTCTCTGAATGTGATAAAAATATATTCTCTAATAACTGGTGAGCCCACCCTTTGCTTTTATAACTTCTTCCAACCTCTATACTACCCCTGAACAGCATCGGGATCCTCTTAGCTGTAAACCTCCGCCCTTTCTAGACCCCTCACACATTCTCCCTGACATTTCTGTTCTAAACTCTGCCAAAGTTACACACTGCCTGCTTCAAATCACATCTCGAGGCCGAAAGGGTCAGGGCAGAATATAATACAGAAATATTTTCCTGCCAGTGCCTTGTTTTTGGCTTGTTGGCTTTGTTGCAGAATGGACCAATATTTTATTTTTAACATCTTACTATTGAATAAATTTGTAGATAAATTGGAAAAATAGTGTTAATAAAAGGGGGGGTGCAAATTTTTGCACCCAGTGATACTTGAAAGGAAATAGACCACTCGAAGACGTCACTGGAATTGCGTCAGCGATGCTATACTTCAGAAAGATCCCCTGATGGAAGGGAAGTGCACATTTCCTTATGCAAAAAAAGCACATACAGTACATTTCACACGTGACGATACATCTTTTCATGATATTACGTAAATAATATCTGAGCACATGTGGTAAACATTTTACTCGTATCAGAAAAACACACCTAATAAAAACACGCCCTATAAGTGGGAAAGAATCACAAGAAAACAAACGACTCCTTCAAAAAGATCATCTGAATAGAAATAAATCACATGTAAATGAATCATTTGGGGGAAAATGTGAAAAATGAATCCTTTGGAAATAAATCAAGTGAAAAATGAATCGTTTGGGGAAAAAAAATCTTGTGGAAAAAAATGAATCATTTGGGGAAAATCAAGTGCAAAATTAATAATTTGGAAAAGGTCAATTGGAAAAATGAATCATTTGGGGAAGAATCATGTGAAAATAAATGAATCATATGGAAAAAAATAATTATAGAAAACAATCACATGAAAGTAAATGAATCATGAAAAAAGCACGAAAAACATAAACGAATCATGTTCAGGTGGAATCGAGCAAATAAATGAACAGTATGGGAAAAAGGCAAAAGTCGAATTCTGCCGAAATGAATAACGTTTAAAAAATGAATCATGTCTGAAAAAACGTCCAATATGAAAACAATTGAATAATGTGAAAAAGAATCATGAAAATAATCATGAAACATCTAACATACGGGAAGTGTCTAAAATGTGATTATTTGCGTAGCAGCGATATTGGAGTGTAGTATGAGATTCTGAGTCATGCAGAGAGGTCAATGTCAGCACACTAAACCTGTGTTAGAGAGCAGTGTAATTCTTTAAATCTGAGACGTGATTGGTAGCCATATGTGCATGCTAAAGATCCCCAGGCCTGCTGCATCCCCACCATCATCCATCTAGCAGGCTATCAGTGATATTGAGAGGCTGTCAGGGCCGTTCACGGCTCCATCCATATCAACAGTAAATATTAGTTCCTCCTGGGCCTCCAGGGAATGTGGTTACATCCCCTCTTATTAACCTCCTAACCCGGCTGTTTGATGTTAAATAATTACTTCAGCTGTTCTCCGGGGAGATGTAACCCCTCCGAGCTCGATTCCTCTCCAAAAGAAACTCCATCTGACACTCTCGGGCCTGTTAGCGGCACGCTTTCCATCCGTCTCGCTTTAATTACGCTCAAGTTTAGGAACATCAGCAACGTCTTTCAGAGTGGGGAAAAACCCACAAGGAAAAGAAAAATGAAAAATTACTGTATCACAAACCTGTCTTCATGGGGGAAAAAAGATATAAATAAAGTGCAGGACACATATGGCGTCTCCAATCATTTTTCGCCACTGTTTTTTCTCTCCCTCTCTCTCTCACTCTCTCTCTCTCTGTCTTCCCCAGCTTGTTTCCAAGGTAACGTGTCAGAGGACTGAGTGCCTCCAAAGGACTGGACTGAAACCTCCTCTCTTCCTCCCCAACCTTTCCACGCCAGACCAACTTTGCGGCATTGACTTCGGGTCATGTGACCACACCTGTTCCCATGACAACTCGATTGAGGGCAGTCGATGATTGTGTCAGCGTGGGGAACAATGAACACGAGCTAAAACTGAGACGGAAAAAAAAACAAAAATGAGGACGGGAGAAAACCGGGGTCAGCCTCACCTGCAGAAGTCAAAAGCCATTATATTGCCTTTCAGCTGCTCTGAATCAGCCCGGTGGATCTCAGGTGGCCATCTTAATTAGGACAGACATATCGTATCTGGTGCAATCTGAAAAACTTTACGCTCGAACGCCACCGTGACTGTGTAATACACATCCCAAGGTCATGGTACCGATAAGTGACACTAAACCAATGTTTATGGTGAGGAGAAGCTCAGGAGCAAAGGGAGTGGTGGATCATCCATAGAGGCAGGTGATGCAGTGCCATTCAACAAACGTTAAGCTTCCTCATTCATATCTCCATACATTTTAAATTCCGTTGAAATATTAATTAGGCAGCTTGGTGGTGCAGTGGTTAGCAATGTCGCTTACTAGCAAGAAGGTTCTGGATTCCAACCTGCAGGCTGACTGGAGCCTTTCTGTGTGGAGTTTGCATGTTCTCCCCGTGCCTGTGTGGGTTTCCTCCAGGCACTCTGGTTTACTCCTATAGGCCAGAGACATGAATGGCTGTTCATCGGTTGTGATAGATTGGTGACGTGCCCAGGGTGTAACCCCGCCTCTCACCCGAAGTCAGCTGGGATTGTCTCCAGCCTCCAGCTTCCCTGCAACAGATAAGCGGTACAGATAATGGATGGATGGATGAAATACTAATTACCCTACTGCCCCAGTTACCGGCACCTTATTATTGCACCTTGTGGTCAAAATGGGAACTGCGAAAAGTATTAATTGAGGTCCATAAGTGGGAACTTCATGCTGCACCATGCTCAGGGGAGGAAAAGCAGACAAGGACGCAAAGTTTGCAGGTTTTACACCAAATTGGACTAGTTTAAAAATGCTCTGCTGCTGCCAAAATGTTGTTTTATAGCAAATAATCGGAACACATTTCCAAAAACAAAGTGTACAGACAGACAGAATAGTGTGTCTATGATGTACTGAACCATTTCTGGTGTAAGACACATTGCAAAGGTTGGAAGAGGAGAAGGGGGATTATGGAGCAGATATAAATATGTACACACGTGGACAAAATTGTTGGTACCCTTCAGGCAATGAAAGAAAAACTCACAATGGTCACAGAAATAACT
>JAQQZX010000009.1:1424692-1453150 GCA_030068355.1 Notoglanidium maculatum | reverse complement strand
TGTGTGTGTGTGTGTGTGTGTGTGTGTGTGTGTGTGTGTGTGTGTGTGTGTGTGTGTGTGTGTGTTTGTGTGTGTATTTATGACTGCACTTGATCCAGTTACTGTCATGACCTCTTTTTTCTAAACTCTGAACCACTTCCACAGTCTCTCTCTCTCTCTCACACACACACACACACACACACTAACACAATACAGCCAAGCATGCAAAGAGCAACCCCTACTGCGCCTGGCGGAAAACAAGCTGTGAAAAAAAACACAAGACTACAACACTCTGGCCGTCAATCACGCGGCGTGGCATTGGATGGACTGCGGCCCCCGGTGGGCTCCGGCTCCGGCAGAGCAGATAATATGGATTATTGTGCTTTGATGTTGAGAGAGAGAGCCGAGCGAGCAGGACCATGACTCCTGACCTCGGCCCCTGTGTGAAATCACAGCAGCCTGTGCTGACCCTGAGGTCAAAGTGGTTAACCTGAACGAGCTCCTGTGGCGTGTGTGTGTGTGTGTGTGTGTTTTCAGGGTGTGGTGTAATTCATGCTCAGATCCATCACAGCATCTGACTGGTGATGGATAAAAATCCACCAAACCCACACACATACACTGAAATGAGCCATACTCACATATTCTTTACAATAGAATGAGTGTGTGTGTGTGTGTGTATGTGATGACTATATTCTTGCCTAAGTTTTAATATGCACCAGTGAGTGTGTGTGTTTGTGTGTGTGTGTGTATGTGTGTGTGTGTGTGTGGTTTATGTTTTTGCCTAAGTTTCAGTGTGCACTACTCAGTGTGTGTGTGTGTGTGTGTGTGTGTGTGTGTGTGTGTGTGTGTGTTTGTTCCATCTGTTTAGGAAGCGTGGGAGCTCACAGTAATGAGTTGTGTCTCGCCTCCTCGAGTCGGCTTTACCCATCTGCCCACACACAGCTCAGGTCAGTGCAGAGCTCAGCGCGTGTGTACACACACACACACACACACACACACACACACACACACACACACACACACACACACACACATACCTACATTCACACCACTGCTCCATCTGCGCACATCACACCAGGCACAACGATGACACACACTACGGTTTTCCACTGCAACATCTAATCACTGATCACAAAATATCAATTATCTTATTTACAACAGTAATTGTGATCGAGTGTAATCATCTCACTGCTATTAAAATAATCGCTTTTGTGTGGGGAAAAATATGTGACTCGTCCTTTAGCTCTTCATTATTATTTATTCGTTATTGTTATTCTGACTGATTAGTTTCCTAGAGCAGCAGCAGCACTGACAGTCGCGCAGCTGCAAATCGCAGGTGTATATCAACGCGCTCGTTCTGATGCGTTATCGTTTCCACGTTTCCATAGTAACGGCTCATTCGCGTTACTATCGCGCCACTCCACATACCCGCGTGTAGCTACTGATGCGGTGATGGGTTCTCAAAGGAGACATTTATTTAACAAGGATGGAAGGAGTCTCCAGAGTCAGTCAGAGGCAAAGCGGTAACTGACGAGTTTATGGACGAGTTTACGCTTCTTCGCGGTTTCTCGGGAACGTGACATTTTTTATGTCAAGCGAGAGAAAAAAAGAGGTGAGGGAAGGAGTGTCTATAACTGCAAGAACATGAAATGTATAGCTTTATCTCTAAATGTTAGAAAGCGCTGATACTGGAGACTCCTTCCATTAATTTAATGAATGATTACACAAATTATTTAACGTTTTAAGAAAACCGCGTCCCTACGGATGAGCCGTTTCTATAGGAACAATAGCTTATTAGAATAAGCGCATTGATATAAAGCTGTGATTTGTAGTTGCACTTCTGTCAGATCTGCTGCTCTAGAAAACTTATCGGTGGTGACGAGAAAAGCGAAATCTTTAGCAGGAACACTGCTTTCGAGCGTTTTGAGAACACCACCCAGCTGCTCTTAGTGCACTGCATGCTGACATTCTTCTCAGTGTGAACACACTCGTACACTCGAAATAGCAAGTAACCATTACAAGACAAAATACACAACAGCAATTCAGTTTAAATAAATCGGTGATCCTTCATTAAAAGCGTACACAGCACGTCTTCTTTCCTGGTAGCGTTCAATGGGCCGCTGCGTCTGTAAACACACCCCGTAAAAGGAATCGGGATAGTTTTTAACGTTCAGATCGGTGTAAATCTGCTCATAGCCGTGTTTAGTTTGTTCTTCTCTATATAATACTAGGAACTGTTTCATTCTTGAAGAAAAAAAATCATAAATTGTCCTTTTCCTGTTTATTGTGACAGCAGAAAAAAGTGGTGAACGTTAAGCATCGACTAAAGTTCTTATTATATCTCATCCATAAAAGCAAACGCTCATTAGCAGTAGCACATCATGATGAATTACACATGAGAGATATCGGCCGCAGCCTTGCCGTAACAGGATTAAGACTTTAAGCCACTTTCAGCAAGGCATCGATATAGAACAGGCTGTTTTTTGTTATGTAATGTGCACTAAAGAGCAAAACTAAAAAAAAAGCTGTGTTAAAAAAAATCCTATAAACCTGCTCTGACTGCACACGAGGGAAAAGCACTGCTCGGGAATTGTGCGTTTCCGAGCCTCTGCAGTGTACATCCCCACGCCTAGGCCCAGCAGAGGTGTAATATGAAAGTGAATAAGAAATTCCTGCAGGTTTTTTTTTGCTGGTGAGGCTGCCTAATAAGTGTGCTATGACAGCAGGAGATGTAGTGTCGTCTTCGGGGAGCGCAGGCCTGTGAAGCAAAGCACTGAGCGGTAAGGGACTCGTGCAGTAATCTCCCACACTTCCAGAGATTCACGGCCAGCTATAAATCAAGCTGCGAATATTTCCACATATATGGTTTCATTTGGCCACTACCACCACCAGCTTTTTCTCTTCTTTATCTTCATTTCTGGAGGCCAAGTGATTCCAGAGAGGTAAAGTCAGTCCCACTGAGAGGGTATGACGAGGTTACGGAGTCTGTAATGAGACAGCGTAATGACAGATTCATTTGTGTTTCCTTTTCAGTACACAGCTGCTGAGGTGACGTGCTGGGGATTTTTTAATTTGAAAAAAAAAAAAATTATATATTGAGACAACAGGATAATGCATTGAGGCTGGAGGATAATTTATCGAGTCCACAAAATAATAATATATAGAGGCCAGGAATTAATACATGTTAGAATCATGAGATAATACATCGTGGCCCTGAGATAATAATATATCGAGGCCACGAGATGAATTATTCAGGCCCTGAGATTATATACTAAGGCTACAAGATAATACATTGAGGCCGTGAGATAATATGTCAAAGCCAGAAGTAAACATATATAGAGGTCATAAATTGCTATATTGCAGACACGGGATAATATACTGAGGCTACAAAACAGTATATTGAGGCCATGAGATAATATACTGAGTCCACAAGATAATCAATGGAGACCTCAAGATAATATATTAAGACCGTAATTAAAAAATATAAAGAGTCCTTAAATTACTATATTGCAGCCACGAGATGTATTGAGGCCATGAGATAATTTATTCAACTCGCAAGATAATATGAAAAAGCCATGAGATAATACATTGACGTTCCAAGACAATATATCAATGCCATAAAATCATATATTGAGACAATTAGGTAATTTAATGACTTATATAATATATGAAGGTCACAAACTATGTATCTCACAGCCACAAATTGTTACGGCGTAGCCACAAGATACCACAAAGATGACATTTTGAGACTTGAGCTCATGACTTAATATCCGGTGGAACATCATACTTAAATGTGTATTTGGTAGGAACAGGTGAAAATAATATCCTTATTATCTCCATGCTTAGGCTCCTGTGGGCATTTTTCAATTTATTTCTCTGTCTTACTCATTTCGAAGCTCAATTGTCACCACGGTAATTTGCGACCGCGATACAGATCTCCGGAAGCTTTAATATATTTATTTTTTTACGGCCGTATCCTATTAAAAATAACTGCAGAGTTTAATTTTTGCCTTTGAAAATATACAGCGGAAAACATTACATCCGAGTCTCCTGCTAACGTTCAGCGTTATAACTGAAAGCCGGACTCGGAAAGTTGCAAACTACAAGCCTGAAGACACGTGAGTGGGTGAACATCAGTGCAGCACAACTGCAAAGAAGCGTTTACTTTTCCCGAGCATCTCCTTCCTCACCGACTCAAAGAGGTCAGCGTTGTATTGCCCTGAAACACGACGGGGGCGTCTAAAATAGTTACACTGTTTTGCTCCATCCTGCTGTTCAGGTGCTTAAAAAAACCACCCTCCAGTTTGCCATTATGACTTCTTTGGATTGAACACATGCTGCAAAGTCTGAAATTTTCTCCATTTTATAAAGTACCTTGACACAGGAAGAATCAGGAAAAGTTGAGTTTCTTACTCTGTGAACCCACTGAAGGTTGATTAGTTTTCTACAACAGAAGCCATGACAGTAATGAAGCTAAAACTGACAGCCACATATTAAAGCGCTTATTTAATAAGTGATAAGTGATCGTTTCTATAGTAACGGCTCATTCACCAAAGGATGCTCCACATGAACAGATCGAAAATGGTGTGTGATCGTTGATTTGGTAACGTTTTCCGTTACTTAACGTCGAGTCTCCAGTGTCCGAATTCTCTAACAATCAGATGTAAAGCTTTAATTTGAAGTTTTCCGATATTGTGCAGGACGACACGCTGTATTTTGTCCCATTGACGGTTAATCATAACCCAAATTTATAATATTAGGAATTATTATTACGAGTCAGTATTCGGTATTAGCTGTTAATCAACTTTGATTATTTCCTCGTAATGTCAAAACGCAAATGTATTTTATTCCTTCTTGTGTTCATTCTCTGGATGTCCTGGGATTTGAACTCACTTTCCACGCATAACTACAACACTTCTGTTTCTACACTCACCGTGACTGCATAAATCATTTCCTAAATACAGCAGTCTGCTTTAGATGTGCATTTATTCAGCATGTGCTTCTGTTAATGCGATGTATTTTGTATAAAGTTGTCAAGATTTCAAGTGAAGACGGTTGTTAGAATAAATGTTTATGCTCTCAGCAATCGGTATGTACCGTCAATCAGCAGTAAGCGTTCACTTTAGCATTTCTTTAATCTGTTTTCCTGGTGGAATTCCAGATTCCGCGGAATTTGCATACTAGCATAACAAGATGTGGTGCATTCCTTTGGTCGCTGCGTTGCTCTAATACAGAAAGACAGCCGCGGTTTACTCAAAGACGTCTGACATCGCTGAGTCGTTTATCTAAAAAAATCTGCAATCTGATGCTTAATGAGGGAGAAATAAAGATCAGGTTCGGTGAGATGTACACCAGGTTAGAGCTGCACGTTGTTTAATCCGAACAGGACGGATTCAGTACAGCTGAGAGCTTTAGCTTTATTTCGCTCTTGGGATTTAAACCCACAACATCCTGGTCACTACTGCAAAAATCTTCGATCTTCAGCTTCCCGTATTTATAGATGAATCAGCATTGATGCACAAAATCACTCTGTAATTTAGTCTACTTTGGATGCAAATTCTCTCTAAATGCTTTGGAGGTCATGCATCTATTTGTTGGTGCAACGTTTGCTGCATACTTGTCAGCGTTTTTAAGTCAACAATCACCATTTATTCTACGACGTTCATGCTCTCAGCAATCTGCACGTCCTGTCAATCACCAGGAAGCATCCATTTGAGCATTTTTTAAATCTGCGTTCCTGGTGGAACTCCAGATTCTGCCAGAATTAGCATACTTGCGTAACAACACGTGGCGCGTTCCTCTGGTCTAATACAGAAAGAAAGGCTCCGAACACACCAGCAAGAGCGGCCGTTTCCTCAGTGTTATCCAACATGTTAGCAATCTTCCTTACCTTAATTACTGCACTTAATGAGCATTGAATAATGGCCACTTCCTGTCACCAAGCCGTCAGATCTACCATTCCGGGTTCTCCGTTTAATCCGAACGGAATTACAAGTAAATCACAATCCAATACAAGTGTACAGCCGAGTTGTCGAGGGTTAAAATCCTCGCCCAAGGGTCTGGCAGTGGTTCTCGAGCAAACCTGGGATTTGAAATCATTATCTTCTGGTCACTGCTGCAGAATGCTAAAATCTGAACAAAAACAGTTCCTACGCGCATAGATGAATCAGCATTGGCTGCATTTTCCTGGTGGAAATTGAGATCCTAACAACATTAGCATACTAGCATAACAAGAATTGGCCTGTTTTTTGGTCAATATGCTGCACTGATAAACAGACATCCGCCATTTCCTCTGCAGTGATGTCCAACATTTCTTCATCCAAAAATGAGCAATTAGGTTTCGGATAAGTTAAAGCCTTCCGCAGTTCAAATATTGATTCTCCACTGTAAGTCGACAGTCTGTCACTCTGCACAGAACGAATTTCTGAGAGTAAAACGGATTACCCGGACAAATATGGAAAAGATGGCAACCGTTCAACGTATTAGCTTCTAGCTTGATGCTAGTTAAGCATTCAGACAGCGCTTAGAGGATAGTATTGATGTTTAGCTAAACTAATAGACCAAAGAGAGATAACCTTAGGCATGTCTACACTGCTGATTTTGCAAAAGGACAGAGATATGGAGTAACTTCAACAGCTAGCCATTTGCATTTGGTTTGAAAATGAAAAAGTGCCCTGTTTATCTCATTGTACCGAGTTCTTTATTTAAGCGATGGGGTAATTCTGCAAAAGTGTGAAAGTGAGTTAGCGCCAAAGCAATACCTGAGTGAAAAGAGATGCGAAACAGCTCCCTTACTCGATGGAAAGCGAGTAGAGTCTGTGAATTTAATTAGCATGGACTGGCCTGAACCATTCCAAGGATCTGCATGCCAAGTCTTATGCTTTAATAGGCCTTTCTGCGACTCGGAGGGTATCAAGCGGTGCAATAACTAATGCAGGCTCTCTGCAGTGATGGTGACAGCTCTTTCAATCAGGCTGGCTCTTCACCAGGGAGACTCGCAACAACACAGCCATGCAAAACAGTGCTCGGGAATAAGCCGTGTCAGCACTTGAAATGCACCTTTGAAACACTTTCTTCATCAATCCAACACTAGCCGGCCATTTGAACCGCCGACCCGTGCGATCAGAGGCAGGATTAGGTCCAACACAGCACAGGGAAATAGCTGGATCTCTTCAAACCCCGAGCAAAATCAGAAAAGGATTATTAAAGGAGCTGGAGAACAAGGTCAGAGACTTAGGGAAGAACAGAAGACAAGGTGAACTTCAAGTTCATCCCTGAGCCCCAGAAAGGCTCGCTAGGAATCCGAGCAAGCTGAGGCTAAGGATGGTGAAAGCTCCCCTGCCAGCATGCGAGGCTCTACTTTTGATGTTAATTCCTTGAAAGCTGTTTCTTTAGCAGGGGATTAGCACGCAGGGAGCCCGGCTTAGCACGCCAGGACTAATAAAGATGACACATCTAACACAGGTACTCGTTCATGCGGCACCTAGGGAGCCGTGCTCATGACGTCCTACTAATTATAACGAGGCGCATTTTCTTAAGCCAAAGGTAGCGTGGTATTCTGACAAGCGATGAGCTGTTTAGCATCTATCTTGGACTCAGTTGCTTTATTCTCAGGCAAAGTTCTTTATTAGCCTGTGAGACTGCACACGAGTCCCAGAGCTTGACAGTTATGAAGTGTGTCCATTATAGCCCATAAACGACCATTAGAGTTACTGATTAGCTTCCACGGCTGTACTAGCTCGAGGGAACGATGCTGCTAATGATCACAGGGCAGCTTGCATACCAAACCAACGCCCAATTCATCTGTTCGGCCAGCTACGGCGAGATTGATTGGAAATTCCCAAAGAACAATCGCCCCTCTGAGTGCTTGAAATAATTCTGCCCTTCCGTTTCTGAAGTCTGTACTCCAAGCTGACAAACAAATGGAGGCATTCTCTCCCTCTGTGATCAATTATCATTTATTTTAATGGCTTGATCTGACAGATACGAGTGAAGCTCCAGTGAACATTCTAATTACCAGAGATCTTTTTTTTTTTGTTGTTGTTGTCTTGGTGTGGTTAGGTCTTCACAGGAACTCTATTAAAATATTTTGTGATAATCATCCCCTGCCCTGGAGGAATTATATCCTTGAAAACTTTGACACTCTTGAAATCTTTTTCCGATTAAAAACAGAAGAGATTATTTCCTCCTGTTCCGCCGTCGCACCAATCAGACGAGATTTCCAAAGATGAGATAACGCAAATATTTAATAGGCCACGAAGGATTTCCAGTTTCTGGCTGAGAAGTGGAACCACAAATCAGCCGGGAACGAAGAATTTAACATTGTTAACTTTATTCTTAGTATATTTTTTAATTGGCTCCATAAGCTCTGGTTCACGTTAGCATATTTCCTTATGTTGCAGTCATCCATCACGCTGCTACGTTCACTGTGCTAGTTATTATTTTGTCAAAAAAAAGTACATAAGATGAAACCGCAAATCAGACTCCGAACTCTCGTCTGAGCAGGACGTGAAAAGGCCAGCTTCCTGTTATACCACTTTGCATTAACTATAACAACAGTGATCAGTGCGTCAACGTTTCTATTACAGCTGTAAAAAAAAAAAAAAAAAGGTTCTGTATATATAAAAGCAGTATATCTCTGATGCAGAGCTTGCAGTTGCGCATGAGGCTGTGATCCTTTTCTGCTCCGGTGGAGACGTAACAGTGAGGTTATGCTTCCCAATACTGCTATCGCTCTCTCACACACGCGCGCACAGAGCAGGATGACCGAGTCTCGCTTATCCGAAAGAGTCGACGAACACCTTTTTAGGCTGTAAACTTTTTTTTCTGCAGCAAAAGGCTGCGTCTTGGTTATATCTGGTGTCCCAAAAGGTGTATTTAACAAACAGTGCATTTAGAATCCATGAGAATAAATAACGCAATAATCAGATGGTTAAATATATCATTAATCTGGCATTTTCATTTTTCACCACAGACTTTATACATATCTCAAAGAAGGACTGGATTAAAGCGGCTATAAATTATGAACGATCCATCCATCACCCAATTCATGAGCGGCAGGACGTTTGAATATTTACATCACATCCTTCTTGCTCTGAGAAGATATTGTTAAGCCATTCCGGAGGTGCATGTTTGATTTATTCTGAAAGAAATGCAATTATTAAGTGATTGCTGTATATCTAGAGAGTTCTCATTATCACATTGCCTAAGTTTATGTAAATATCCTGGATGAATTGTTTCCCAAACTTTTAATTATCAGAGTATTTTGTACAGTTTTACAGCTCAAAGATAATGAGTTAAACTTGCCAGTAGAAGCAGGGAATCATCATGCAGTGCTGGAATGCAGTCTTTCAGTAGGATTGAGATATGCTGTGAAACTAAATAACATGTCTACTAGCAAAAGAAAGAAAAAAAACATCAGTTCAAAGGCCGAACATCAAGAGAGACTAAACTGACTAAACAGCCCCAGGGTCCAAGTCATTAGATCAGACTTTAGTGGTGGAGAGAACGAGAGAGAGAGAGATAGTAAGAGAGAGAGGTTGCATTTTCAGCTATCGCTAAAGATGTGCAGAGTGAATTATATTTTCTTAAAGCCGTTGCTGGTTTATTGCATCAGGCACGGCTAATTTCTGAAAACAATAACAGGAATGGGCATGGGGTTACGGGCCGATGTCATCAGGCTTCAGTTACTGAGGCGTGTCATCAGAATTATTCCTGCAGCCAGCAATACCTCAGTCGTCCTGCAGGGGCCAGTGTGTCTGAGTTTGGAGATGATAAAAAAAAAAAATAATAAAACATCCACCATGAACTGTAACAAAGAGATCTGGAAAAAAACTTCATTAATTCTCTGTGATGCTCCTCGAGGAGCTGCGGATTCTCAGGGTGCACGTGGATTCGATGAGGCCTACTGTTTGAGATATTGGCGTTACAAACAGGATTCAATATTTTACACAAGCGGAGATGTTCGGCGCACTTTAGCGGAGCCACAGATCGATCACCACATAGGTGTGGAGTGCTCTTGTTTAGAAAAGGAGCTCAGTGTGTAGCAGACAGTGTCGAGATTGGGCCTGGAGCTGAATGAGCGTCGGCTGCATTGGAATTTTTTCGACAGAGAGCACGGACAGAAACACAAATCACACATTGATTGATGTTAAAACGGTTCTTACAGCAATTTTGCAGCCGCCCCTGGACGTGAAATAGCGAGTCAGTGGTGCGTAACTGCTATGAATGCGATCGATAGGTGTTGTGTTTGCTTATTGTATTGAAAATCTTGTGCATGTTCATCTATAAATGGATATTTGCTTGTTATAGTTGGGATGTGATTAAAAGGGAAAAGAAAGTTACATATTTTTACAGTGCAGTTTTTTTTCTTTTTCATTGTCATAGTGAAGAGACGAGAAGACCAGAGAAGAGATGAGATGAGATGAGAAGATACGAGAAGACAAGAGACGAGAAGAGAAGAGAAGAGAAGAAATGAGAAGATATGAGATGAGAAGAGAAAATAAGAGAAGAGACAAGAAGAGACAAGAAGAGAAGAGAAGAGACAAGAAGAGACAAGAAGAGAAGAGAAGAGACAAGAAGAGAAGAGAAGAGAAGACAAGAGACGAGAAGAGAAGAGAAGAAATAAGATGAGATGAGATGAGATGAGATGAGAAGAGAGAATAAGAGAAGAGACAAGAAGAGAAGAGAAGAGAAGAAATGAGAAGAGAAGAGATGAGCTCAGGCAATTTGGCAACCTGTCAATCAGGGGTGATAATAATGTGTGTATCTGAAGTGGGTTCAGTCCGATGTCAGAAGTGTCGATTCTATTTTATACGCATCACTAATAATCCTCCTACTTCAATTATGCCCAGATCCTCCCTTCACTTACTTTTTTTTCCTCCTTTCTAACGAGAGCAAAGTGCTGCAGTGCTCTCATCTGGTCTTGTATAGAAATGCATATACAGAGAACATAGAACCCCCACCCAAACCCCCCATCCACCACCCACCCACCCACACACACACACACACATAAACACACACACACATAAACACACTACATTTGCACACTCATTTCAGTTCAGTACTCGGGTGCACGCCTCATATATATCAGATTGCTTTTGTGGGTCTGTGCTTTTATACTAGAAGTCATAGTCCATATCTTATGGCTGTCTCAAGCTCAGTATACACACACACACACACACAAACACACACACACACACACACAAACAAATGATTGTTTTACTATCCTTGCAAGGACTATATTTATTATTATAATGTATAATAATATTTTTTGAAAAAAGGTAGTTGTCCTTATAAGGACCAGCCAGATTTCCCCACAATGTCAAATTTTACTATCCTTGTGGGGACATCAATTCCTCACAGAGATATAAAAATCATGAGAAAGGATTTAGGTTATATACAGATCCTAAAAGGCACCACCAGTTAACGTCTGAATTTAATGTCAGAATCGTCAAAATAGATGACATAAATGCACTTATTAAGCTTTATTTTGGAATTGGCAGATTCTTTATCTGTGGGCACATAATCACCACATCATAACCAGTATTCGTACTTTGAAATGACGCTGTCATAAACTGGATCTGTACTGAAGGACAAATCATTCAGATTTAAGACAGGTAATATCCTTTGTCCAGGAGGAGCTAACGAGACATGGCCAAATGCAAGGCATACTTTGGACGCATCTTTGTGCACTTCAGAAGGGATTTGTTGCGCAACAAGATGTGATATGGCAGGTTATCAAGCTAATTGATCCTCAAGGTGTGGAATTGCTATGGGCACATCGTCTGTGGCAATGGCAATACTCTGCACACTGAGGTCCTCATGCACTTTGGCACATGGACTCATGATAATGAAGCAAGCTATTTCAGACTTTTTTCTCAGACCCCCCTCCCTGCTCCAACCCCCCCCCCCCCCAAAAAAAACCCCACATAGATGGCCCTCGTACACTTCCATACTAATTAATCCTTCTATCCATCCCCCAATCTCCTCCTGTTACAACATTCACCAGAAACATCACCCTACCTGCTACATAGTCAATGCAAAAAGTGATCTACAGTGCATACGGAAAGTATTCACAGCGCATCACTTTTTCCACATTTTGTTATGGTACAGCCTTATTCCAAAATGGCAACGTGCCAGCCTTATTCCAAAGTGTCAAAATACACACAACACCCCATAATGGCAACATGAAAAAAGTTTACTTGAGGTTTTTGCAAACTTATTAAAAATAAAAAAACTGAGAATGCACATGTACATAAGTATTCACAGCCTTTTCTCAATACTTTGTCGATGCACCTCTGGCAACAATTACAGCCTTTTGGAATATGATGCCACAAGCTTGGCACACCTATCCTTGGCCAGTTTCACCCATTTCTCTTTGCAGCACCTCTCAATCTCGTTCAGGTTGGATGAGAAGCGTCGGTGTACAGCCATTTTAAGATCTCTCCAGAGATGTTCAATCGGATTCAAGTCTGGGCTCTGGCTGGGCCACTCAAGGACATTCACAGAGTTGTCTTCAAGCAAAATTGTCATTCAGAAATGCTTGGTCATGTTGGTGTCAGGTGTTAAAAAGGCACTGTATGTTCCATTTGGAGTACACAAACCTAGAAGCAGTTTGTGGATCAATCACCAGCAGAAGATTATAACTTATTGTGGTCTGTGGGCAAGTTGAAACTGGCACAGCATTGAGAATGATGGCAGGTCCATGTTAGATAAACACAGCCTTTCTACAATCTCTTTCCATTTTCCTTACTTATCAGGACATTAACAATGTGAGCTTAAGGCTGGTTTGCACAAATACTCAGTGGCCTCTTTATTTATGTAATTATACATTACAATGTCCTCCAGAGTTACTGGCAATCTTATTGAAAATGAGCACAAATAATAAATACAAAGAATAACACATGCAATGTTAGTATTTTGACCTCAAACATGCCACTGCTGTTTTAGCTAAACTTCTGGGGTTTTTTTTAAGTATTTTAGTGCTTTTTTAAAGTAGTGCTATTCTTTCTCCAAATCTCTATTTCTGGCACTCCCATGATTAATATTTCTGGACCCCTGCCTAGGAAGGAATAATAGCACTTAATCTCTTCCTATAATGTATAACAACTTTGTAGAAAATAGTGGAGCAGTTTTGGTACACTCCTCCTTGCAGAACATTTTAAATTCCATTATATTCTTATATTTAAGCATGTGGTCATCCCTCTTCATTTCAGACCACAGATTCTCGGGAAGGTTCTAATACAGAGACTGCAGTGGTCATTGCATAACACTAATTTTGTGTTTCTTTAACCATTGCTCTGTTGACTTTGTAGTATTGTTGTGTCATCATCTTCTTGAAAGCTCTATCTAGAATGGCCAAGTTGGCACCTGATATTTTAAAAGTGGTATCAGGTTTTATTTTTTTTTTGTATGATGTCCTCTTTTGTTGCTAAACATGCTGATGGTGTACATAATCATTTTGGTCTCATTACACTACATCACACAATGGCCATTGTAGTTCTAATGAGGCTTTGTGAAGTTCAAGTTCTGCATTTTGTTAGCTGCTCTAAAGGAAAGGATTCGTTCCTGTAATCTTTCCAAGCACTTTGCTGTTATGAAAATGATGATTTATGAAAGTGATGATTAACTGATGATTCTGAAACTTGACAACCATAAGAATCAACTAAGTAGTGCAATTCTGAAAAAGTGCAATTTTCTTTACCTTCTTCACCATCCTCCTCACTGTGCTGATGTGTCCACATCCTGACATGTTCTTGTGTATTTTTAGTTCCATTACCTGATTACAGTAGGTCAACAACTATCTGTCTCTTTTATGTAGACATTTCTTTGGTTTTCCTATGGTAATGAATGCAAGAGGGATTTTCCATATGTGTAACCTCATATTTATGCCCCAGAACATGGTTAAAGGTAACACCAGAGATCCTGGGGACAGGTAGCAAATGAAAACAATTTATGTGCATTTCTTTACAGTATTTCTTAGACGTGTCAATAATTGTAGCACATATATTTATAAGAGGAAATATTATTACTTAAAAAGACAAATAATTTTTTATTTTTATTTTTTGCTGTTGGAATAAAGATAAATATATTTTTCTATTGCTGGATTGGAACATTTTAATTATTGCATGTAATGTTTATCTTATATAATCATCTTTGCTCATTTTGTCAATTTTACATAATTATGTAGGACACTGCACCTTGTATCTTTCTACTGCACTTCTTGGATGTTTTATCAGGTGCACCTACACACTCTGTGAGTATATAATTACTGACTGTAGTCTGTCACTATGCACAATTTATAAGCCCCACCTCTAACACATCCATCAATAGAAAGGGACAATAACACTAGTGCAGAAATTATGAGGGTGGAACATGCTAAATACAGAAATTACACTGGCATGATGTGTGTGTGTGTTGCTGGTACAAATGTATGTGCTGCAGATGTGATGCTGTTTTTTTTTTAAACATGGTCTATATTTGGAGCTAATTTTATCAGACAAACTTTCTTGTATGTTTGCGGTTGAAAACTATAGTTCTTTGATGCATTTTATTCTGTTTCTGACCACAGCACCTTTGCTTGGTGGATCATTTTGAATGGCAGACTGTTCTCATGCCAGCGGTGGCACAGAGGTTCTTAAAATACCCATGAAAATTGCTGTTTTACAACCAGGTATCACCAGGAATACACCCCATTTGGGAATTTCTATAGAAACTAATTACAGGTCATTCAAATAGAAGTAAATATTCTCTAACTAAAGTTGACTATTTTAGAATTCATATTCAGTATATAATATCCATTATAAATATTAAAATCTGCTCACTGTCTATTTATTTACAAACTGCACTGTATCTGGAATGATTAATATCTACCCTCCTTGCACACATAACGGTGAATGGTGAGCCGTTTCTTCGTGATCTCTGTGATCTCCGGAAAGACCTCCCTAACACTGAACCAGGCGCAATTAATCATCGTGAGGGTAGATTCACGTTGAATGCGAGCAACCCCGTTAATCCAAGGTGTAGCAGATATTATCATGCTTCCATGGGTCTGGTCTCTCGTGCAGAATTTCAAAATGAGAACTGCCACCTAGCAGCTCCTCAACACAAGTGCCACTAGCACACGGGCCTATGCCCTTAAATGGAAGATTTTGCATCTCATTGGCTAGATCTTGTACATTGTCCATTTCCAAAGATGCTAATTCTCATCAGGAACTGATAGACATGCTAAATGTGTATGTGGCAGCCATTTCACCAGACTACACCACACTAAAATTGTTGTCTATAAAAATTGCCTTTTTGCTGGGGATCACTTTAGCCAAAAGTGCAAAAGAACTGCTGGTTTGGCAGTAAACTAGTCTTACATGTGTTTTTGGTCAGATGGCTCTTAAATGACCTTGTGGTCTAACCAAACTCTGAATCAGTAGATTGACCTTGCAGCTTTCAATAAATTGAGCCTTTCAGTTAAAATAAGGGTTTTGTTTTGTTTGTGTATTTTTCTGTGCCTGGTATGCTCCATATAGTATTATTTAAACTAGACTGTGGCCATCAAGTGATGTGGATGTTACATATGTAACTATCTACTTGTGAAACCTGTGGACAACATCAAGTTATATAATTGCAGACCCACCCAACAATATCTGCAATAATTGCAATATTTACAATATTATAATAGTTGAAATATTTGCTTATTTACAATGAAAGTTATATAATTGCAGACCCACCCAACAATATTTGCTCTTTATTTATGCACAATTATACATAGTTGCAATTAAACAATCAAATGTTTCAATACATTAGTGCACACACACAAAGATTAGATCACAGTATAGTAATATACTTAAAAATTTTGTCAATCATTTTAAGAATGTTTGTAGTCCTATGCGTAGGATCATTATTCAGAACATTTTAATGATCATTGTTTTCAAAGGGTAAAGACACTTAAAAAATTGTAGCAAATAAATTATAATCTATAAAAAGCATGATTGATTGCAGTTTGACTTATCACTTTGTGTTTAAGAACTTTAGTACTCATTTAGGAATTACCAATTTGCTCTTGGATACAAAGATTTCTCCACAGGAAGCTGCACTACTGCAATTGTGGGTTACCTATAAAAATATATTTATTAGTATTGTAGGGCCACACAACAAACATGATACACTCAGTTGCCAGTTTATTGTCCACAACTGCTTTTTGGCTACAGTCATTGGCCATTTTCTTCTGGAACATCTACCATATAGTTGCACTTTTTAGTTATACAGTTGTTGACTGTAGCCTCTGTTCTTATACACAATGTATCACCCTGCTCTGTCCATCAATGGAGAAGTAACTACGCTAGGACCACACAGGACTATTATTTGGTTGATGACATGGTGTAAGGGTATCAGCTGAAGCACTGTTGCAAGTGTTTTTAAACACCTCATTGTCACTTCAGTGAACATTCAGCCAACAGAAGCGCCATGGTCAGAAACGGTCACTGAGGACGATTAGCCCAAACTGTAGAGTAAATGGGGGCTCTGTTACAGTCAGGAATTGTATGGCTAGGTTTAACTTATGGAATGACAACGGTAGATAAACCTACTGTAATAACCTAGCAACTGAGGGCATATGTCTGCATGGACATATGTTTGGCAGGACATTACAGGATACTGTAGTTTGCAATGGGGCACAAATCCCAAAGTGTTGCAAAATTCATATGTGTTATTTTATTTATTTTCAACCACATTACTAAGATTTAATGAAATAAATTTACCATAAGGCTCAGCCTATCTTCTACTCTGGTGACAGTTGTGATTGAGATCCAATACAATCCAAATCTGCATACGTCAACCTTCTTCCTATTGAACCTGACCTTGCCAAGAGGGAACAGTTAACAGTTATTTATTTCCTGTATCCAAAAGCAGAGAGAAGATTTTAAGCTGTCATTTTTTTAAGAAAAAAGTGTCTAATAAAGCTAGAACTGGCTGTTGAAAAAAAGATGCAGACTTTGCAGGACACTCAGCAAAGGGTGTTTGAAGTGGCTGATTTCTTCAACACAATATATTGTCCATACAGGATTTCAGAGCATTGTGAATCCATCAGCTCAAATTATTGTCTATTCTGAATAAGCAAACAGACATGTAATTGTTCAAATACCAATTACAACAGAGAAGCATTGCATACATGTTTACTTTTACATTCTCTGGTTAACACATGCACCACAGTTCATAACAATTTGTAAGTCCTTTTCCAGGAGGTTTCTTGTTTTGTTTGCACTGAAACTCATCTGTTCACCGAGGTCCATAGCAGTGACTTAGACTTGCTTCTTGTGCTTTTCTGTTGGGCAGATCCTTTGGGATCCCTTGGGAGGACTGTTAGGTAGATCCTTTGGAATAACTAGATAAAGTTATTATTCATGTCCTAAGACATAAAGCTGTTCCCTTAGGATCTTTATCTGGCCTTTGCTAAAATATTTCTGTATACTGCCCAAGTTCTCTTCCATATCAGTTGTCCATATGAAAACCATGAGAGTAGTCAACTGTGATGGCCTGACTTCCTGTCACCATGATATGATGGTTGTCCATTGCGATCTGCATTCTGTTACATTGCATGGTTGCTGTAGCTGATGTATGTTTGTCTGGGGCTAAGTCCTGAAAGAAAGAGAGTATGATCCATGATTCAAAATTAAACTTCCAGCTGCTTGTAATTAACATCCATTTCTTCATGTATAAATGAAATCACAAGAGTGAACCATTGGTATTCCCCTGAATATGAAGACTGTGGTGGCTAACTTTCTCTACAGGCACATTTTGGAGCTCTCTGCAGGCCAGGAACAGTGTGTTTGCATAATCATTTTTATCTAATAATCAAGTTATTTCTGCTGAATAGGCTACTATTTACTGTTGTACAAAGGCTGGCTACATTTTGCCCTTTTTTCTAATATGCAAATAGTGAAAGATGAATTTCATGACTAAAGGACAACTAAAAGCTGAACAATTTACCCATTTAATTTAGTTTTATTTGTAGAATAAGATTAGCCAGGAAATGTACATATTTTCAAACCAAGAAGTTATGAAGTAATAAAGGATCCTTGTTGCTGCAGTGACCTAATTATACCTACTGCATAACAGAATACAAGGAACACTGCAGCATATTCAAGCATTTTCAGGGTTTTGGTCTCATTTTCTTAACCCTTACATTCTGTTCAGTATGTCCTGCCAGTCCAAGGCATCTCTTGTGATTTTGGTCCCACTGACTCAAGTCAGCACTTTTTAATTTAATAGCAATAAAACTGTAACACCAATTTTCAAATAACTTGTTTCTTTTATAAACAAGAATAATAATATCTTATATAATAAAATAAATACAGTAGTTGTGTAATAGACACACTGAAAACCCTACACACTTGAGTATCTACAGGATGACAGATTTTTGTGTGAAAAAGATTGAAAGAATACACACAAATGGTTGTAGTTGTTGTTTGTTTGATTTTTTTTCACTCGCATGCATAGATTACGTGATACTGCAAACAAGACCCATATTGTTTTTTCAGTGCCCCAGTGTCTCATGTCATGTTTTTTTAGCTGTATTGTAATTACAATTGTCCCCTTGGTATGAGTGAGTGTGTGAATATGTGTATGTTTGGTGTCCTATGTGTATGAAACCATACATACGTATGGCATTCCATACAGGCTGTATTTGCACCTCTCTCCCAGTGTTCCCATGACAGGCAGAAACACCACCTCACCAAGGTAAAGTGGTTACTGATGATGATGACGATGATGATGAGTATCATATGATGATGGTCCAACATATTAAATGTGTATTAGATAATTTGATAAATGCCTTGTTATTAAAATTGTGTGGTTTGTAATGCTCTGTTTGAATTTAAATTCCTATATTTCAGCAGGTCATTCTGTAGATGGTGTTTTAAAATCTTGATCCATGTGTCCCTTTCTGCATGGCCCTGGGAGAGAATATTACAGAGACTTAAGCTCACCCTTTTTTACCCTCATATTTACAAATATTTAACACTGTGATTTCTCCTTGTTGCTATGGTCTAAATAGTTTAAATATAACCTTGAGAATATAAACAGTATTGTACAAACATTCAATATAGAAATGGATTCAAGTTACTCAGTTTTCATATAGGAAAATACTTTTAGTACTGCTCCACTTCTTTTGATATGCACAGAGCCTATGCAAAGAACCTATGCATGTGTAGAACATGATGATACACAATGAGAGACTTCTCACCTTGAGTTTCCAGGTTTTCACACAGCTCAGTCTTGGCCTCTCCATTGGGTCTGAAGTTGGCCTTGGGGTTGAATTTGTTGGACATTGTGGCAGCAGTGACAACAGCCTTCATGCTACGAGTGCTGCGCTTAGCCACATTCTGCTCAGGGTGGAGGAGCACCACGTAGACTTTTGGCATGTAGAGTAATCCCAGAGACACAGAGGCACTCAGGCTTACTGAGATGGTAAGAGTGGTTGTCTGGATGTACATCTGCCATTGAGACAAAAACATGCACAATGACAAATAAGTAACATAGATGAATTAATTAATTAATGTAATTAATGTGCCTATTTAAAGACTCACTCTGACATGCATGATTCACTATTATTATTGTTCCTGGAGTAGGCTACAGAAATACAGTGATCCAGATCAGGATAAAGCAGACGTAAAAGGGATCTTCTGCAGCCATAGTATTTTAAGAAACACTAGCTCAATTTTTTTTGTGGATCAGGGCCACATTCATTGTCTAGGACGCTTGGGCAATAGTTCCTTCTATAAATAAATATGATATTATGAATCATGTTTGCAAGCACAAAGATGACCACTCTAGTTGTAAAATAATAACTCATTTAATGCAGTAAATCCTAACCTCAACTTGAGGTTCAATACCTTAATGTAAGAAAGGTAGAGCCAACCTAATTTACAGGTCTAGAAATAAATAAACAGAAATCAACCACAAATAAACAAATAAACCCAGTGCCTCTCAAAAAATGCAAACATCCTCTCTAAATGGATCATATGCTTTTATTTCATTCTTCATCTTCCTTTCATTTTCATGACCGGGGTCGTAGTTGGGACATTGTCAGCCCAGCCTTGTTTTTCACAGATTGCAGCCCCTCCTAGGAAAACTCAAAATGTTCCAAAGCCAGCTATGAGATATAATATAATAAAGTGGGACTTGTCTGATGCAGGTTTAGGGTAAGCCGGCCAAGGGACATTCATATATCCTCAAAAACCCACCTCAACTGCTTTCTCGAAATTTGGAGGAGTAGCAACTCTACCTCAAGGCGCTCCTGGATTGCTGAAATTTTCAACCTCAAAGTGCAGCAATGCTGTGGAGGAACCTCATGAACTCATTTTCTCTCACAACAAATGTCAAGACACATGACCACAGGCCTTCTCCAAAGTCACAGAACACGTAGACCCCATTAGCATATGTTTCAGGCTGGGGAGTGCGATACCCCTAAAATTGGAACACACTCTCTGGTTCCCTTTTTCAAAAGAACACTGCCCCAGATCTCCACGCAACAATGATGTGTGTTAACCTTACAACCTCAACCTTTTCCAAACCTTCAACAACTCCGACAATGCCAAATCTTATCTTCCCATGAAACCTTACTAATATGAAAGTTTCATAGTAATCTCAGACACAGAGATAGACTCCAAAACACCATAGATATCTGGCACTGTGTCCTGAAAGGAAGGCATGTTCAGGGAGTTAAAAGGTTCATCATGCCCAAGCTTTTACTTCTGAAACTGCTTTTGCTGCATCCCTTCTGGCTCTCTTATAATTCTCAATTTAATCAGAAGAGCCCTTTATGAGCATTACATGGAAGGCCTCATAAAATATGCTGACTCCCCTCACCACTGGTTATACCCCAGTGCATCCTAAGGCTATTGCCATGACAGGCCCCAAAAGCCTTTCACCCACAGTTTCTTGCAACTGCCCCTACAATTGAGGGCTTTATCATGATCCATTCAGACTCGTGTACAAGGTCTTACTCTGTAAAAAGTGGGAGTTAAATTTGTTTATTACCAAAGGAACCTGGATGGCTCTGAATGGGTTTACCAGGTAAATCTGAATGTTGCCCAGTGTTACAAATTCAATTCATCAAGTGGTGATTAATTGACAGCTCTGCCCCTGTTTGTCCCTGTTCTCACCCAGCAACAGTAGAACTATAAAGTCAGTAGGAGGTATTAGGTGCATACACACAATGTTTCCTTTTCAAGTAATCTCATATAGGCAATCCTCTTGCCTATACATTAACTCAGGCCCTTTACCCACCAGCATAGTAACATTCCATGTTCCCAATGTTTCCAATATTCCATGATTTCAATGCAAGTTTTAAATGCAAGTCTAATCTGCCATTGCAAGTCTAGTATGTCTAAAACTGCACTGCATTTTTGCCTCCCAACTGTCATTGTTCCCGGCTCCTGTCCATCATCTTGCAGGTGGTGAGCCCAAAATGTGGCTCCACATTTCCATTTTAGGTTTAGCCTAACCAGGTTATGTTTCTCAATAACTTTCAAGGGGATCGTTTGGATCATTTCATGGCCTCACCCCTCAGATCTGTTCACCAAGGTTGGCCATACTGGAAGCATGAAATTGCTGTTGACACAGTGCTGAGGGTTACCAAAGTACACATGTCCCTTCACCACAACAAGCTATCAATCAATTAAGGGGCACAAGTTTTTAATATCTACAGAATTCAAATGTACTACACCACCTGGGATTCAGCCAGGATGAATGCAAGATTAAAGTCACCTTTTGGTGTGAATAAAACATCATGTTATACAAGTTCCAATAATATTATGCTGATTCAAAATAGTTTTAGCTATTGGCAATACTCAGTTTTCAATTATTTTTTTGAAGCTGAGGAATGGTTGTACAACATACATATTCAATAGGAAAAAAACACTCTAAGTATTTGGTC
This sequence comes from Notoglanidium maculatum, assembly GCA_030068355.1. Taxonomy (NCBI): domain Eukaryota; kingdom Metazoa; phylum Chordata; class Actinopteri; order Siluriformes; family Auchenoglanididae; genus Notoglanidium; species Notoglanidium maculatum. Next base: position 1,431,240 of record JAQQZX010000009.1, on the reverse strand, counting down.
CACAAGTTCCAATTTATTTTGGGTGTTCTGAAATCAACATTGGGTCAAAATTATGCACACAGGGTCAAAAGAAATACATACAGCTGTCATGTCGACGGGGTTTGGCTGGACACATGTGCCGGTTAGGAGACAGCATTGAAAACAATTGTGTTCATTAAACACAGAATGGCAGAGGTACAAAAACGGCAGGCAAAAGAGTAATCCAAAACAGAAACAGGGTCGGGCAATCACCGGCCGAGTAAAAAAAAAAACAGGATAGGGAACACAGAATACAAAGGCTTGGCAATAGCCGATATGATGCTAGGCTAATGCTTAGCAAACTCAAGGTAAAACTGGGAGTCCTTTCAAACACGGCCTGAGAGCGAGAAGATTGGACGTACCTGAATCTAATCATTGGTCATGTGACATGGAGCCCGGGAGCATGTGCTCACGGAAACTGTAGTCCTTCGAAGAAGTTCGCGCCAAAGTGTGGAAGTCTGTGCTTCCGTGCAAAGCGCGAAGGAGACTATTGAGAGCACAGCATGCGCGGCAGAGTCCACAAAGTGCGTTGCGAATGCAGCAAGGGGCAGATCATGACAACAGCACACGTAATAGTTGGTTAAATGTCCCTTAGCAAGTTTCACCTTTATCAGATGCTTTTGGTATCCATCAACACACTTCTGGCAAAAGTCAGTTTGGATATTTGTCCACTTTTCTTGGCAGAATTAAATTAAAATTAAATTACCACAATTAAATTTGTTGGTTTCTTTGCACAGACCTGACTTTTAAGCACAGTCCACATATTTTTTATAGGGCTGAGGTCAAGCCATTCCAAAAGCTTAATGTTAGCCTGCTTTATCCATTCCACAATCAGCTTTGATGTGTGTTTGGGGTCATTGTCCTGTTGGAGAAACCTACTGTGTCCAAGTTTCAACCATCTAGCTGATGGTTTGAGGTTATTATGAAAACTTCTGAGGTAGTCCTCCCCTTTCATTATCCCATCCACTTTGGGCAAAACAGGCACAGAGCATGTTGCAATTACCAGCATGCTTAACAGTTGGTACAGTGTTCTTGGGTTGAATGGCTTACATTTATTCCTTCAAACAGACCTCTGGTCATTGTGGCTAAACTTTTGATTTTGGAGCAGGGGCATCCTTGGTTGTTCCTGACCAACCAACCATACAAAAAAATTTCTTCTCAGCTGAGGGTGACGGTTTGGGTCTTCTTCCAGACCTTGGTAAAGTGGCTGACAATAACTGTACAATTGCTTGAACTGATGATCTAAGAATCTGCAGTTTAGAAATGTTTTTTCCCTGAGTTGTGTAAACCTATAATCTGCTTTCTGAGATCTGCACTGAGCTCCTTGGACTTTCCCATTGTGCTGTGTGCTGGTCAATCCAATGAGTGATGTAGAAGAAACCCCTTTTATGTTGTGCACAGAGAAGCTACCAGCTGTAGTCAATCATGGTCACTAACAAGAAGCTAAGAGGCCTTGGCAAGTTAAAAGACAATTTGTTACTTTCAGTACCACTGAATTAATAGTGGGTGAATCTGTATTTTATGTTTGTCGATGGCCACCAAAAGTGTCTGGTCAAGGTGAAACTTGCTAAGGGACATTTAATAAAACATTAGATGTGCTGTATGTATATTTTTGACCTTTTATATATACTTTTGACCCTGTGTAAATTTCAGAAAATCCAAAATAAATTAAAACTTGTGCAGCAAATTCTTGTGTTTTTCTATTAGATTTATGTTTTACAATCGCTAACGCTAATAAATATATTAATAATGTTATATAATAATTATGTAATAGTAATAATAAAAATTGAGTGCTAAATCTTCTGTTAGCTTAGGCCTATCCTCTGTTTGTATACCACAATTTCTTTTGTCATAATTGAATGATTATTTTTATTTGTCTTAATTTATGGGATTGTGTTGGCTTGCATTCTTTATTTTTAATTTTCTTTAATTAATGGTCATAATATAAAATGACTGGGTTTCCACAAAATTTTCTTGATTGCATTTTTAGTCAGGGACCAAGTGAACTAGCATGAGCATTTACTTTTGACAGAGATTCCAAAGTACTGTAGATTGTTCTTGATGAGGATGTCTCCTAAATGCTGTACATGTAATAATACAGTATACTCCATTTATGAAAGTGCAGTAATACAAGCACATTACATGATTTGAAGTTGATCAAGTCAAGGGTTATGTTAGTTGGTCTTCATATTTGTACATTTACAAACACAAAGTTTAAAAAAAAATTGTAGGACTTTTTCCAAAATTATGAGATTTTCATTTCACCAAATGAAAAGAATTTCTTTTCACCACACAGCAAGAACACATGACAATGTGTTTCATGACAATGTGTTACATAAATAATTTACAATGGTTTGTATTTAAAATGGTAATAAATTGGGTGCTGTCATTACCGCAACCTTAAAATTATTAGTCTTAGAAATTCTATCCTGTATAATTAAGTAGTTCATAATCCAATTAATCTGAATATAATCAGCTGTTTTGGAGTGAATGACCAGGTGAGCAGTGGTTGAGTAAGGCTCATCATGTGTTAAATACAGAAGCACCACTTATATTAATACCAATTTCAACAATATCAACTCAGACCAGCATTCATATCCATGACCATGTAAAACAAAACCCTGTTAAATTGATTTACTTTTGTCTGTCCACATCATTCTGTACGTTATTCATCTCCTGTAACCACGTTATCATAGTAATAGTTACAGTGGATCCAGATCACAGGAACACTGAGTGCAAAGCAAGAATACACCTTGGATAAGTTTTAGCAATCTTGCCACTGCTACCTTGTGCTGAACCTGGCAGGAGTCTGTAAACTGGTATCAAACTCTGCACCATAATGTTTGTGACAGGGTTTGTTAACCACTGTTGTTAACCATCTCAGGGCATCACACATACACACTTAGGTGCAACTACAGTACCTGCTGCAGCATCACCACCTATCATTTTGCATCAATCTTTTTGTAAAATTTACAACCTCAGTCAGAGAGCAGACAAGTGAAATGGGAACAGGGGGCTAAAACAGGTTTGGCCCTCCGAGACTCTGTCCCAAGAGACTCACTGCATTCATTCTGCTCCACTTTCTTTTCCAATTCAGAAACCTAAAAGTAGATGATGACATTATCAATATTCTATATTTCACTTTCTAAGCCCAAAGGACAAATCATTTTATTATGGTTTATTGATGCTAATGAAAATGTACTTTCAATGTGTATTTATTAGTGCATAAGGGCCGTTATGTTTGTGGTAGCACTCCATGTCTTAAACTGTCTTTGGTGGATGCTAATACAAAGACGTGACCATGTAGTTTATTACCTAATTAGGTATATTACATAACAGCTGCAGTTCAACTCTCTGGCAATTCATGTTGCATCACAAAATTTCTGCAGTCCAGAATGACTTCCAAATATATTGTTTTGAAAACCAGAAATAATGACAGGAATGAGCAATACCACAACGCACAACATAGTTTAAGGCCCACAGAGAAAATGGTTACTTTAAGTGCTGTGCCAAAGGATCAAGGATATTATTCAAAGCGTCTTCCAGCCATGAAACACACCTGTATGTAAATAAGAGCTGTTGGCCTCCCTCTGAAAGAGACAACAATTATTCTGTCAACAGCACAATACAGGATAAATCTCCTGCAAATGAACCATTTAGCACCAGTGTGACAGCCTACAATTCTCCCAGGTGAGGATTCATGCAAATAGCAGTCTGAGCGAGGTTGGCGGCTTGCACTTGGACCTCAGTATCAAACTCAGCGCTCACAATACTTATGGGAAGATTTATCTAATATCTATCACTTCAGGGGAGGATACATTGGTTTGTTCTCCCCTTTAGATCAGGAATTTCCTTTGCTGATTACAAAGTATAGAGATTGTACCAGATGACTCCATTCAAATGATCCAGAAAACCCCTACGGGCATTCATCACATTTACTTTGACACAAGCCATATGAGGTTGGCAGCCAGAATCCTGATAAGGCGTCTGGCAATAAACAGGCGATGAGCGAACAGGTTGACAGATGAAGTAAATCATGAGCTAGGAGGAAGTGAGGCGTTTAATTGCTCTGAAAAAACAAGTCATCACTGACTCTTTGTGTCTTGTTGTACTTGTCAGCTCAACTGATTATGAGACATTCTTGTAGTGATGTGTCAATTCTTATCGACAAGCACGTTTTTTAAAAAAAAAAAAACAGTGTGGGAATTTACCACATAAAAATTTTTTGTCTTTTTTTTTTTTTTTTTTACAGTTGGTACATTGCAAGTGTGAGACCTAGTGTAGACAATTTTCTGCTGTCCTTTTTATTCCTCTGACATTGCATTCATTCATTTATGTGACTGTATCTATGGTAGTTTAGGAATTCAAGGAATTCAACCAATCATTCAAGGAATTCTGTAATCGACTAGAGGCAGGGTCAGATGTACATATTTTGTGATATTCATGATTGATTGTTTATTTGAGTGTCCTTTGCAACATATGCATATGTATATTCATAATTCCATTATCTTGGATATAATATCACTGTTGAGTGATATTATTTATTGATTTTTTTTCTACAAAACACCACCTTTGTAGAAGTAATTGCCAAATTAATTTCACTCTATGTTTGTAATTACTCAGTTTTAATTACTAAAGTAACATTGCACTCATTTAAAGCAACAATAGTTGCCTAGTCAAAAATTCCCATTCATTTCCAATCATTCTAACACCATGTTTGAGTCTCCTATCCTCCTAAAGAGAGCTTAATTAAATAGCCATGAAAATGTGAAAAAAAAATCCTGTATCTTGAATCTTATTCAAAGCAGAAAGGCTTTCTAATCAAAATTAATAGAGGAGAGTAAGGACTTAGTGTGTGTGAGTGAGTGTGTGTGTGTGTGTGTGTGTGTGTGTGTGTGTCGGAGTATTATTTTGTGAACATGGTTAACGTATGAACGTTTGGATGCATCAGTTAAACCTGCTATCGGCCTGGTCTACTTACTAGAGTGCTGAAATTGTATAAATCTGAACATGCCTTGGCCTAGGTCTCAGTCTCAGCTTAGGTCTAGGATAAGATAGCATTCTCTATGTAGCTTGCTGAAGGTGATAATTACTTCTTTGCACCACTTTCTGTGCTATGTCTCCTTCTTCTTCTTTTTTCTTTTTTTTTTTTTGCCCCGTCAGTCCTTTTGCTGCATGTTGGTTGGGTTGTTACAGAATACAAATTACCCATTATGTATTCAAAATAATACAAATTTTATGCATCTTAATTCAGCTCACATTGTATGAATACACAACAATAATGTGACTATAATTATACTTTGAAAATGAATGTTAAAATACTCAGTGTTTTTACAGTATTTAAAAACTCAGAACACTGTATTTAATATTTAATATGCATTTAATCTGACTATCACCAGTAGTACAGTGGATATAAAAAGTCTACAGACCCCTGTTGAAGTTGAAGGGTTTTTTTTGATGCAACATAATGAAACCAAGATAAATCATGACAGATCATTTTCCACCTTTAATGTGATATAGCAACTAAACAAATCAAATGAAAAACAAACAGAAAGGTTTAGGGAGAAAAAAACTACACTAACCTGGACTACCAACTTTTGATCTTATTCTTCTGAAACTATTCCTTTTTTTACTTATCAATTAAGAGATTTTTCTTCATCTTCAGTTGTCTACCCTGCAGGTTTTGGTCTAGGATAGATTAGTATTTGGTGCTATCCATGATTCCATTCTTGGGTATGGTGTTAAGGGTGGAAAGTTGTCTTGGCTTTGTGCCAAACATATCTTTTAGAATTGCCCAACAAGTTCTACCCTGGACCATAAAATATTTCACCACATGGTTTGGGAGTAATTTAGTTGGGTGTGGATGTTTTTTATCCTGAGAAAGGGATTCTGTCACCCTACCCCATAGCCCAGGATTGTGAAAAATATGCGTGCATTGTTGTCAAATGCAATGAGTGACCTGTATTTGCCATTCCAGCAGCTTCTTTAATGTTGCCATAGGACTCTTGGCAGCCTCCCTGATAAGTTTTCTTTTTGTCCTTCATCTATTTTGGAGAGACATTCTGTTCATCCTGTTACTGTGGTGCCAGATTTCTGAACTTGTTGATTTGGGGTTAATCAGTATCAATTCATTGAAGACAGGTATATAATAATTACTTTTGAACATGAGTTTGAATGTTATTGGTGAATTCTAAGCACACTCACATGTCCCATTATACTACGTTTGTCAAGACAATTCCTGTCTTCTTTCCACTTAATATGTTTCCATTTATTTTCACAAATGTAAGGTGGAAAAAGATTTGACATTATTTATTTTGGTTTTATCTTTATGATATCACAGACAACATTTTGTCTTGTTTGGAACACTTGAAAGCCAACCTATATATATATATATATATACTACCAGTCAAAAGTTTGGACACACCTACTAATTCAATTTTTTTCTTTATTTTCATTACTTTAAAAGAGACTGGATAATGATGGACTGTTGTTTCTCTTTACTTAGTTGAGCGGTTGTTGACATAAAAGGT
>JAQQZX010000009.1:1384656-1419176 GCA_030068355.1 Notoglanidium maculatum | reverse complement strand
ACACCATGTCCTCATGGAGCTGCTTTGTGCACAGGCGCATTGTCATGCTGGAGCAGGTTTGGGCCTCTTAGTTCCAGCTACGGCATACAAAGACATTCTATACAATCGTGCGCTTCAGACTTTGTTTTAACAGTTTGAGGAAGAACCACATATGGTCAGGGGTGCACAAACTTTTTGCCATATAGTGTAACTGTCTGTAATAGATAGTCGGAGACCACATCAGTGAGTTTGTTTGAGGCACAGAGCTGCCTGAGGGATGAGTTACACCCAGATTCAATGCACCGTGCTAAACTGGAGGCTATTAGCATTCTTAACGTGTTTCCAACATCAGCCTCAATGTCTTTATTCCACAACTGAAGAAAAAACAACATCTCAGCCGATTTACTACATTTGTAAGGTAAATGAGACATTGTGGAAATTTTTCTAAACTACGGCTTTAGCTGGCTCCGCCTTGGCCACACCCCTTATTATTATTATTTCCACCAGTGTCCTGCAGGGGTGTAACGATCGGACAGGTTGGACCAGTGCATTGATTTAAAAGGTGATTCAATTTAATTGAGGTGATTGTAATGCATTGATTATTACTGTAGCAAGGCACGCAACTGGCGTTTAAAGTCAGGCATATTTTCAAAGTCATAGTTTTATACTGATGTGTAAATAAGCCCTTAACACGGATACAATGTTTTTTTAAACCACACAAACGTTTTAAAATCATTTTTACATCCAATTGAATTTGGTGTGACGTTACCGTTAGCGCACATGTTAGCATCAAACTGAATAATTAGCTCGCGGCAGATTGGAGCGGTGAACAATGTGAGCGGTGTCTGCCTCTATCAGAGCATGTTAGCGAAGGTTGAGAAGAAGGAAATGTCACAGAGCGAGTCGTTTCTCTACAGCGCTCCAGAGCTCATAAATACACTCCTGCACTCTGAGCGAAAGTTGCTCCAAGCATATTTTACTTTATAAATAATTTACCATTCAGCTATTTCTGTTATCCTATTATTTGGATTTGAAGTCTTGAAACGTGAGTAAATTTGACTGAAATAGAAAAGCCTGACAGGTTGTGACTTGCCTCCATTCACAGGGAAAACACGCTTGGCACTCATGTTTATCACGTCAGCAGTCACAGGAATGGGCTCCGTAATACAGCTACATATTTATGGAGGTCACAGAAGGGTCTGAGATCACTGACACAGTAAAACCTCTGCTGGCAATACCGCCGAGCAACACAGCGTTTTACATAAATATTTACTCTTTACACTATAGCGCTGTTCTATTCTGGATTCTTAATATTTATGGAAAGTATAATTTATATCATTTTTGTCACCCTTATCACTGCTTTTTGAGACACAAAATGAATACGCTCCATCATGCCTGCAACAGCGTGATGACGTTACGACATTTCTCAGCTCTGATTGGTTGACGGAAATCGGAAAAGATTGAAATTTTCTGCGGACGGAAAATCGTGCCGTATGTGTTTAGACCTCGGCCGAGAAGCAAAGAAACAACGATAATAAAACACACAACAATAAAAAAAAAGCACAGAAACAGCAAACATCAATAGATGAACTAATGACTGTTAACATACTGAACAAACACACGAAACAGGTGAACACAACGAGTAAACAAACCCAAAACAAAAGCGACAGACAATGGATAATGATGGATGTAAGCAGCATGAGAGAGGGAATTCATGTCAGCTGTTTACAGCTGCTATAGCATCAGGGCTAACTTGTTCCATAACATTAATGCAACTATAAATGGATAAAACGTACATGTTCTTTAATACATAAAAATATTACCGTGGTATAAGAACACGTCAGTGCTGATGAGCTGTTATAGGAAAACTCTGCTCTCTCATGAGTTATTTTCCTGTGACAGCATGACATGAAGTGTTTTATTCTTTCATATTAATTATTGTGAATAAATGAAAGACGGCGCATTCAGTTTTCCTCCATCAAAAGATTTCTCTTTCAAAGAATTCTTCCTGTCCCTGCAGGGAAACGTCCCGTTAACTGTTTACACGCGCTCTAATGAGAACAAATCACTCTAAATGATAATGGAGGGAGACGCGGACAGGAACGTGGCTTTATTCTATCCGAACCGGCGTCTCTCGTGAAGCCTGTCAGACTTCGGCAGATGTTTCTGATGGCGCCAGTCAATTGCGGGGAGGTGTTTCATGCAGAACCACTTGGATGTGAGCAATTACTTCTCAGCCCCTTGTCAAATATGAGCCTCACACACACACACACACACACACACACATACACACACACACACACACACACACACACACAGATGTTCCTCATGCCTGTTAGCTTGAAATGACAGCATCTGGAAAACGTCCCACTGTCACACAGGAAGTTGTAGATAGGCATGGAGCCACAATGGATTCTTTGTCAAAAGAGGTTTTGTGCAAAAGCTCTTAGAAACTCATGACATGGTCCAGAAGGAGTCTGGAGTTCAGAGGGCGCTGCTATATGTAGCGTTTTTTTTCTTTCTTCATCATTTCTTGGAAGCAGAAGTAAAAAAATGAAGCACTTTTCTTCCGAATAGCCACTACACACCCCGCTATTCATTATGCGCAGAACCGTGCTTCGTGGAACCCGAAGCCTGAATTCCGTGAGCTCTTCTGGAAAGAAAACACAGCATTAGTGTTCATCGGAGTGACAGCACCTGGCGCCGGAGTTTCCAAAGCATCAAAAACTTGTATGCTGTTTATCTTGGAGGGTTGAAGCGAACCTCCAGAACTCGAGCTAAAAAAACAAATCTTGTTCTTTTCCAGTGGTCTCTCTCTCCCTCTCTCTCTCTCTCTCCCCCTCTCTCTCTCCCTCTCTCTCTCCCTCTCTCTCTCTCTCTCCCCCTCTCTCCCCCTCTCTCTCCCCCTCTCTCTCTCTCTCCCTCTCTCTCCCCCTCTTTCTCCCCCTCTCTCTCTCGCCTTCTCTCTCTTTCTCTGTCTCAATCTCTCTCTCTCAATCTCTCTCTCACTCTTTCTCAATCTCTCTCTCACTCTCCTCTCCCCTCCTTCAAACATGCCGCACTGTGACATTTAGCTTCTAATGGAGATTTATGAAGTTATCCGAACGCCTCTGGTGTTTAAAAGTTTGGAATCCCGCAAACGAGATGCTTAGCGCCGGCTTTCCATAATGGGCTGTGAAGGCTGGAGCTTGGTGGAGGGAGTCTGAACTCTAATCGCCTTTATGTGTCATCGGTGCTCGTAGACAGCTCCCCATCTGTCATAGCGAGATACATCACACACACACACACACACACACACACACACACACACGCACACACAGAAAGACAGAGATATAAAAACCCCTATAGAAATGTTGCTCAGTCTCCTTCTTGCTTGTTTCAACATCAGTGCAGCTCATTTTCAGAAAACAGTGTGTGTTGTTATGCTCACTGAGCGCGTTTTATGAGCGATCATGTTTGCTCAAGCCTCAGGATACATTATACATGAGATGCCCTCAAATCTACATAACAACACCAAATGGGCTGCGTTTTCGCTTTCCGCACCATGGCTATTTACCATCGTTAGTGCTGCTCTGCATGTAAACCTGTACAACTCAGCCCATTTGTTACAAATTTACACATTATTCTGATTCTCATTTACAAAGCCATGCAATTCTCACGGCTAGTTAAGTGTGCAGCGGTCCTCGTGCACTACTTATGTAGTCCTTATGTCACAGTAAATATCTTCTCCACTAAGAAGTGCATAGTACAGCCACTGTGGCGTGAATCTGATAGAAATACATGTGTAATGTGATGTACCTGGAACTTAAGTGAAGCTCATGATATTTGAATATATTGCTTCTGAATTCAGCTGTTTAAAATTCAGGTCTTGTAAATTAAGAAGGTTCAAAAAGGGTTAGTTTCTTTAAAAAAAAACCTCCAGGTCTCTGGGATATGCCGAAAAAGGAACGAACCAGGAGCTAACTGAAGTCAATCCTTCTGATACAATGTGATATGATAAAATAAATGACTGTAAAAAAAAACAGGGCGTGGCTCCATGTCCTTCTGTTCTACGGAAATGAAGCCAAAATTTCTCTGCCATGTTGTCAAACTTGGAGCCAGAGCTTGTGCAGCACAGACAAGAGTCAAATTCAGGTCCACCCACTCATTTGGTAATCCCACCCCCTACTCCCAATAAAGCACGTCGTCAAGGCTGTCAATCACTTCATTCCCAGGTGTAGTCACTCCTTCATACGGTAGAGTAGAATACATCAGAAACGAATCAGACGCTGTAGATGGAAAGATAATTTTGATGACAAAAGTGACATGGAAAATAAGCTGTTTTGTCACTGAAACACGTGGGAATGGGCGGAGCTACACATTATACTGCAGCCAGACAGAAGGGGCGCTAGACCTGTGGTGGCTTCACTTATTAGACACGATTTTTGGACAAGTCTCCACAATCCGATGAACTGTAAGGAAAGAATTTAGTCATAAAATGTATCATGAAGTTAAAAATGACTATTGGCCGCTTAGTGTTCCTCGGATAAGTATTGGATAAGTGGCTTTACCTCTCCTGTGTTTAGGTCTAGAGAGCGTCCCGTTGTGTATAAAGAGATTATCCAAGGAAAAGGATTTCCAGATGTGATTCACAGTTCAGCATCTGGATAGCATGAAGCCGAGTTAGCGACCACTGCGATGTGACAGAGGCTTCGGTCCTGGATGCTCGGCTGAGCACCAAAACTCCGTGCAGCAGAGGAACACCTTGACGGCATCACGCACCTCACGTGGTGGCGAGAAGGTGAGGAGGTGAGGAGGTGAGGAGGCGGCACAGATCCAGCAGGCCAGCATGAAAGAGCTGGACGGGAAATCTGGGGAAGATCCAGGCTCATGCAGGCGGACAGCCAGGTGAAGCAGCTGTGGATCGCCAGTGCAAGTATCATTACCTGGTTCATCTGGCATGCATTTCCTGCAAATGCGAGCTTTATCAGGAGATACTTAGTCAATAAGTCTATACATTTTAAACATTCACATCATTAATGAATGAAATGTTTGAGCAAAACATGTTCATGGTGTTCATGTATTCCTCACACAGCGCTTGCATTTCAGATCAGGTGTTTTATTTATGTCGTTTTTTTTTTTATTTACTTCTTCATCTCTTAATAGTGATAGACATTGCATGTGAGACATTTTTCACAAGACATCTAAATTCCTTTTAAATTGCTTCTACTTATCGTTTGTGTGCGAGTGTGGCTTTATGTGAATTTTCTTTCTTTCCTTTCTGTCTCTCTGCATTCAGACTGTTTTCTAATTAAATAGGTGAGGTCGCACTGTTGTTTCGCTTAATTTCATGCCAATGTCATTTCAGCTGCCGAGGTGAGACTCAATGCCAGCCAGATCCGAGCCAATGAAACGCAGGCGGTGAATACGGCTAAAAGAGAAAAGCAAAGTAATAAAGCCGCGTTCCAATAGAAGATGTTTATTGACCATTTTTAAAGCCCAGGAGATGGAGCTCCAAGGCCTGCAGGCTCGTCTCAAAGCGAGAAGTGAGACAGAGAGAGAGAGAGAGAGAGAGAGAGAGAGAATGGTGTGGATGAGCTGAAAAGACAGAACAAAGGTTTTTGTTTTAGGGTCATAATTGAGAGAAGGAGGTGTTTTTATGGGTCTTGTTTTAATTCAGTCATACTTTAGATTTTTCTCAGTATTTTTCAAAGCACAGACTGTAGACCTTGAGGTACTGCTAATAGCTGAAATTCCACAGCGACTCCAACAGAGGAATATATATGCATAACATCATGCAGATACAGGTCAAATGCTTCAAGTGCACATCAAAAGGCAGAAAAAATAGGGAAATGAGAATGACATCTCAGTGACTTTGACCATAGCATCATTGTTAGTGACAGATGGGCTGATTTGAATATCTTAGAAACGGTGTTGTTGAATTTCCTTGGACTCTCAAACAACAGTCTCTAGACTTTACAAAGAATGGTGTGCAAAAAAAAACAAAAGAACATCCTGTTCTGTTGGTACAAACACCTTGTTGATGAGAGAGGTTGGAGGAGAACGGCAATAATGGTTCAAGCTGATGGGGATGGTAATCCAAATAACCGCGCCTGTGCTGAACAGAAACGCATCTCAGAATGGGCTTAAACAGGAAAGAACCTCATCAGGTTCCACTCCTGTCAGCCAAGAACAGGAAACCTGAGGCTGTAATGGACGGGTTTACCAAAACCTGGACAACTGAAGATTGGAAAAAACCATGTGATCTTTTTCCTTTATCTTTTGCGGTGAAGCTGCGATCACCGTTCAACAAGACGCTGGGCAGGACGAATGAATCGACATCAGTGCATATTATTGAATGTGGACTTGGTTTATCCTGTGAACTTCATATCTGACTGAAAAACACACGTGACAGTTAAAAAAAATCTCTCATGGGATCCCAGTCCTGATGCCATGTAACCTTACCACCACTGGATAAGCGTTGAGTAGGGGTGCTTGTATCGGGACCATTTTTGGCCCAGATTTGGATTGTTGTGAAAACTGTAAAACATGCCTATAAATGGAGATATGGACTAGCTGACATTTGTGAGAAATTCCACACCTGAAGCGCCACAATCGTCTTTAGTTAACTTCAATCAATACATTCCACACCCACCACCAACCCCATCTCCTCCAGATTGTTCAGTCTGTGCCAAAATCAACCCAAAGACAACCACTGTGTTCACACCATTCAGTTCTGGGCCAGATGTGCCCCAGCTGTTACACCTCCTCAAGGCTGATTTTCTGGAAACCAGAATCGATGTTATTCCATGAAAGGTGATAAACGTTGGCCATCACTCACGAATACAAAACACGGCTACAACACTAACGTAATATATGACCTTAAAAAAAAAATCTTGTGAACTCCTTAAACACATTTTTTTATTGATCACTTGTACGGTCTCTCTTATATAACACCAGATCACATGATGCTCTGGCAGAAGAAGTGAGATCTGCTTTGGATGAGCTGGAAAAGTGAGAAGTTTTTTTTTTTTTTTTAATATGTGTGAAACAAAGGCCTATTCTATGAGTAAGAAAGCAGCAGAGATAAAGCATCCTCGAGCCAATCTGAGCTTGCTGTAAGAGTTTTTAATAAATCACAATAAATCTGCCTGCAAAGCGGAGGCCTTTTGTGCCAGCGAGAGAGCAAAAGTGCGAGCAGCAGGAGCTGAAGGCGGCGGTGCAGGAAGAAACTGTTGGTACGACCCAATTTTAAAAAGAATCGTAGTTTTTCCTGCAGCACAGATGAAAGGAACTTGTTACACGAGCACTCTTAGGTCCGTAGTGTTCCGGTTCTGGAAATGACAAAAGCCATTCTTGCCTCTTATCTGGCCGCCACGAGGGTGTCTGCAATCGGTGTCTGAATTTGTACCAAGTAATGAAAGCCGGATGACTAAAGAAATAGATCTCAGGAATTGTCTGGTACAAACTGTGTGTGTGAGTGTGTGAGTGCGTGTTTTGTAAGGAGTAGAGCAGGTAGCTCAGCTGACTGCACTAAAAGCCTCTGTGGAGGAGCTGAAGCAGAAGAGTGGCGGAGAAAGCACAATAAAAGCCTCTGGCTTCAATTATGTCTCATGGCAACAACGATGGCAGACTGTAACCTGCATTGCTTCCTTATTTCTTCTTTCTTTCTTCCATTTTTTTTTTTTTTTTGCACCGGCTTTATTCCTCATCCATCGCCTTTATTGCTGAAGAGATATTACACACCACCGCTCCAACCGTGTGCTCCTCCACTGCCCTCTAGAGGAACTATGAATTTTTTAAAGGACATGAAACTAGAGCTGGATCTTGATCAAAGCACCGTTCGACCGGTGAGCAGTGTGAACTAAAGTGCAGCAAATTTCAAGGATAATAAGTATGTTATTTTTTTTTTTCTTTTACTCCTGCTCAAGTTGATGGCCTCGAGGCCCAGACTCAGAGATTAAGTGCGGTGTAGAGGCTGTCAGAGCAGCAGGGGTTTGAGCTGGATGGAGCTAAATGCGCAGAGAGAGTCTACAGGTACCTTAAACTTTGGCTGTGTTAGAGATCTGTCGGATTTTGCTTTAATCACCGAGATATAAAAAAAATACTCTGTGAGATCAGTGAAGTGGTGTGCACAAACTCTGAGCAGAGACTCTACAGTATAGTTGATATTAATCGTAGATTTATTGCTGTTTTTCATTTTATCTGTTTGAATTTTTCTTATATATACACATGTCACATGATAAAGGATTCAATCTAATGCTCATGCTAATGCTGGACAGCCTTCGGAAACCGCACTAATCTGGGCTCAATTGGGAAGAAATCATAGCAGCTTAAAACAAAATAAAAAAGGTAAAGGATTTTTTTATGGCAGGTTTTATTCCTCTTATACTCTCTCAATTACTACAATATTTTATTTATTTAAAAAAACAGTCATTTATTGTTACACTTTATGTAAATGAAACAAGTTAGTTCCTGTTGTCACTTACATTATAGCAGCTATAAACAGTCGTTCCCTCACCAGCCTCTCTTTATTCTCTGACACTGGAGACTCCTCCCATAATTGTTACATAAACATCTCCTAACAGGAAACTGCACCATATAGACAGTTAGAGAACCATGCTGTGACTACAGAGAACGAGCGCTTTAATATAAAGCTGTGATCTGCAGCTGCACGTCTGTCAGAGCTGCTGTTATAGAAACCTAATCATCACCCTCTGACCAGTCAGATTCATTTGCATGTCTGCTGTTTGCCTCAAATCTTCTGAATTGGCTCCTGGTGATGAAAAGTTTGTCAGTGTTTTGTTTTTTTTCCTTGATTTTGCCTCATCATTTGTTTTGTTTGGATGCATTTTAACAGTTTCTGGAGATCATTTGTAGTAAAACTAGAGGCACATTTCCTTTCTTCCCCATTCCAAAACCATGGGGGGTGCAAACTTTGCGCAGAACCTTCAGAGAAAATGGTGTTTCTTCATTGTTCTGATAAACTACTTAAGGCTCACAGCGGCACTCTTAATGAGTCTGTTGTTTTTTTTTAAAGTTCTAGCAGTTTGCCTAACGGGATAATTCAACTCTTGCACTTCTGCTGCAGTGTTACGCAACCTTTCTTTGAAAATACAAACCATTATACTGTCATATACAGATGAATAGTGCTATAATTAATCTTTTAATAATCCGTAGTTGATCATTTAAGCTCAGAGGCTTGGCCAATGGTGCTCCCTTTCCACTGATGGACCAGGTAAGGGGGCCAATACTTTGTTTATAGCAACAGATAGGATACGAACAGTAAGCGTACAGCTAGGAAGCGAATTATTTGGTAGGAGGATGGGATAAATAGGCAGCTCAATGTATATATTATTTCAGCACGAGACCCTTAAGGAGAAGTGGAGCTGTACTGACCTGATGGCCAGTGCAACTGGAGTGGAGGAGAGAGAGAGAGAGAGAGAGACAGAACACAGGTACAACATCTCTCCTCTTTCCTGTCAGACCGGCTAATGGTGCCTCAGCTGTTATGTCGGCTTTCCTGATATCACAGCCTGAAGGCGGTGTGTGCTCGTCCGACTAGCTCGAGCCCTGGAGCTGAAAGCCTTTGACGAGAAGTCGAAGCGGAGCAGTGGACTCGCTGGAGCGCAACAGGACACAGTGGAAGAGATGAAGGCCAAGGTTGAGGAGTTTAAGACGTAAAATGCCTTTAAACCGTTTGGTTAAACCCTTCAGGGCTTTATTTGTTTTTTAAGCCAACAGAATCCTTTCTACATTTTATTAAACGTCGCGGCGGTAGGTGATGAAACCTGCACTTGACTCGAATAATTACTTTCCCTCATTTGGTTTCCTCAGTTTGGCCTTGCCAGTTCCCACTCACCATCCATCTCTGGCCGGTCATACAACACCGGAAAGGGCGAAGGCAAACACGTGCTTCATCCAAGACACGTGAAGCCATCCAGCTGTTGATGCAGTGTCAGAGTAACACACTCAGAGGAAAGAGTGATCCGTGTATACGAGCTCACACACACACCCATGATTAGCATCGCTGTGATTGACAGGTGAGAAAGAGAGAGAATAATAGAGGAATAACATTATAGCCCGTAAAACTAGTTGGAAAGTAAAAATATATATAAATGTTATGATTGCATTAGTATTCACTCCCTACTGGCGCAGACAGTCACCACCAGAGTCCCATAATCAGCTGAATGGAGTCGAGCTGTGTGCAATTAAAGAGTCACGTGATCTCAATATAAATAAAGAAACCCAAAGTACCTAATGAGGACCAAGGAGTGAGCAAAACAAGTCTGAGTCAAAGTTCTGGAAAAGTACAAGTCAGGGTTTGGTTATAAAAAATTATCCCAATCTTGGGAGGAAAATTAAATCCATTATTAAATACGTGGAAAGAATATAGAAGACCTCTGACTCAGGCTAGACGAGACCGTACAACAAAAGTCAGGGATAAGCTAAGAGGGGATTAATCAGAGAAGTAACGAAGAGGCCAAGCATAACGCTGAACACGATGCTACCACCACCATGCTTCACTCTGTTGACGGTGTTCTCAGGGTGATGATTATTATTTGCAAGGTATATTAATTTGCCATCTATTTCCACGTTATGGATTATGTTGGATGACATATAATTCCAGTTAAATCCAATTCAGTTTCTTCAGGAACATTTGTTTTGTATGTGGAAAAGTGTGAGGGGGTGAATACTTATGCACATCACTGTACATATTTATACCATACTTAAATATCACTTGAAATTCATTCACTCACTTATGCAATGTTTCATATATTTGTCCACACTTTTTATTAATTTTATATACACAATTCATTTGTGTCCATGATTTCTTGCAAGATTCTTCCGCATGATCACATGTATTTAAGTTCGGATGTGCGCTTTCTCATGTGGAAAAATGTACCCCTGTGTATGAAATGATTTTTCTGTAACGTAAGCTAACAAAGTAAAAAGTAGCACATAAGAGGCATTTCAGCAAGCCTAGACAAAAGGATTTCTCTAGAATAAGCCCACTTCATGGACCAACCGTGTAATCTACACGTCCAGCCATCAGGAACGCTGACATTCAGGCGGTTATTTCTGTTAAAGGTCCGTGCGGGTGAACAGCGACCCGTGCTGCTTTCTTCCGAGCCACTCAGCGCACTACCAGAGAGCTGACACTGATGAGGGGGAAAAATGATCACGCCGCATTATCACGCATATAATAATAACAGGGTTGGACTGCTTTCTCCTGCTATGCCTATTGTCAGGTGTGACTTATTTCTGCTAAGAGAGGTCAGAGACATTCTCCACTCAGTCAGCTAAGCGTGCTTTAAATGACAGCTTGACTTGTTTTAGAATAGCTGAACATTCAGAAGGTCATTTTATTTGTATTTAATTATTTAGAGGTGTAATGAGGGAACATTACATTCAAACTGGAGTTCAAGTATTGTAAAGCTTTTGGAAATCCTAAATGACACCATGGCTACTTTTCCAGATATTAAGCAGTGTTAATGTGACTAATCATGTATTCAAAATTTTTTTTTTTTTTTTTTTTTTTGCACAATTATGCAAAAATTAAAAGCACATAATTCAGTTTGTAGTTTTTGTTTCGGAGACTCATAAAACAGGCTTGCAGAGCTTATACAAGTCTTCATGGTTTGCATAATTAGAAGGAAATAATCAAATTGCTTCAACAGTTGCCTGATGAATGATGTTTAATGAGATAGGAGTTGCTTATGTTGTGGTATGAGGCACAACAGCAGGACACTTGAAGTTGATTTAAAAATCCTGAGCAATTCAATTTAATGAACACCGAACAAAATAAGAAGCACACACAATGTTAACGTGTCTCTGTATTTTGTTGAGATTCAGTACGAGTCATAAGGAGTTTTAATTTATTGCAAGCCAACACAGATGAGAAGCTGTTCCGCAAACTTGCAACACTTCTCCATCTAACATTAATATTCCACAAGCCTACTAATGATTACATTCGGTTTATTTGCTGTTAATGAGTCTGCAAACTTTTACATTTGTTTTCCCTGTCTTTTATTTCGTGTCATTCTCCAATTCTCCATAAGAGGTCGCTATTTTTTTAAATATCAAAGGCTTGAAAGAAAAAAAAAAAAAAAGGAATTTAATGAACCTTTTCACGACACTGCCAGAAAGAGTTCTTCACGAATCTGCATAATGACCTGTTAATCAGGACCTTTTTTTTTTTTTTATTTCCTGTTTCTCACAATACTGTAATATACATGAAAGTTAATTTAAAAAAAAAAAAAAAAAAAAAAAAAAAAAAAAAAAAAAAAAAAGGAAAATGAGACCAGGAGGCAGTCTGATGAAGCAAGGTGAATATTGCCATAGGAGCACAATCGGAACAAAACCTCAGTGCATGCAGTTACAGGAATATAATGACTCTTAGGGTGCAGTGACTGCTTCATCACAACACTCCAATGGCAATTTTTATAAATGCATAAAACTGGTTATAGAAAATCAGGACTGGTGTGGACTGCAACGTTAAAACACGTGACTGAAAGGAAAGAGAACAAAAGGTAGTGTAAATAAAAAGCGGATGCAGTACAGCAGCCAGTCTAAGATTAGAGACGTGAAAGAGGTTTCCTTCCAGCCTATAATAAGCTTTGAAGACAAATGCAGAAGTGCAGCTGTTCAACTGGAAATGGGGTTAAGAAAAGAAGTCACTGCATTGTAGGATCATGTTTATTGAACTGGGATGAGGTCATGACAAACCAAAAGGTCAAATCAATGACAGGATGCGTCTGTTCTTTCAACTGATTGACCTAAAGCATGCTGATAAACCATTATGGACGTTCCAGACCTCGTACAAAAATGAAGCGGTCCTGTCCCAACCTGAAATTAAAAAAACAAATTAAATGAGCAAGTCTCATCTTAATGACTGGCTGGGAAATTTACACTTCAAGCCCACCTGGTGCTGTCCCAGTTGTCCATGGAGTTCTTGGCAGCAGAGCGCAGCATCCACAGGGTTTTCAAGACTTGACCACCTCCTGGTAAAATGAAACACTGACCCACCCAGGAAGCGCATGACCCTGCAGGGAACGTTCACCAAACAAACAGGCTCATTCGGATTCCTCCGAACCGATCGTCCTACACAATTCCACACAGATAGCCAGCCTAGACGTACCATAATCACCTGACTGAGAACCATGCAATAATAACCAACTCGTCCAGACATTGCAGTCAGAACACCGCTACATGGGAGACGAGAACCAGATCTCCTATATCGCCTTCTGACGGATGTAATGAGCAACGCAGGACTAGTCATTGTGCAAAAAGCATTATTCACCTCTCATGTCTGATAACCCGGAAAGCAATTTGGTAACCTGTGAAGCTTGAGTGTTAGAAAGTCATGGCGGACATGGACAAGTATGTGGAGCGAAGTCAAAGCCACGCCATGCAAGCATTATCTACAGCTGACGGTGTTTCAGAAGTCATGAACTGCTGAAAATATTCAGAGGAAAAAGGGTTCAAGAACATTCACGCACACAAAAAAAAAAAACCCCAACTAAAATGTGCATGATTGGGTTCTTCAGGAGCAGGAAGTGTTAGGAGAACCCAGGTGAAAAAGTTAAAGCTTACATGTGACACTAGTTACCCTTTGTAGTGAACAACTCATCACCATGGATCATCATTTTCTGCTTAGCCCATTTCAAATATTAAGAAAGGCATTAACACTTCACTCCTGCATCAGTTGTGTTCTGCCACACCACAGGTTCCTGGTCCTGGAGAACCCCCAGTCCTGCGCATTTCAGCCTGCACGTCAGCTGTTAATTAGCTGATTAGTTGGATCAGGTGAAACACTAAACAGTTTCCTGAACTCGTTACCTTTCGCCCACAGCACAGAAAACGCGATGGTGGGCTGCTGGCCGTCACTAATCACCCCAACCACTTTGGCTTGGTGGTTCGGACCCGCCGCCCCGCGCGCGCTCTCCACTGCCGTGCGGTACACGCCTCTCACTTCCGGCCCAACAACGCTGAGCTGAAGCTGGGAGCCGAGCTCGCTGTGCCATTCCCCGGTCACGTTACAGCTCAACACCTGCAACACGGCAAGGAAAGAAAATACAACTACATACCTCCAGTTAACTTCATTATAGGTTTTGACGATAAAAGGCTATTTCCACTTGCCTTTTCCTTTACTTTTCGTTGAGAGTCTGGAAATAAAGTTTGTCCGAGAATTATCTGGGCCATTCCCAGCGCGAGAAGGCAGACACACGCAACAAACGACTTCATAGTGACGCACAGCGCATGCGCACCGTGGACCTTAAATGCGCGGTAATTAACCACGCCTCACTCCACATATTGGTTAATTAGCTCGAAGCCCCGCCCATTTCCAGTGCAGCTCTTAAAACGTGAACGGATGTAAGACTCAAACAGCTGTACTTTATACAGTGCAGGAATTTTTTTCCATTTGAGCTACCATCAAGGTCAGGTTTATTCATTTCTTCAGTTTTCACAATGAATAAACATTTAACCAAACTAGTGGCAAGAAGTCCATATTAATCTGAGACACTTAAGAAAATCCTAAATCTGACCAATTCGGATCCCAAAATCAATGGAAATTTGTTATATTTACTTGCTCTGTTTATCTATTTGATAATGTGTTCAGTAAATACTTAATCCTGATCAAAGTGGTGGTGGATGCAGAGTCTATCCTATAAACACTTGGTGTGAAGCATGCAGGAACACATGCAGGGTGAATTCTTCAGTCCGTCACATACACATATTCACACCTGGGGAAATTGAGAGTTGTCAGTCCAACTACCGGCATATTTTTGGACAGATGGAAGAAACCAGAGAACCCGGAACCTACATAGACACATGTGAAATTCCACACAGGACCAAAGCCAGTACTGTGGAGGTGTGAGGAGGCAACGCTGCCTGCTGCACCATGCACCATGTCATCCTTCTATTTTTTGATCTCAGGTTTAAAAGTCTCCGTGCTTTACAGCAGAAAAACCTACATTCTACGAATGACATTTTAGTTTGAGAATTTGACTTTGAGAATGAAATTTTAGTTCAGGACAGAATAAACGATCTTATTGGATATACTCCCCCTCTCTTTTACACTCATGTTGTTTAAATGTGTACATAGACTTGGTTTAAAGGCATGAAATCACAGTTTAGTTGAGATAAAGAGAGGAGAAATAATTAGCGTGTAATGTAGGGGGTCATTGTTATTATTGTCCTATTTAGAGTTCACGGTGACACCATTTTTATGAAGATTTACATTTCAATTTCCTTCTCTTAAGGAAATAATAACATAAAGGAAATGCCATTCCATAAAAAAAGGATTTCCCTTTATAGAATTCAATTAACTTTTATCACTATACAAACACACTCAGGAAAAGCAATATTCAGCATTTACTATATTGCTAGACGTGGTCTGTTGTCTGTCTTTGTGAGTGTGTGTGTGTGTGTGTGTGTGTGTGTGTGTGTGCGTGTGTGTGTGTGTGTGTGTGTGTGTACTGTGTGTGCGGGCGGTGCAGGCAACATAAATCAGTCATTGATGGGATTATTGTGGATTATTGTTCTGAATGACCGGCCGGGTTTGTAAAACACGTACACACTCCTTTATGTCCAGGTCAAAGGATGTTTGTTCTGCAGTACAGATGAATTAAATATGATACAGGATGTGCATTAGCATGCAGTCTATTAAAACACTTCTGAATTGAAATAAACCTGATCTGAAACAGAAAGAAATTTCTATCCAGTTAAAAATGGTGAATTATCATAAACCAGAATTAAACAGAAAACTAATTCTTCTGCTTGATGTCAAATGCTAATGTTAGCCAGTCTACATGTTTTGCTCTCATAAGACTTTCAATGTTTGGGATTTTTTTTTAAATAACCAAACCCTGCCTCACCGATGTAGTTCCAGATCTTTGTCCTTGGCTCGAACCTTTAGGATTTTTACTTGTAAAAAGTTTTGCAAATTATATTGAGATTTTACATTGAGTCACACAATGTGGAAAAGTTCAAGTGGGGGTGAATACTTACGCAAGCCCCTCTATAGAGACAAACCAAGAATTGAGAACGGTTTCTAAAACCAGGAGCTTTTTTTCGTCCTCTCTACTGTGATGTTTTTGGATTTCATGGTTTAAATCACTTGCCTAAATTGAATTCTACGCTGAGGATGCGGTGCGTCTGTAAGAGGCAGGCAGGACTTGGTGTTTGAAGTGTGTGAAAGTGCAGAGGCAGATGAGTTCCTGTTACTGATTTAACAGTCATGTCGCTTTCATCATGCAGCACCTGAAACGTCTTTAAAGGGCGAGGAGCTGATGGAGGCTGACAGAGTAATGCAATTAACGCCGCTCGTCTGATCTTCATAACTTGTAAGAACGTGCAACGTGATTAAGAACATTTTCATCAAAGACGTCTAAGAAATTTTTTTTTATAATAAATAAAGAAAGAAATAAACGTAAGAATTCAGTAATTATGTGTACTGCCTTTGATGTAATGGATGTTCTATTGGATATTTAAAGAGGTGGTAAATCGGTGTTTTTGTGAACAGCTGCATGGAGATTTAAAGGATCTGAAACAAACTGTGATGGGATTAGAATACTCAGATGGATGAGACAAGCAGGTGGAGGTGAAGTGTGTGTGTGTGTGTGTGTGTGTGTGTGTGTGTGTGTGCGTGTGTAAGCAAGCACTTTATTGACCTGAAGCTGACCTGACTGAAAGGCTGCGGCACCTCAAATATTCACACTTTATAACCGTGGTGAGCAGAAAAGCATCTCAGAACACACAACACGTCAGACCGTAAGGCAGATGAGCTACAACAGAAGAAGACCACATCAGGTTCCTGTCACTCCTGTCAGCCAAGAACAGGAATCTGAGGCTACAATAAGCACAGGCTCACCTATAATGCCGGCCTTACACCAAACGACTTTTCACTGTCGCAGACAAATTTATAATGTCGGACTAAAACTATGAGCGTTTTGCTGGAGTTGTAGTGCTTCAGTCATCTTCATCATTTCCTGTAAGGTGGTCAGGGTAGCTGTCTGTCTTTTTCTCATGTTGATGTTCCAATTAAACGGGTTTAATATTATCACAAGTTTTTAGTCTTGGCTCATACAAGTAGTGACTTAAACATGGTCAGCAACCAGTAGCTGATCTTTCTCCAGCACCAAGCAGCAAAGCAGGAACGGGAAGATCTCTGAAGGGTAGACAGATACGGAGGAAACCCCAGGGAGGCCTTGGTGTTTGCAAACTTATAGTCTGTGACTAAAATCTCTGTGATTAATGGCACATTGTCTTTAGATGAGAGAGGGTGTCATACTTTTTGAAGTCTTTCCGGAGTCTCCTAGCATACGGTTAGCACAAAGCGGACAACTAAAGATTGGGGAAAGACCAGGGGATGTTTTTTCTTCTTATTATATGTAAATTCCAAGGCGTTTAAAAAAAAAAAAAAAAAAAAACAGCCTGTCTGGCACTGACAAGCAGGACGTGCTCAAAGTCACTGAAATTACATTTTCCCAGATTCTGATGTTTGATCTGAACAGTAAATGGAGCTCTTGCATGATTTTATGCTTTTATGATTTACACGATTGGCTAAGCAGCAGTGCAGGTGTTCCTATTAAAGTGGCTGCTGACTGTACAGTCATATATTATATTATATAAGAATCATAGACATAGAGTGATAGATTTGTGTAACTAAAATGACAAAAGTGTCAATTCAATAATAATGATAACAACAATAATAATAAACATTTAAAACAATGAAGTTCATCTGAAGCAAACTTCTCATGTGGGTTGCCAGATTGGTGGTGTTTACTGTTTGTGGTGGATGTAATTAAGATATAATTAAGTTTATATGTGTGGTCTGGTTTGTAGCTTATATAACGGAAATGTCGCAAGCACAGTCACTTCACCCTGATAACCACCTGCGCTTTTTCCTAATCGTTCTCCCGCACTAAATCCACCCGCAACATCCTTCCCCTCCTCCATCCATCCATCCTCCTCCTCCCGCGCGCGCTCTTTAGAAGCAGAAACCATGTCGCGTGGAAGCTCGGAGTCCCAAAGGGCGCGCGGCAGACCGGAGCTGCTTCTCCTCCACGCGCTTCCGTTAAGCGGACAGGTGGAGTTGGAGTGCGACTGCGGTGATCACCTGCCGGGCCATCCGGTCCATCACCACGCGCACTTTCCGGACGCACAACACGCGTGAGTTATTATTATTAGTAGTAGTAGTAGTAGTAGTAGTAGTGTTCATGTGTTTATGTGTTATTCAGAGTTGGTTAAACTTCTGGGGCAGGCTCTGAGGGACCCGCTATGGGTGCAGGGTTTTATTCCAATCGAGCAGGAGCTACACCTTATTCCACCTGTTTAATCAGCTGATCCAGGTGTGACTTCTGCTTAGATTGAATAAACACTTGCTCCAGCACCGGCCCTTTACAGATAAGATTGGGCAGCCCTGATGTAGAGGAAGCCTGTAGAGCACCGCATGGGCAGCCAAGAGGTCATTTTATCATGTTTTCACACACGTAGCTGCACACTAGAGGGCATTTCATCACGGTTTTCCATATGATAGCTAGTCATTAGAATACTTCATCAAATGTTCTTCACCCTATTAGGCACGTTTAAGGTTTTATGTACCATAAGGGCACCCTAGATGGCACTGTCATAGTGCTTTTTCACCCTGGGGCCCCCACCATGTCGGTCAGTGGTTTAAAGTATTTTTTTAATCAACACAACTGTGTTTAATTATTTAATTAATACACATCTAAATAAATGTCTACAGGGACATATATTATATTATAGTGTATAGTATTTTTATAGAGTATATGCTAAAGGGCTTTTCTCACAACAGGTCAGACATTTAATCTGGTGTTTAATGGGAATCTCAATATTTAGATGAAATTACCTTATTTAGCTCAGAAAACTCTGCCATGATGATGGCAAAAGTGTGTTTTCAACTCTAACATGATCCTTGAGAACACGGAGGCAGGCAGGGGTGTATCTCAGGTGCACTCACTAAGGTCTCCTACCAGCAGGTCTTATATTTAATAGAGGTCAAGCGAATGTTGTCTCCTTTGTGAAAAGCCCTGTTTCATGTCCATCATCGGGAGTTCTCCTCTCACTCTGGGTGTGTAGGTTTGAAGCCATGCAGCGCAGACACACGACGCTGAGGGAGAAAGGTCGCAGGGGGCCGGCGTACATGTTCAGCGAGCGCGACACGAGTCTCACGGCTGAGGAGGAGCGCTTCCTGGATGCGGCGGAGTATGGAAACATCCCAGTTGTCCGGAAGATGCTTGAAGACTCTGAGACGCTCAACGTGAACTGCGTAGACTACATGGGCCAGAATGCTCTACAGCTCGCCGTGGCCAACGAGCACCTGGAAGTGACCGAGCTGCTCCTGAAGAAGGAAGGTCTAGCCCGGGTGGGTGATGCGCTGCTCCTGGCCATCAGCAAAGGCTACGTGCGCATCGTGGAGGCCATTTTGGGACATCCGGCTTTCGAAGGCGGCCTCCGCTTTGCCCCGAGTATCCTGGAACGGGAACAGAAAAATGAAGATGATGACTTCTATGCGTACGACGAGGACGGCACACGGTTCTCACGTGACGTGACACCCGTGATCCTGGCTGCTCAGTGTCAGGAGTATGAGATCATACACACCCTGCTGGTCAAAGGTGCACGCATCGAAAAGCCTCACGATCACTTCTGCAAGTGCACCCAGTGTGCCGAGAAGCAGAGACAAGACTCCTTCAGCCACTCGCGTTCACGCATGAATGCCTACAAAGGCCTGGCGAGTGCCGCCTACCTCTGCCTGTCCAGTGAAGACCCGGTGCTGACGGCCTTGGAGCTCAGCAACGAGCTTGCACAACTCGCCAATGTCGAAACTGAGTTTAAGGTGAGAGCAATCCATGGTAATGAGTTCATATGGCAAGTAATGGACTCTGACCGGTCAGAAGGTGTTTGACTGACTGATCAGCTGCAAATCACTGGATTATAGTCATTTTTGCTCTAATACATTATCATATGTAATACATACCCTAAATGTGTGTAATTGTTGATTTGGTGATGTTTACTGTAAGGAGATGATTAGTGAACATTTACGGAAGCAGTCTCCAGGGTCAGCGCTTTGAAACAATCAGAGATTTTAAGTTTTCCCAAATCTTCAGTTCACACTTTGTTATTAACGAGCTGCAATTTCGTTTTGTCTCATTAATTTCAAGAGAGAGCAGAAAAAGAGAGGCTGGGTAAGTTTCGTGTTTTGTGAACCTTGATTGTAGCTACAAACAGATAAAAACCATGACATATCTTAATTAATAATAAAAAAAAATGTTGGTAAATTGCTGAGGTGTAAAAGGAATAAAGCACACGGGGACATGCTGTTAAAAGGAAAATAATCACCTTAGCAGTGGTAACAGTAACTTCGCTTCATCACACCAACCTGTTGTTAATTAATTTCCTATAACAGCATGACACAGAGTGTTTTATTGCTTACCTATTTCTACCATTTTAAAGATACAGGTACAAGAGGTAATAAAGGTACATAAGCATACCTTTCCACCATAGTGATAAATGCTGCCACTTTTTTCTGACATTGTGGAAGAAATCTTTAGAGCGCACAATACTCCGTGATACCTTAAACACTGACACTTTGGCAGAGGTGCTGTTTTAATCACGTTATTAAATAATGCAGTGGTAATTCCGGCCTCCTAGAGAGGCTTAATGGAATTTCAAAGGAACCACTGCATTTTAATCTGTGTTTCAGACGGATATATTTTGGGAAAAGGTTAAGAGTTTGTTGTCAGTCCAGCTTCACTTCCCTTTCTCTTTTTAAGATTGTCATGAAGCCATCGTAGACTTCTCTTTGAATTACTAGTTTTCAGTTTTCTGGTTGTTGGTCGATGGCTGAAGAATCCGAGTAGAGATCACTGTTCACTCGTCACCGATTCTCACGGCCCGGTGGTCGGCTTCTCTTATTGATTATTGAGCGAGTGGTTAATTGAAGTGTCAGTATTGACAACAGCATGTAATCATGCTTTTGTTATTCCCTAATTGCTGGGCTCCAAGCTCATTATGGATCCATTACATTGTATGACATTCTTTTAACCCTTTTTGTGTCATAATATAAAATGGCATCAGACTAAAAGAAGGAGAAATGAGGATACAGAGATCAGACAAAAGAAGAAGCAAATGCAGACAAGAGGATGCAAAACAAAGATCGAACCGGAATAATGGGAGGAGATAATGAAAGGTAAGGAGATACAGAGAGCGAGAAGGAGAATTAAAAAAGGAGAATTCGCTTCATTCACGCTTCATAATTCAATTTATAACTGCATTTAATGTTGTGGAACATCTGCAAAATAAGTTAGTTCCTGATCATAACAGCTATAAACTTCACCAGCCTTGTTTTTTTTCCCCTCTTTATTAAAGTTACCAAGACACAAAAACACAACACATCTTTCCTGAAGACGTCAGAAAACTTAAAATGACAGCTTTACCGCTGGCTGTTATAGAGCAAAGCGCCGACTCTGGAGACACCAATAAACCCATAAACATTAAACAAACGTCACTGAGAATCAGCCGTTGCTATGGAAACGATAACGTATTAGAGTGAACACAGTACTATCAGAGCTACTGTGCAGCAAATCAAGAAAAAAAATCAGTGGTTCGAAAGGTTATAATATAAATATTAAGAGGTGATGGCGTTTATAGCCATCAAACGGTTCGAATGATAAGAGAAGATACGGGATGAGAACGTTCCCTGCTTGGGTTTCCCTGTAGAACGACTACAGAAAGCTGTCCATGCAGTGTAAAGACTTTGTGGTCGGGGTCCTGGATCTGTGTCGAAACACAGAGGAGGTGGAGGCCATTCTGAACGGAAACGTGGACCATGACAAGCCGAGTGAGCACAGCAGACTCTGCCTGAGCCGGGTAAAACTCGCCATCAAGTTTGAAGTCAAAAAGGTATAGTACAGACAAACAAAATGTACTTTACACTGGTTATATTATATTCCATACATAGTAAATCATATTTCTGCACAGTTTGTGGCTCATCCGAACTGTCAGCAGCAGCTCCTGACTCTGTGGTATGAAAATCTGTCTGGTTTGAGGCAACAGTCTATCGGAGTGAAGTGTTTAAGCGTTCTCGGGGTGATGGTGGCTCTGCCCTTCTTGGCCATCGCATACTGGATTATGCCCTACAGCAAGGTAGGATCCAAGCACACTATAAACAAACACTTTATACCACGGCACTGTTGGAGCTATGTTCATTTCATATACCATAGATGTAGATGTCTGGATGCTCCACAACATTAAATGTAACTATAAACAGATAATAAGTATTATGTGTCATTCAATAATAAATATAAATTCATAATAGTTGGCAAATTCCTGCAGTATAAGTGGAATAAAACACTTCAAGATGTCTGTTAGAGGAAAATAAACAAATTCAGGGTGGACAACAGGAACACTGTCGGCTTATTTTCCTATAACAGCATGTCTGCTAGTGTTTTAAGAATCCAGTAGAATCCAAAACCAAGCATAAATGTTTCATTTAAATGGTAACACACATTGTTTGATTTGTAAAATATTTTCAAAATGGCTGACAGCGCTGTTGCTATAAAAATCTAGCTATGCAGGAAAACCCCATGGGAACCAATTAGCTAGCTAGTGGCCTACTAAATGATGACATGAAGAACCCCTGACACAAGCTCATGATAGAATGTGTTTAATCCAACGAAAAAACCTCTACAGTTACGTAAGTAAAAGCTGACGTAATGCTGTTTAAGCACAATTTTCCCTCAGCTATTAATTAAAGCAGTTTTTCGTATCTAATAATATGGAACATTAGTTTTATTCTTCTATTTTTTATTTTATTTTTTTTTACTTTTCTGAAAGCTGGGTCAGGTTCTACGCAGTCCATTCATGAAATTCGTTGCCCATGCGGTGTCCTTCACCATTTTCCTGTGCTTGCTGGTGCTCAATGCCTCTGATCGCTTCGATGGGGTCAAAAATCTGCCCAATGAAACGATCACAGATTACCCGAGGCAAGTCTTCAGGGTCAAAACCACCCAGTTCTCCTGGACAGAGATGCTAATTATGAAATGGGTGCTTGGTCAGTATCGCACGAAGATATAGAGACCTGGTACAGAATGTATTTACATGTTTGGAAGCTAATCAATGATGTCTGGCTCTGGCTGTTCAGGAATGATCTGGTCGGAGTGTAAAGAGATTTGGGAGGACGGGTTGCATGAATACGTCATGCAACTTTGGAACATTTTAGACTTCGGCATGCTGTCCATCTTTGTGGCGTCGTTCACAGCGAGGCTCATGGCATTTCTGCAAGCCTCTCGTGCCCAGCTGTACGTCGACCTGTACGTGACGAGCTCGGACCTGAGCAACGCCTCACTTCCTGCAGAGGTGGCCTACTTCACTTATGGTAAACTAATCTTGCACTGTGCTGTTAAAGATGTAAAATGAAGGCCCCTGCAAATTTGGCATAAAAATGTTGTGCGTCCTTTGCAGCGAGGAACCGCTGGCTTCCCTCTGATCCCCAGCTCATCTCTGAAGGTCTCTACTCCATCGCTGTTGTCCTGAGTTTCTCACGCATCGCCTACATCCTGCCTGCCAACGAGAGCTTCGGACCTTTACAGATCTCACTGGGCCGCACCGTGAAGGACATTTTTAAGTTTATGGTTATCTTCATCATGGTCTTCCTTGCCTTCATGATCGGCATGTTCAATTTGTACTCCTATTACCTGGGCGCCAAGTATAACCCTGCCTTCACCACGTAAGTCTTGGGAACTCTGGGCAAAACCGTAGTTAATACACAAAATGACTGATAGCTATGGTCTCTATGGGCCGTATTCAATGTTATGTCAATATTTAATCTGGGAAAGTTCTGGGCTCATGCGTGTGTCACACAGGGTAGAAGAAAGCTTCAAGACGCTGTTCTGGTCCATCTTTGGTTTGAGTGAGGTGATCTCTGTGGTGCTGAAGTACGATCATAAGTTCATTGAGAACATCGGCTACGTCCTGTACGGTGTCTACAATGTCACCATGGTGATCGTGCTGCTCAACATGCTGATCGCCATGATGAACCACTCCTACCAGGAGATTGAGGTGACCTCTAAGTCCTCTGTTTTCTCTGAAAGATCTGCAGTGTTATGGTATAATCTTGCGATTTTGCTGTCAACAGGAGGACGCAGACGTAGAGTGGAAGTTTGCCCGTGCTAAGCTCTGGCTCTCCTACTTCGATGAAGGCAGGACTCTTCCTCCTCCTTTTAATCTGGTGCCCAGTCCCAAGTCCTTCTATTACATGGGCCTGCGCACAAGATCTTGCCTTGTCAGGCTATGCAAGGCCAAAAGTCGTCGTGGAAGCCAGCAAGACATAGACACTCCAAATTCTTTATCTAAGGTTGGAATCTGATTGCCCTTGCCCTTTTTTTTGCGTGTTTTTACATTCCTTACCCAATCCAGCTTGAAATCTGCTTCCAAGAATAATGAACCATTATTTGAATCACATTTTTTGAGGTGATTGTTCTCTGTGTCAGCTCCACAGGTATCGACCATGCCACACTATTCAAGATGAATACATAATGAGACATTCTATCAAACATCCAACCAGATACCAGGTATTAACTTATTTCTTGTATGAGACACCCAGTACTTCCATGTTCTCTTATCGTTGGCATTAAATCAGCTTTTGTTCCTAATTCATCAAATCCAAAGAAGATCATGAAGCGCCTCATTAAGCGATATGTACTGAAGGCCCAAATTGACAGTGAAAATGATGAGGTCAATGAGGGTAAGCCCAATATCCCAAACACAACTGAGACATTTATTAGCATAGTTTTAAGACGTTATGAAATTGTTTTAAGTGCTTGGTTTTGCTTGCTGTGTGTGGAACCCACCAGGTGAGCTGAAGGAGATAAAGCAGGACATCTCCAGTCTCCGCTATGAGCTTCTGGAGGAAAAATCTCAGGTCACAGCAGAACTTGCCGATCTCATCCAGCAGCTCGGTGACAGACTCGGTAAGTCCACCAAGAAACCCTGAAGTATCTTCGAACCAATGAGCCCTGAAGAACCATCAACCAAAGGAGCCTTGAAGATCTTTCAGCAGAGACATCCTGAAGCAATGTCAACCAGAATATTGTAGATAATTGAAAGAAATTTCAGCTAATTTCTATGAACACCACTAACGATACATCACAATTCTATAAAGGGCTCTCAGCTGCATATATTTCTAAGAATCCTGGAATTTACGGAAGTAAATGAATGACAGAGAATCTGGAAGATTACGAATGTTAGCACTCGTGTTAGTCTGCGCTCTTAAGTCTGATAGTATTAATCTGTAATAACATGCTGAATCTCAAATGGTTCTTGTGGAATGGACCAAATGGAAAGGTCCAAATTTATAATAGGCTGTTAGTCACCATTAACAATGAGCCCAGTTAAATTTTTTCATTTTGATTTGTTGTGGTTACGTATCACAGAGTGAACTGCATAATTTGTGTTATTTCTGATTATCTTTTACTGAATAGTTAAAATTGGTCTTTATAGTATTTAAATATTCAACAGTATATTGGAAGATGAAAACATTCCTGAATTCACTGAGCTGATGAAATTTACATCTGGGTGTGGTGTAGCATTAAATTATTATTATTATTATTATTATTATTATTATTATTAACAAACAAACTACCTGTATAAGTAGTGTTACATATTAATATGGTTTTAATAAAGAAATACGTTTCATTTGATCAACAAGTTATTATTGTCTTGTTAATTTAATAAAAATTACATGATTTTAGATTTCAGTGATTTCGACATGTAATGACAGCACAGATTAATTTTTTACATAATCCATTTATTCAAATATTATACAAATAGGTACCAATATAATTGTTTATTGGTGTTGTTATAGCTTTTTAGTCGAAAACTTTCCACTCACAGAACTCAAACTAGTTACCTCAACGACATCTGAGGTATTTTGCTAATCTCGCGCTGCGCAACCGCAATGAAATGACAAGCAGTGAAACCTCGCTTCATTCTATTGGCGCTCCGTGTTGACAGACAAGCGAATTAGCCAATGAACGATCTGAATACGCTTCCTAACAGTGACGTTTATGGAAGTCATCGATAACGAAAGTCATAAGTCCCTCCTATTCTTCTCCTCCTCCCCGCAGCACGTGAACCTCTCGTGAATATCCACGCGCAGCGAGAGCAAACCGGCTGCTAACGGCTCAAACGTCACAGAAGCTCGGCCTGTAAGTGTTATTACACAGGTTTATGCCTAACTGGACGTATTACCTATTAAAATTATTTCAATAAACATGTGTGAGGCGCGTTATAGTGCTACTATTACTCTCAGGAAGTGGAGGAAGAACAGTTGGCAGGCTGCGTTAGCCGTTACGCTAAGCTACACTGTATTGAAAGGCTTAACTGCCTTGCTTGGATGTGTTGTTATAACGCTCTTCCTTGTGTTATTAAGGCGTTATTAAACATTTAGTATTCTTTAACTAATTAGCTCCATTGCTTGCTTGTCTGCCCTTCTAACTTCAAAACTGCGTTATGGCTGTTTTTCCACACCGCTTCTCGGGAATAGACACGCCCCCAACGTCGTAATAGGTGCATAGGCAGCCGTCACGTATCACGTGTAGCGCGCACTGGCCAATCGGAGCACAGGAACATGGCGCAGGCGTGCCTGAGATGCGGTGGGATTAAAAATGAATGTATTTTTCCACGCTAGATCCTGATAAAACACGGGGGAAAGATGGCGGACGACCCGAGCGCCGCGGACAGGAACGTGGAAATCTGGAAGATTAAGAAGTTGATCAAAAGCCTTGAAGCAGCCAGAGGGTAAGCAGAGTGACGGCTTTATTACTGACATTAATGATCAAGGGGTCGTCAATAAATGACAGCTAACAAGAAGGCGGCCACATGGTGACAGCTAGCATGCTAACAGCTGTTGGATAAAGTGTGGCAGTGTGGCAAAGATCCACATACTCACATAATTTTTCCTAAAGAAGCCTTGGGAGTACATGTAGCTCTTGCAGAAGGCCTGTTCAATAAAACAAACATGGTAAAGCATGGGCTAGTGAAATGATTCACTTATTTTGAGTGTACACAAAAGTACAAAGCTTCTCAACTTTTACACACATTTAACATCCAGTGTCAGGATCGTCCTTTTTAAAACACAATTACAATCAATTACAATGACGCATCACACGAACAGCACTGCTGTATGAATGTATATAGTGAAAAGGCTGAGTGAACATTGGACTTGCGTCACGTGCCGTGATCCTGCCGTGAGCTTCGGCGTATCTGATCGACAGGTTGTTACTGTAAGAGTGTTATGTTTGTGTGTGGTTTTGCAGGAATGGCACCAGCATGATTTCCCTCATCATCCCCCCGAAGGACCAGATCTCCCGGGTGGCTAAGATGCTGGCGGACGAGTTCGGCACGGCGTCCAACATTAAGAGCAGAGTGAACCGACTGTCTGTGCTGGGAGCCATCACTTCAGTACAGCAGAGACTCAAACTCTACAACAAGGGTGTGTGTTTGTGGTTTTTTATGGCAGTGCGCGTGTATTTATTACACTTTACTCACACCAGCAGTGTCACAGCATTCATTTTCAATGAGCGCTGATGGTTTCCAATGGCAGCAACCTTTAACAACGCAAAGTGGGCGGGGCAAGCATCGTGACAAAGTGGTGCGAGGTTTAGCTTCGTGCACATGAGAAGTGAAACAATTGATCGAGACTGAGACACGGCGGTGTGTGTTTTTTTTTTTTTCTTAACCTGATACAGGTGTACCGAAACATTTATGACTGTGTGTTACGTGGCGTTTTTAAGCACCTGTGCAGTGTTTGTCTGTCGTCTTCTTATTTTATGCTGGTGTTCTGGTTACAGTGCCACCCAATGGCCTGGTGGTGTACTGCGGAACCATCATGACGGATGAGGGCAAAGAGAAGAAAGTCAACATCGACTTTGAGCCGTTTAAGCCAATCAACACATCCCTGTATTTATGCGACAACAAGTTTCACACTGAGGTGAGAGAGGGACAAAAAGAGAGACGGTGACACCCAGCTAAAGAGAGACACTGAGCAGAGAGATGGACAGAGACACAGACAGAAAGACGCAGAGAAACACGGAGAAGGAGAGAGAGAAAGATACAGAGGGAGAGGGAAAAGGGCAGAAAGAGAGACAGATAAAAAGAGACAGAGGGATAGAAAGGGAGGTATAAAGTGAGAGAGAGAGGGGGGCCTAGACAGAGGCAAAAAGAGAGACGGTGACACCCAGCTAGAGAGACACTGAGCGACATAGATAGAGTGGGAGAGGCAGAGAGATGGACAGAGACACAGACAGAAAGAGGGAAACACGGACAGGGAGAGAGAGAAAGATACAGAGTGAGAGGGAAAGGGGCAGAAAGAGAGACAGATAAAAAGAGACAGACAGAGGGATAGAAGGCAGAAAGGGAGGTATAAAGTGAGAGAGAGAGAGAGAGAGGGTGGCCCAGACAGAGGCAAAAAGAGGGATGTATGTTCAAAGAGAGATGGAGAGAGGTAATAAGACGGATAAATCGATGGTGAGACAAAGAGAGAGACAGAGTGATGGAGAGAATCAAAACTATGGAGATAGTGAGACAGAAAGAGGGATATATGTGGAAATGGAGAGGCAAAGAAAGAGTGATAAAGAGAGGCAGAAAGAGGATAGAGACCTGGAGAGCGAGAGAAAGAGAGAGTTGGATGTTTTTAACGGTCTCGGTTCGCTGTAGTACATGAAGCACAGGTGAATATGTAAATCACGAGTTTACTCATGATTAAATTAGATTGTTTGCTAAATCATTGCATTAACGTGGTGCTGTAGTGGGACAGTAGCAGCACTGATGTGGTTCCACGACTCGCTGTCTGACCCCGTGTGACTCTCTCACCTCAGGCTCTCACCGCCTTGCTCTCAGACGACAGTAAGTTCGGGTTTATCGTGATCGACGGCAGTGGCGCCCTCTTCGGAACTCTGCAAGGCAACACCAGGGAGGTTCTGCACAAATTCACGGTGGACCTGCCGAAAAAGCACGGTAAGACGTTTAACAGGGTGTGGAGCTCTGTCAGCGTCCGTTTAAGGTCTAAGCCTTAAGTCTCGTCTGCTCGGGTTCCTCTCCCTCCCTCAGGACGAGGAGGTCAGTCCGCCCTGCGATTCGCCCGCCTGAGGATGGAGAAACGGCACAACTACGTCAGAAAGGTGGCGGAGACGGCCGTGCAGCTGTTCGTCTCCAACGACAAGGTCAACGTCGCCGGGATGGTCCTCGCCGGATCGGCCGACTTCAAAACCGAGCTCAGCCAGTCGGACATGTTCGACCCGGTGCGCCCCCTCAGACCCTTCACGTGCTTGATGTCTTATTGAAATCGGTCATGTGTGGCGTTTTTAAAACGTTCTCTCTGTTCAGAGGTTACAAGCCAAGGTGCTGAAACTGGTGGACATTTCTTACGGAGGAGAGAACGGGTTCAATCAGGCCATCGAGCTGTCGGCCGAGGTGCTCTCCAACGTCAAGTTCATTCAGGAGAAGAAGCTGATAGGTAAGAAATCTGACATCACGTGCATCGCATTTCATTCTGAGAAAGAAACGAAAAGAAAAGAAAACTCAAGCCGCTTGAACCGCTACGTGAGAAGTCTTAAAGATGACGAGTAAAGGACAGGAACAGGGTTCTGACATCGTAATTCATTCTGACGCTTTTACACTGTTTGTGAGTTTTATATATAACACCAGGTTGTGTTGGTGTTATAACAGCCATGAGTGCTCCTGTTATCGAGCTCTGATCTGATCGGTTATAATAGTTCTGATGTTGGACCTCACTTTACTGTCGCGTGTCCGTTTTTAGGACGCTACTTTGACGAGATCAGTCAGGACACGGGGAAGTACTGCTTCGGAGTCGAGGACACGCTCAAAGCTCTGGAGATGGGAGCCGTGGAGATTCTAATTGTCTACGAGAACCTGGACACCATGCGCTACGTACTACGCTGCCATGGAGCAGAGGGCAATGGGCCTGAAAATGGTACACACACACACACACACATGCGCTTCTCTCAGCTTCAGTGCACTTACATTTATCACTCGATTGGACGCTTTACACATAACATTGCATGTAATACAACAATTACAACACCTTTATAATTACTGTCGATCTTGTAAATAAAACGTGCGTTCATGCTGTGTGTTATTTTTTCCCCATTAGATGAGAAGACTCTCTATTTGACACCAGAGCAGGAGAAGGATAAGTCTCACTTCACAGACAAAGAGGTGTCTTTCTTCTTCTTCTCCTTCTCAAACATTAGTTGATCTTTTTAAACAGCATCAGTATAAGTATAAACCTATAAAGGGTTCAGGGTTTTAGTACAGGAGCTTACACGCTTACGACGTTCATCCCGACGTCCTCGTTTCGCTGCGTTTCAGTGCTGTTCTTGCTAATGCTGATGTGTGTTCGTGTGTGTTTCCGTGTGTCAGACAGGGCAGGAGCACGAGCTCTTGGAGAGCATGCCGCTGCTCGAGTGGTTCGCCAACAACTACAAGAAATTCGGGGCTACGCTGGAGATCGTGACGGACAAAAGTCAGGAGGGCTCGCAGTTCGTGAAGGGCTTCGGCGGGATCGGCGGTGAGCGCTCACGGGAACATCGCTCAGGGGAAAGTCGACGGATGAAAAGGAAGACGGAGCAGTGTGTTGGAACGTCCATTAGGCAGCGTACTTCCTGTTCAGACTTACACCAGAGCAGCCTTTTTTTTCAAGTTAATAAGACAAAACAAAAGCGCACAGCTTGTCATGAAACCACATGTCAGAAAAGTTAGTGTTTTGGAAGAGGCTGTTACAAAGTGCTGACACTGCAGACTCCTTTAAAAAAAAGATTTTTTTTATACGCTAGGCTTTATCAAATAGCACATTTTTTAAATAATGTACGTGGCGCGCCAGCCATACTCGCCCCACGAATAAGCTGTTACTATAGAAACGGTAGCGTGTTAGAACGAGTGCTTGAACATAAACGTGTCTTAGAAAAATAATCCACACTTTCTGACCAATCGGGATCGAGAATTCAACAGCGCGTAAGACAATAATTGTAGTAGATCAAATTTAAAAACCGTATATGGCATACATTTAGGTGCATCTGGGTGTAATAAAAAACCTGAATATGAAGTAAACTCTGATTTTCAGATCATTTCAATTAAATATGAAGATAAACAACAGAGATGCAGTTTTATTTTCAATGATAATTTGTGTTCCAGGTTACAGTGAAGACCAGTGCAGATACAGATTCCCAGTATTGCATCATACTAAAGAATGTTTTGTTTTCTTTTTCGTCTTTGCTCCTCGTGTAGGCATTTTGCGATACAGGGTGGATTTCCAGGGCATGGACTATCAGGAAGAAGACGAGGAGTTGTACGACTTGGATGACTACTAGGTAGTCGTGACCGACGAGTGGAGAAATTTAGGATTTTCCCTTTTTCGAGTCTGCGGACAAACGGGGAAGGAAACGTGGTGAATCAGCGACGAGAGGAACGATCTGTAAGAGCCGAATAAAGCAGAGGGCGTTTTGCTCCTCGACACGTCATTAACACGTCACACAGCAACAGTACGGACACGTGAGGACGTCCTCCAGTCGTGCGCCGTTTCTCAAGCCTCCTTTTTTTACTGACTCCTGCTGCTGCTTTACGAGTCCGTGGCATTTTTAATAACGTTCCTGAACCGCCGAGGGGATTAACCGAGCGCCGCCGCCTCAAGCTCATCGCCCAGACCTCTAATGTTTCTTTCACTTCTGCTGCGTATCAATCTCTGAGCCGGTTAAATCTCTGTGAAGGACCATCGCGTAGCTGGATCGCCTCTCTGTGCTGCTGAAGACGGATCTGTGTCTCGCTTTAGCCTTTAGGAAACGTCCCAAACTGTTCGAGTGCCTGAGAAGTCCACCTAGGTGAAATAATACTGCGCAGTTCACCCAGTCCTGAACTCGGGCGGTGTTTTAATCTGCGATTTGGATTTAAGAGCCGTGAGCTCATCATTCTCTTAACCGCAAGCTGGATTAATGACTTTACTCGAGCGTGAGAGCACCAGCTCACAATGGAAGCAGTAAAATTGTGGATGTTGCACTTCCTGCCTGTCCACATGCAGTCTATCAACGGGCATTTGTGAAACAAAACAAAAAAATTAGGAAATAACATAAAACTGATTTAGGACCTCAAACTCATTCAGTCTTTATTCTGATACACTAAGCAGCAGGCAAACCCCATTTATAGAGTTTAATGAGAAACACACACACACAAGGGATGCTTATTATTTTAACACGTAATTTCCTGTATGTTCTCGTCTCTGTGCCTAATCCATCAATATTTTGTATAAATCATTTGTTACACGAGGTCACAGATATTAAACGTTCTCATCGTTTGCACGTTTGTTTGGTTTCTTGTCATCATTTCCTTCATCACGTTTTGCTCCTTTTTTTAATGATTCAGCATTTAAAAAATTGTAGAACGAGATTTATTGTTTTCACAGGTGGGGAACGTTACTGAGAGATTACACTTAAGTGGAAGTATAAATACTGTGTTTAAAGTTTAAAAGGGAAGTATGAGAAATAACACAATCAAGTGCTGCTTTTAAACATGCTCAAGTATTTAAGTAATATTTAAATCAAATAAAGTTGTTTCACTAGCTCACAGCTGAGCACTTGGCTAGAGCCTTAAAAAGGAAAAAAATATCAAATAAATATGCAAAATATAAATGCAATGTGTGACTACAGCGAACAGTCACTGGCTGAATGAGAAAAGAAACTTCCTAGATTTCGTAACAAGCATTTTAAAGATTTAAATATATATATATTTTTAATTTCATGTATAATAATAATAAATATCCCCACAATAATACTTATTAACAAAACACGAATTACTTCTGATTTTAGTAGGTAATACAATCATTTAAATATTTGGCAAGCTTTTAATATTACAATAGGCCTTTTTTGTGGCTGTAAAAATTAAAATAATAATAATATATAAATCGTTCGTTTAAATAGATGTTTCTTTAGTTAGCCATTTGTAGTTGGGTTTTTTTGTTTGTTTGTTTGTTTTGCTAGAATGATTTTTTCCCAAAAAATAATTATGAATTTATAGAAGAAGACTAATATGCATAATAATGTTCAATGAAATTATATTTATTTATTTATTTATTTATTATACTTATTTTGTGGACCCCTGAGGATTTCCACAGCTATACAGATTTCTTTCCCCTACATTTATTTCCTAAATAAAGCTATGTATATAAATATAAATAACAAGAATAATATATTCACGGCCTTTAAGTATAGTTTATGTTACTCTTATTACCAAGTACTTCCTTGTACTTCTTTCAGCACTATTTTTTCAATGACAAGTTGAGAGGCTTTTAACTCCGAGGTGGAAGAATTTACCCCGAAACTCGGCGCACCCACTCGCGCACTAATCTGTTCCGCGTTGTTTCACATCCCAGACCTGCGAAGAACAACCAATCAGAGAGCAGACGTGCAAATCAGCCCCGCCTTCCTTGCGAAGCCCCGACCAATGCAGAGCTTGGATTTTAATATATTTAAATTTTATTCATCTCCCGTCCTCCCCCTTCCTTTCCGGTTTCACCTCTCAAGCTATGACGTAGCTGGCAGCGCGCGCCCCCGACGAAGGGCTGGGTTTCAATTTTTTTTTTTTTTTTTTTTTTTTTGGATGTTTTATTTTTTTGCGGCGCGAGGGCACAACAATATGGAGCCGGACATGGAGGACAAAACGTTAGAGCTCATGGTAAGTTTTTTTCTTTAAGAAAAGTAGACGCATTTATATTTATATTCGTAATAACAGAAGGAGTAATGGATATTTTTATAAAGGGAAGTGCGATCAAGGATGTATGAAAAAAATGGAAAGGGAGAAATAGGACAAATGGCCAGCTAACAGCGTTAGCACGAGCGCTGTGGCATTTTTAACATTAAGTTTGGGGAAAATATAACAATAAAATGAAAGCTAGAACGATTGGTCTAAGTGTTAGTGAAGTGAAATGTTAGGCTGATAAAATAGTGTATTGTAGAAGTATTCATCGGTGTGTATGGTGGTAAAAACGCTTTTCAGATAAATAATACCCGTGTTATGTTCTGTTCTGTTCGAGAAACTGTTTCTTTCTTATACATTTACTGAAATAGCGTAGGTTTATGTATTTGGCTTTTTAATATTTATCAGTTTAGCTAGGCAGGGCCCTGCTCTTTCATAGACTGGCTTTGGGAATATTTATAAACTATCTAAATGTTTCATTACAGCACTGAAAATCAGTATAAAATTTCTCTTATGTCTTGCTACGCCAATCAAAATGAATTAAGAAATATATCTGAAATATAACGTGTGTATATATATTAAATGTATAGCCATAGCAGTACGGTACGGGGGAGGAGAAGGAAAAAAAACTGCAGCGACGTTTGTCGTGAGTGAAAGATAAAGACCGAATTACAAATACATCAATATTTGAAATCTAGTGCACTACTTAAGGTGCACTACACCGCCTCAATTAAACCTGTCCAGAGCTCGCGATTAAAGCGAATATGGAGCTA
>JAQQZX010000009.1:1373361-1384646 GCA_030068355.1 Notoglanidium maculatum | reverse complement strand
TCAGCTCACTAAGCTAGCTAGGCTTGTTTCACTGCGCCATTATTAGTTATATCCTCTCTTCGTATTTTTTATAGATATAATGAACATGTGTGTGTCTTATAAGCACATTATTGTTGGCCAGAATGTTGTGAACCATAACTTACACCTCCAGTTACGAATTAATCCGTCATTTGTTGCCTGTCTGCCCGGTTGATGTCGCTAGCTAGGTGTTAGCCTAGCCTGCTAACTGCGTAGAAGGAAGTTAGCATAGCATAACGTAGCAAAGCAAAGCTAGTCCGTCGATGTTAACACCGTGACGCCCGCCACTAATTTATCAACATTTGTAAGAATTTTTTTTGTTAATGCAAAAATAATTGCGTTAATACGCCGTCTGTGTGGGGTGTAACGTTCGTCTGGCTAAGCTAGGTTACAGCAAACCGGCCGCATTGCTAGTTATGCTAGCTAGCTAGCTCTTTGTTTTTTTTTTTTTTTTTTTTTTTTTTTGCCTCGATATCCTGATATGATGACTAAAATATAGCCTCTGTAATCATTAAAATAAACTGTGTTGACTTCATTAAGTTTTATCATGTCAATCCATTGTAAAGCAATTTTATTCTGTGTGATTGGCTTTATCAGATAAATAAGTCAGCATTCTGAGGCATTTGATTAAAGTGTTTCATTTTATCAGCATAAATTAATGAGATTAAATGCATATTTTGGGTATCAGTTGTCTTTATTAAGGACCAACGAAATTAATAATGCGTATTAGTGTCAGCTGGATTTTGGAAACCGTGATCATTTTTCTTTGTTTACTAGAAGTCATTTTAAAAGCAAAACACTTTCCCCAGACTGAAATTTCCTTTTCATTTATTTCTCCATAAGAAGTCAACTTTTCATGGCTGGGAAAGAAATTCAAATCACAGTCAAAGATTTCATTCCATTTCGGTTTGACGGAAAGGCACCACGTCTACATCGAGCCTCGTTTAGGTGAGAAACAACACGGCTGAGAAATTGTCAAGAGTTATGAGTGAAATGGGTTTTCAGGGTCATTCAGGTTGCCTGAGGTCACTAAACCCGAGCCTCGTCGCGTCTCGCGTCTGTTCTGTCGGACACGTTTCTCACTTTTTGGGTCCTTTAAGCGTTTTAGACCTCTGTCCCGTGTACAGGTTTTTATGATGGTGCGCGAGCGAACGCTCTGGCAGAAATCGACACGCCGGATTGTTTACGCCGGGGTCCGTTTTATGACGGCGCGTCACTGTCCGTAACGTCCTGCTTAAATCGTCAGACTCTTCGCCAGTGAGGTTTTAGATGTCTTTCTGCAGAACGACCGCATTTACAGCTGCATTTTGTAAAATATTCCCATGTTGTTGCAGGATTTCAAACTGTAATACTGGTGTATTGAGACGCAGCTTTTTCTTCATCATTGGCTGTTTATCGACAGGTTTTTTTTTCTTTTCCACAACATGACACATCTGAAATCAAGCAGGAGGTATGGCATGCATGCTTCCACACATTTCATCTACTTGCTTTTGAAATGACCCACAGATGTTTATGCATCTCTTGCCTCCAGCCTCACATTAATCGACGTCTGTGTGAAATCGGACTCGTGGTTCACGTCGTCATGTTTTCTTTTTCCCAGCCGATGCTTTCCTGCCACGTTGTCCGCGCTGCAATGCCGGCGTGTTACAATGCGGAGCATCTCTGCCGTCGGTGGGCTTTGCTTCTTGTTGCCATGGCTACAGCAGAATGCTCCGGAGAAGCCGTCGTCAGGTTCCTCTCGACGGGCAGAACTGCGGATGTGTGTGTAGGAGTTCTCTTTCTGAATCGCAGGAAGCGTACGAGGACGCCGCGGCGTTACGATCAGATTAGACGGGTGTGAGGTACAGCTTGGTGATGTAGAGACGCTGTCTTTACTACTAGATTGTCAACTAGGTAGCTTGTGGTTTAAGAATATCTGTGTATATATGTGTAAATGGTAGCTGTTTTGGGGCAGCTGAGGCTTTAATGAGCTCCTTTGTAACTCTAAGTGTGTTTATAGTGAAATATCTGTGCCGTGTGGAGTGATCCTGGCACTAACTGCTCATTTCCGTGAGGCCGTTTGTCAGCACGGCTCCAGAAAAAGAAGCTGACGAGAAGCTGATCTGTCTGAGAAGAGTATACAAATGAGTAAAGCGCCGCTGCATCGCTCTCTTTAGCAGGGGGGTTGAAAGAACACACACAGACCGAATAACAAAAGGAAGGCTCAGAGAGCGAGATCATCTCCTTTACTCATTGTTGTGGCTTGAGGTGACCGAAAAAAGCAGAAGCTTGTGACGACGCGACTGAATGGAAAGCTGAAATGCATGCAGAAGGGAAAATACTGCTCATGTTTTGGTCAGCGTTGTGCTTTTTCAGCTGCTGCTATCTCCAAAAAAAAAAAACAGGACTCCTGTCCTGACTGTGCTCTGGCCCACGACGTGGCGCGGAGACATGGACGACCTGCCTCTCTCTCTGTCCTGTTTGGGTAACTGTAGGCTCCGCCCACTACTCCGCCTTCCGCACCCGCAAGCTTCTGTGGTCTTTCTGAGGGCAAAACAAGCTGCGCCCGGGTGCTATTATTGTGAGTAGCGATAATAAATGTAACGTGCGTAAAGAATGAAACACTCGGGATCGCGTTTCGTCGGGTAAATAAGAACAAGTCAGACGCTGAACCCGTTCTCACTCGCGTTACATTTGCTTTATATGTAACCTGCCTCCTGTGAATGCGCAGTTGCTGTGGAAACCATTACGTTAAAATGAACCGGCACTGCTGTCAGGGCTGCTCTTATAGAAAATCAGTCCGCGCCTTCGGACCAATCAGAATCCAGGACTGAGCAGCGCTGTGGTGGGCGGAGTTACAGCAGGCAGGGTCACATGGGGAGACCGTTTAAGGAAAATAAACTTTTTTTTTTCTTTTTTTTTCCCCAGAACACGTCAGTTATGGACTCCCATACTGGAGAGATTTCCCCGAAGACCACCACAGTATTTAAGGTGAGGCTGAACTCTTTATCTGAAAATATGAATATAATCTGAGATTATCATGGCCGTGTAACGTCAGTATCACTGTAAACCGTAATAACAAACGTACAGGAAGTGACGTGACCCAGAGTCGCCTCGGATCAGGATTAACGCCTGTCTTTTCCCGGTTAAATGAGCTGCGCCCTGTTTTCAGATCACTAACGGCCCCCTGTCGGGCTCCAGGAAGCGGCCGTCGGAGGGCAACTACGAGAAGGAGAAGGACGTGTGCATCCAGCTGTTTGACCAGTGGTCCGAAGCCGACCAGGTGGAGTTCGTGGAGCATCTGATATCACGCATGTGTCACTATCAGCACGGCCACATCAACTCCTACCTCAAACCCATGCTCCAGAGGGACTTCATCACAGCGCTGCCGGGTAGAGCGCGCGCACACACACACACACACACACACACACACACGGGGATTTGATGCACCTTGTATATGGATTTGAGTCTAGTAAGACTTTAGCTGCAGTTGTGAAGGTGAAACTAGGAGATTTTAGGTTTGTTTGTCTCTTGTCATGGAGCGACAGAGTTATCTGTGTGTGGTCTGTTTTGGGTGTGGCTTTCACTTCCATCTTCTATTATTATCGCCGGTTACTGTGCTGTG
Organism: Notoglanidium maculatum; assembly: GCA_030068355.1. Taxonomy (NCBI): domain Eukaryota; kingdom Metazoa; phylum Chordata; class Actinopteri; order Siluriformes; family Auchenoglanididae; genus Notoglanidium; species Notoglanidium maculatum. The sequence goes on along the minus strand of JAQQZX010000009.1, from coordinate 1,381,024 downwards.
TAAAAGCGCGCGCACACATTTAGCAGGAAATCTAAAATCTGCTCGTATTTGTCCAGCGATAACCCGGCCGCAGATGGCACACGGCTCGCTGAGCCTGGGCGATATAACCTCAGTATCGTCATTACATTACATCACCGTTCTGAGAAGAGTTGTTTAAAGTGTTAAATATACGCTTTATTCATTATCGTTTTGAACATAAAAGGAAAAATAGATGTATAGTTGTCGACATCAGACATGGTGGTGGGGTGGATTTTATATTGTACGTGTACATGTAGGTAAAGGTCACATCTGTCTGTGTGTGTGTGTGTGTGTGTGTGATGCAGCTCAGGGTCTGGACCACATAGCGGAGAACATCCTGTCGTTCCTGGACGCACGCTCGCTGTGTTCGGCCGAGCTGGTGTGTAAGGAGTGGCAGCGCGTCATCTCGGAGGGAATGCTGTGGAAGAAGCTGATCGAGCGCATGGTGCGAACCGACCCGCTCTGGAAAGGCCTCTCCGAGAGACACCAGTGGTGAGGCGTCACGACGACTCGCTTCCTTTCTGATTTGCTCGGCACATCTGCGCACGTCACGTCACGTGCCGTGAGTCCGGGTTAAAGAGCCTTCGGTGTTCCTGTGGGGCGCGAGGGAGTGAGTGAGGCAGGAGCGGAGCTCCGGATAAAACAAGCTGCTTACGTTTAGCTGTCTGAACGTTCAGTACAGGAAAAACCAGCGAATCTGTAACGACCGCACGCACCGTGTTCACACATTTTTGTTCCGTACGGTAATGGACACCGCTATTTATTTCTTGCCGTATCATGTGACGTTCCGAAACTGTACGTTTTGTACGTGTCTAGAATATATAGTGGATATTTTAAACACATTTTTCCCAGGTGTGTGTGTACAGTCCCCTCCAAAAATATCGGAACAGCAGGGAAAATGAAATTGTTTCCGCCGTGCACCGGAGACGTCTGCGTGCGAGGTCGAAAGGTGAACGCGCGCTCAGTTTCAGCTTTTATTGCTGTTCCAGTACTTGTGGAGGGGACCGTGGCGTTCTTACTCAATGATCATTTAAAAAAAAAAAACGACCGACTGATGTTTAACCGTGTGAACGTGTCACAGTATCGCGAATGCTTTTTGCTCTTCGCTTCCGCCGTGTTCACTTTCGTTTTATCGGTTTCTACTCGATCCTGTCAGGGTTGCGAACGCTGTGTTTCAAACTTTCTTCCCTGCTGAGAAGAGACGAGCTCTGCGTTCCGATCTGCAGAGTAGTCAGATGGGTTTATTTCCACGTCAGTGCGTCCCTGTGATGTGGGTTTTCACTTTCAGCCGCAGTTTCACCTGAAAAGCTACCGCCTTGACGCGTTTTGCCTTCGAGCGAGGCGAGCGTGTGAAGGCTTTACCGAGAACATGACCATGTTTCTGTCTTACAGGGAGAAGTACTTATTCAAGAACCGCACTACAGAAGTCCCGCCGAACTCCTACTACCGATCTCTGTACCCCAAAATCATTCAGGACATCGAGGTGAGTGCGGGACGGGCGGGGCGTTAAGCACTTCCTCTCTGAGTGTGGCGCTTTCCGTGCGGGGGAAATGTAAATATAGTGGCATGAAACGCAGCACCGCAGGTTTGGAAATATTTAGGTTTGCGTTCATGTAACCTGAAAAATGCTTCCTGTTGACTTTAAAGGAAAAGTTTAACACTTTTTTTTTTTTTTTTTTTCGTAGCCTTGAAAACAGCTCGACACGATTTCTGTCTATTCGTAGATGTGATTTATTTCATTTTGTTTAGTTAGATATTTATTTATTTATAATCCCTTCATTCCATGATCTTTCTTTATTTGTTAGTAATTATGTTTATGCATTTATTTCGCTCTAATGTATTTAATTTCTTTTCTTTTTCTTTTTTTTTTTTTTTGCATTTTCAGTGCCATAGTTTTTCTTCCTCGACTTATTTGCCCTTTTAACCAGGCGAATATGATTACAGTTTGAAAAGGCAACGACAAAATATCTCAAGTGTTTAAATGACTAATCGGTGTTGGTTATTTCTGAATCATTTCCTGTTCCCAGACCATTGAGGCGAACTGGCGCTGTGGACGACACAACCTTCAGAGGATCCAGTGCAGGTCTGAGAACAGTAAAGGAGTCTACTGCCTCCAGTACGACGACGACAAGATCATCAGCGGCCTCCGAGACAACTCCATCAAGGCGCGTAATACGATCCCGCCTCTGAAAAGATCCCAAACAGGAAGTAGGGTTAACATTTATAATGTTTTTGAATGCGGACTGGCGTTAGATACGGTGCGCGTTGATCTTCATGTCCTGTTCGGTGTGGACGGAGTCGGCTGCAGGGGGTTTTAACTGGATGAACTGGATTGTGTTGATTTTGGACGAGTTGCTGAGTTTAAATATATGCGTGTGTGTGTCCAGATTTGGGATAAACAGTCTTTGGAGTGCCTGAAGATTCTGACGGGACACACGGGGTCAGTGCTGTGTCTGCAGTACGACGAGCACGTCATCGTTACCGGCTCCTCGGACTCCACCGTCAGGTTCGATTTATTTTTCTCTCCCGCTGTAACCCGTCCTTTGTTTCTTCTGGTCCTTTTCACGTCAGTCCTTTTCCCACCCACTCTTTCACTTCGCCTTCACGTCCAGCCGTGGTGTAGTGAGATACGCGGCGCTCATCTTGCCCTCTCGCCGTCTGTCTTGCACGCAGGGTGTGGGACGTGAACTCGGGCGAGGTGCTGAACACTCTGATCCACCACAACGAGGCCGTGCTGCACCTGCGCTTCTGTAACGGCCTGATGGTGACCTGCTCCAAAGACCGCTCCATCGCCGTGTGGGACATGGCCTCGCCTACCGATATCAGCCTGCGCCGCGTGCTCGTTGGTCACAGGGCCGCCGTCAACGTGGTCGACTTTGATGACAAGTACATCGTCTCTGCCTCCGGGGACCGCACCATTAAGGTGAGCACCACCTTGCACCGTGCTAAGGAGGGAACTTCATTAGCATTTAGCTGGTAAGAAGTCAGCGTGTGTTGTATTAGAATTGAAATGTGTAATCGGTTGTCATCTATCAGATATTTAAAACCACATGTTTCAGTAACATGCAAGAAGAGAGAAGCTCCAGTAAAAGAGAGCGCAGCGAGTAAACGCCTGCTTTACTGGAACTGACTAACACACAAGCCATACCTCATCCCTTGGCACGGACACAGAGGCCCCGCCCCCTTTACAGGAAATCACAGGCCGAGACGCCACACCTCCCTCGCTGGCACAGACACAGAGGCCCCGCCCCCTTTACAGGAAATGACAGGCACAGAAAAGCACTGAAGTGGGGGAGGATTACTTTGATAATATTTTGAAGTGCCCCAGTAATCACAGATTACTCTCGGAGTTTTTTCTTCCTGTCCTTTAGTCAGAGAATACTTCTAGTGAAAACATTTTTCTGGTTTAATTTCCTAGTATGTCACTTCCAGGATCATTATCACATTCATACTTGTGCTAATCTTCATGTTTTTTTGTTTTTTTGTTTTTTTAATGAAATGCTCTCTGGAAAGGTATGTGACCCACCCCTGGGGCAGATCTTGCTCTGCATTAGCAGTTCATTAGCTCGTTTGTAGCCTTTTCTCTTTATTTAGCTCCTTTGCTAATCTTCTGTGAAGTTTGTTTGGATTGAATGTGGGTGTGGTTTATATCGAACGCTATTGTCTGTAGTGTAAATAAGTCGCACGTTTCGACTTCCCGTTTCAGAAGGAAATGCATCCACGTACAGAATAAAATCATGGCACCAATGCCATTTCTTACAGACTTCGAATATTAAGCCCTAGTCATGGAGTTGGGTGTGTTTATTTATTAGACACACTGTCTCAGTCCAGTACAGTTTGAAACTGTTCATCTCTTAAAAAAAATCCATATTTTTAAGGCTGCATTTCATTCCCATTTGTAAAAGAACCAGGAAGCTAGCCTGTGCTGCTGTTGTCATATTCTTAATATCCAGCAGAGGGCACTGTACAGCAGCTGAATTTATGATCCCGAGTCCACTGAGGCTCTCCAGAGTTCAGTTCTGCCAGACTGTGGCGTATCGGTTCACCTCGACTGGAATCGCGCTCCGTCTCCTGCCCTCGTGTCTCCCAGACTCTGGATTTTTCAGTCAGTCGGGATTCCAGGAACGCACGGCCCTGGGAATACCGCCAGAACGTCCTGCATAGGGAAAAAAAACCCACAGCACTTCCATCGTCTGAAAACATTCCGCAAATAATGAGGCGTGTGTGTGTGTGTGTGTCACATGATCCAAGGTTGCATAAGACGTTGAGTGCAGCGTGTTTTAAGAATGAAAAACATGAGCCAATGACACGAGGTCATCAGTGGGTTAAACTTTCTGTCTCTAGGTGTGGAGCACGAGTACCTGCGAGTTTGTCCGCACACTGAACGGCCACAAACGAGGAATCGCCTGCCTTCAGTACAGAGACCGGCTTGTGGTTAGCGGCTCCTCGGACAACACCATCAGGTGTGTGTGTGTGTGTTTGTGTCAGACGGAAAACGTGCCGATCACCAATAAACGGTTCGTCATGTTCAGCGCTCGATCTGGCTGTCCATCTCTCCCTGTCGGTTTGTGTGTAATGTAATTATGTTTGGGTGAAAAGCACTGGCTGTGCTTGCTCAGGAGGGAATTTAATATTCGTCCTCCTCTCTGTCCCTAGGCTATGGGATATCGAGTGCGGTGCCTGTTTGCGGGTTTTGGAAGGACACGAGGAGCTGGTGCGCTGCATCCGCTTCGACAACAAGAGGATCGTCAGTGGTGCTTATGACGGGTGAGAATCGTCCAGAGCACCATGTGCCCTGCCGAACGTGATGAGACATTCAGGGTGACTTTAGAGAAAAATCAGATCCTCCGAGCTAACCCTGATCTTTTATTCCCCCCCTCGAGCTGTACCTTTTAATATTTTCTCTCACATTTTAACGCTGTGAACATTATTTAACAAGACGGTGACCTGAAATGCGTAAAAAATGCAGACACCTGTTTGGATTACACCGACAGGCGCTTTAGATACTGTGCGTTTTATCTGGTTATACTTTTAATCCACGAATATGTTCATTAACGTTTGAGATTAGTCACATTCCCGTTTCCGACATTACTTGCACCGGAATCTGCCTGTGACCGTTCTTCTACATTAGCGTTAGCACAAGGCCTCTAACCTATTTGAATTTAGCAGGAATATCACATTATTTTAAAGGTATTCCCAGAACAGATGAGTCATTAGTGACATCCAGCAAATATTGAATGTGTAAAAGTATTGGGGGGGAAAAAAACCTTTCATGAACTCCATGGAAAACTTCAGGTTCTGACTCTTTGGTGTCCTGTTTCCAAGGAAACGTAATTTATTTGGCTTCAGGGGGAAAAAGAAAAAAAGAAATTGGATTGAAGCTGTTATGGTAAGGACGGATATAAATTCAGGAGGGAGGAAAATCAATTAAATGACTGATCAAGAACTGTATTTAATGAAATAATTCATGCGACGAGATGCTGAGATTTTTTTTATTTTTTTTTTCCCCCAGAAAAATTAAAGTATGGGACCTACAGGCTGCCTTGGATCCACGCGCTCCAGCCAGCACGCTGTGTCTGCGAACACTGGTGGTGAGTTACCGTAGGACACACGCGCGCACACACACGCGTGCGCACGCACGCACGCGCAGTCACTCCATCTTTTTATCTCATCCGTTACTTCTATTTGTCCTCATCTGCTAAGTGATGAGCTCCTCGTCAAAGTGCAGAGCAGAGACAGCTACTTGAACTAAGGTGTGTGTGTGTGTGTGTGTGTGTGTGTGTGTGTCTGTAAAGGAGCACTCGGGCCGTGTGTTCCGGCTGCAATTTGACGAGTTCCAGATCATCAGCAGTTCCCATGACGACACCATCCTCATCTGGGATTTCTTGAACGTGTCGACTAACGGACAAATGGAAGGGCGATCGCCATCGCGCACGTATACGTACATATCCAGATAGCAGGTAATGGAACACACACACACGCACACACATTGTGCCCTCAGCTGTCTGATACTAATAGAGATGAATTTCGCTTGTGTGTTTGTTTGAACAGGGTGGCCCTGGAAGCGTGCGGAGTGTGTGTGTGTGTGTGCGCGCGGGGACTGTCCTGATGACCGAGTCTCTGTGGTTAAGTGTGCCAGGATCAGAGGTCGTGGAACGCCACCCCTGTCCTCTCCTCACCCTCCTCTCTTTCTCTCTCTCTCTCTCTCTCTCTCTCCTTTTTTAAAATTTTTTTTTATTCTGAGCCCTTCTTGAACACACGCACACACTCACACATGCGCAAATGCACACCGAGCTCCCTCTCTGCTGAGTAGGAGGAGGGGAAGATGGCGAGAGGGACGCCACTGAGGACGAGCTCATAGCTCCGCCCACACATCCAGCCTGACAGCTGCCCTAGCCCCACCTCCGGGCCCAAGGACTATTTATCTCTTGATATTTTTATTTCTCATATTTTGGTGGAAAAAAAAAACCCCAAGAAAATAGAAAATGGTGGAAGTGAACCTTCCCCGAGGACTGTGTTTGCATGAAAGAATGATGGGACTGTAAAAGACGGTCAAGCCCCATTTCTGTCTTTTATTGTTTAGGTTTTTTTTATTATTATTATTTCTTTTGGTAATTTTTTTTTTTTTTTTTTTTTTTTTTTCAATGGGAGATCAAGTTTGTTTTGCTTCCTTTGTGGTGACGTACTAATACTTGTAGTTTTCTTCTTTTCCGATTCCTCTCCAGTCTGTCGCGCCGTTCCCTTCCACATCCGTCGCTAGCTCTAGCTTTATCTCTCTTCTCTCTTCTTCCATCTTGGTCCCTTTTTCGCCGTCTGCTCGTCTAGGTTCCGAATGACCCCTAACTGATCGCAGTTTAGTTGTAAACAGAAATGTCTTGTCTAAAATGGTGTTGTATATTGAAAAGATTTTTTAAAGGGAAAAAAAAAAACATTATTATTAATAAGAATAAAGTACTTGACTGTGAAGGAGTGTTAACAAAGTGGCAATGTTTGCTTTATTTTTTTTTTTTTTTGCGTGTATTTGCATGTGTGATGGTGACACTTGACCAAAATTATATAAACGTAAGAATTAAATGAAATTAAAGTTGTTTGCAATGTTCAGCACGCTCTAATGCAATCCCCTGCTCTTCCACCAGGGGTGAAAAACATTTCAGATACGAAATCTCGTTTCCATGTTGTTTAAACACGCGCCGACTCTACGCGACAAACGCGTATTTATTTAACATTGTTTAGGCCAGTTGGGAAAATATTTAGCTTTTGAAATCTGGAAAAATAACAGATTATTTCTGTTATTATCTCTCGTAACGTTTTCTAATCCCTGTCTTCCATATCCTCCTCCTCCCTCCACCGCCCCGATCCACACCCACACCTGAGAAGAATCATGCGTCTTGGGTTTTCTTTTATGGAAATGTTAGCAGAGCTCGGGTTTGGCTAGAGGGCGGAGCTCATTTCAGGGCCAGAAAAATTTCAAAGCAGCGCCAGATTCTTTGCGTCGCGATAATATAAATCACATTGTTTTCTGTGAAATTACAATCAAATAAAATCCGTATCATTATTACAGATACAAAGACGCTTTTCAACGTCAATCGCAGCTTTATCGAATAACACGCAATGCTTTTTTCAATCTGTGTAAAGGAAGTATGTA
>JAQQZX010000009.1:1295856-1307294 GCA_030068355.1 Notoglanidium maculatum | reverse complement strand
AGGAGAATTTTTCTAATCTGAATCTCTATCTGCTCATCGCTATTGTCTCAGTGTCAGTGATATTTTTACTGAGTCTCTTCGCTTTAATGGAGGAGACACTTTTGATAGGACACAAAGTCTTCCTAGCACTGGGAAGGTGAGCACAATAGAAGTTTTGGTTGATTGATTGGTTGAGTAATCAAATCATTTATTCGACATTTTAATGCGCCGAGAAACGATTTATGTTTCACTTTAAGATTTTAATTTCAGCACCACCATGTTGGACAGCGACTCTTCTTACAGTTTCCACTTTTGCTCTTTAAATTTAAATTTAAACAAAGTACAAGTTACAGACTTTTAGAGGGGCCAAACAGTATATTATTATTATATTACAGTTTTATTTCACAAATGATGAATAAAAGATCAATAATTTTTTTATGTGTTTATATAAAGCAAGCAGCTGTATTTTTTAGTAGTGCACCAAAAATTTGTAGACAGGTAAAATCATAATAGTTCTTCTAAAAAATACATCTAAAACATTTAATTACAAAGGAAACAATTGTGAGCTACTGTATATGTGTGTTGTAAGGCAGGGATGAAAATATTTCATGCAGATTTACTATATTCTTGTGTCCATATTTTTGAGGGAAAGAAAGAGACAGCACAATGGACAAAAAGACAATTACAGAATGTGCATGTGCCTATACTTGTGTGTATGTGTGAACTCAACTATGACCTTTCACACACCTTACAAATATGTCCATGCCAGAAATACACACATGAGTACAGTACATCCCCAGTTATTATTGATCTTTGATTTCAGGCTTTTTTTATAAAAATAAGGTGTGATAATGAAACATGCTTGTAAAGCTCACACAGTCTATTGTTCAATGAGGCTTCTTAAAGATGCCAGCATATTTGCATTTTCCACTGCTATCAAGGACAGCATAAAAAAAAGTGTGTGGGAGGTGAGGTTTGTGGCTAAACTGAGTGGTTTGGCTTGGGTTAGGCTGGGGTGGAGCTTGCAATAATATTGAACCTGTAAGCCTGTATGATTTCTTGGAATATGTTTTTTTTTTTTCAAAATCTAGTGCCTGATGGGTTTTAGTACCAAGAACAGAAATGACCCATGAAATAAAAGTCTTATAGGGTAAGACTGACCTTGAGCTGCATTCCCAGTGGTCAGGGTCATATCGAGTCCTTCACAGGGATCAGACGAGTGGAAATGAGATAGAGCTTGGGTCCACATGGCCTGGCTGGGAAAATGAGATATATGGATTAGAGCTCTGTGAGTATAGTTTGCAGTCCCAGTGAGGAGATGGCATTCTCATATGTATATTCTGCATCCTGTTATAGTCCCATGATTTTACATGTATTTTAATCGAAGCTTGTGTTTTCAGTTGGAATAATGACAAACTGAGTCATACTTTACAGTTGCAGAGGAAGTGTCGCACCAGTTTCTACAACTGTGTGCTTAATGAAACTGAAGGCATGCTGAGTGGTAGACACTGAGAGTGTGTGTGTGTGTGTGTGTGTGTGTGTGTGTGTGTGTGTGTGTGTGTGTGTAAGAGGGAGAGAGAGAGAGAGAGTGTGTGAGAAAGATAGTGTGTGTGTGTGTGTGTGTGTGCGAGAAGGAGAGAGAGAGAGAGAGAGAGAGAAAGAAAGTGTGTGTGTGAGACAGAGAGAGAGAGAGAGAGAGAGAGAGTGTGTGTGTGTATGAGAGAGAAAGTGTGCATGTGTGTGAGAAAGAGTGTGTGCGTGTATGAGAGAGAGAGAGAGAGAGAGTGTGTATGTGTGTGTGTGCGTGAGAGAGAAAGTGTGCGTGTGTGTGTGTGAGAAAGAGTGTGTGTGTATGAGTGAAAGAGAGAGAGAGAGAGAGAGAGAGAGAGTGATAGAGAGAGAGGGAGGAAGGAAGTGTGTGTGTGTGTGTGTGTGTGTGTGTTACTGTCTCTAGGTAAATAGATCAAATAAACTAAGTCATAAGATGTCAAATGTCAAATGTGCCTCAAGGTTAAGCCCTGATCTCTTTGATTTTTTTGACGAAACCAGAAACAAATGATTCAATTACCAAAATAAATTTTTTTTTCTTTATATAAAGGACTATAAGAACACTTTATGTTCACTGTTGAATTAGTGTTTAAGTATCTTTCTGCATGTGGGAGATCTCCTGCTTGAAGGAGATTATAAGATCTGATCTACACGAATTGTTCAATTTCCATGATTTATTTATATATTTATGTATTCTAAGTTCACCCAAAGGCAGTAGGAGTGGACTGGATTTTTCCAGGCAGAGATCGTGTTGGTAGATCATTAGGAAATTCTGCAGATTGTGCATCTGGGCTGGGTTTTCTCTGCAGAGGGCTGCAGGTGGCAGACTGAGTTAAGCCGAGCAGAATACAGACTGAAGACAGGAAGTGCTCATTAGCTCCCTCCGTCGGCAGTGGTGGTGCCTGCCTGGTTTTTAACAGCGCATCAGATCTTCACTATAAAATTCAGCTCATGCATTGGCCAGTAGGAGTCACTTTATTTCATGTCATTGCTTTGGACCTCTCTATAATCTGTTCTATCTCTCTTTTTTTCTCTCTCTCACTCTATTTGTATATTATTTAATTGATTTGCCTCAAAGGACAAGTTCAAAGTTTTTCTATATAATTTTTGTGCTTATCAAAATGTACATTATCATCACGTCGTGGAATTTCAATCAAAGAGAAATAAATATAACATTAAAGTAAATACTAAAAAGGAAATGCCTTTTGAGGCACAGAAGATTGTGAGAGAGTGGATGAGGAAGTTGGACGACTTACTGCTGGGAATGGAACAGCAGTCAGATCATTGCTCATCCTCCTTCATCTTGTTTGCCTCTGATAATGTGTAATGAGGCTTTCAGGTCACTCACTGGTGAATGGTGAATTATAGGGCAGAAGGGGATCAGGTGAATATCTGTGTCTGTGCTCAGGGGACAGTTAGAGAGCAGGTACTAATCCAGGGCGAGGCACTGGCACACATCTGTTAGAAGGGGATGCAAATAGACAGACTTACTTATTCAGAATGACTCTAACCAGTATGTATGATGCAAAGCCATGCTCTGAATGAAAAATCCATATTGCACATTAATTTATATTACATATGCTCTTTGATTGCATCCAATAATTATTTTTTTTTTAAATTGTAAATTGACATTTTAAGTTTGTTTATTTTCACATTGGTTTACAGTTTCCTTGCCTTACCCACAATGCTGTTCTACTATGTGTCTATAGAGATGCAGTGGGATTTATTCCCTAATTCATCTCTACCTAAAGAGAGCAATTCTCTCAATTTCAATTCTCTCACTTCCTCATCTGCACATTTTATTCGAACAGATCAGCTTCCGCAGGTTCAACTTGGTAAGAACATTGCGAGTGCCATCACGCTTGTCATCTTATAGATCACTAATTAGCCATTATCTCTGTTGTAACTCAGTGCACCTGCGTCACAGAGCTGCATTGCATTCTGGGACCTTGAGTCCAACATTTGCATCAACGTCTCTGCTACCTTTACACTGGATTTCTCATTAATATTAAACTGAACATCAGTGATAAATGGCAAGTAAGAAAAGAATCAGTTGCACTTTTGTTTTTAAGAACTAACATTGAAACCTGATCATTATTGCTTATATATAAGGTTGTTGAAACTTTTCTCGTATTGAATGCATTTTTAATGCTCTAGCAATAACACTGTCCTCTTGTGTTGTCCAAATGGCACCCAACCACTAACTTCCCTTAGGAATAATGAAAATCAATATAATATCATCGCAATTATTAAACATGTCACGAACATTAAAAAAAGAAACATATTTAATATGTTTTTGTCTGGAGTTTCCTTTAATTAACAATCTGGTTCAGATGGGAAAAAAAAGAGGAGAGAAAAAGACAGGGAGCAAAGGAAGGGAAAATAAGTCTAAGGGATGGAAAGAAGGTGGGCGAGCATAAGAGGGGGGAATTGAGCAGGAACAGACTGATGCATTAAAGAGAGAGGTGCTTTTTTAGGTTTTCTAAAAGTGGGCTGTGTGCCTGGGTGCATCCTTGCTAGGGGCAGTGCCAGTTCAGCCTGTCTGTGCTGTCTCAGATGGGTTCATCTCTGTCTAAAATCAGCACACTTACATAAGGGAGGTCAGGAGAAAGGCAAGGGACTCATTTATTTTTTAATAATGAGACAGGAACCATTAGAACACAATCATGGGCCAGAAAAAATGAATTGTTTCTTAATTTATGAATGAGTGAGTATAACTTTCCAGAATGAATAATATCTGCAGTAGGAACATCAGGCATGAATAAACAAACTGATACCTGCTCACAGAAGCTTTCCCAGTCACCTCTATATATCACATAGACACATTGTTCTGTTTTGTTATGTATGTGATGTGAAATTTGAAGATGGGCTTTCTTTCTCCTTTGAGAAATGTTTGGATGCTCACTTAATGTTAAACTTTGTTTATTTCCAAAGGGGGCCCCAATGACTTAATCTGTTTTCCCAAGATGGAAGCAAACATTATTTGATGAGATTATTAAAAGAAAGGGTTTAGAGCAGAGGGAGGAAAAATGTGGCCTGTGTTTCACACTGCAGGAGCCAGTTGTGTGTGGTCTGCTGGTATGTGTAATTAATAGGTTTACACCGTTTACCATCCACAATCAGAATCAAATAAAAAACATTCAGGCCATTGCAACTAAAACTCACTGCACCTGCAAATGATTTTGAAACATGTGTAATAATTTTGTCCCTAACCCTAGGGACGTTGTCATGCTGGAACAAGTTTGGGCCTCTTAGTTCCAGTGGTGGGGAATTGTAATGTTGCAGGAAACAAAGACATTAAGACCTAATGTTATGAATTGATCTGAACATTGTTCTATGTTTCAGATGCCCTTTACTTTACTTCACTATCAACATCTAATAAATCATGGGCATTTTCTTGATCAATAATATTATAGATTTCAGAGACTGTGAACCTCTTTTTAGGCTTTATGCTGGCAGCAGATTGCAAATATTGGAAATATTCACTGCAAGAAATATTTAGTTCCTGTTTAGTCTCTCTCTCTCTCTCTCTCTCTCTCTCTCTCTCTCTCTCTCTCTCTCTCTCTCTCTCTCTCTCTCTCTCTCTGTGTTTATGTGTGTGTACAAAATCATCTGGTTAGTTTGCATGGACAGTGTGTCTGTGCGTGCCTGAGAGAGAAAGACATCCAAGGCATAAAGTGTGTGTGTGTGTGTGTGTGTTTGTGTGTGTGTGTCGAACCTTTTAAATTATAATAAGCTTTATCTGCAATCTGCTTGGCCATGTTGCCACATTCTCTATTACCATTCTGGGTAATTTGACCATGAACAGTTCTTTGTACCCAAATGATTAAGAGACTTAAACCTAAAACTGGTTGTTTCATGAAGTTTCATGAAAAAAATATGAAGAGTAATGGCATTGCAGAGACTGTGATACCTGAAAAGGGGCAATTTTGATGCAGAACATCTGCAGGAGTTTGCAATGGCTGTTGCAGGGAGATGTTGCAGCTGTGGGAAAAAATTGCCCCTTCTATCCTTTTTGAGGTTTTTGCTTTGTTATGGCCTTGCACTTGAACAAATACTCTATTCAATTCAAGAGGAATCTGACAAAGGAGCTCGGGTTGTGCTTGTTTTTTTTTTTTGTTTTGTTCCGCAAAATGCTGGTTTTCAGAATATAGAAGAATGCTTTTTTTTTAATAACCTATGCAGTTAGAAAAGAAAATGTCTTGTGCTGAAACAGCTCCCAGTAAGAAATCATCACAGTATGCTAATCAAAAAGTAATTTAAAAAAGCTGTCACTGAAACTTTAGCTATACTTCCTCTGCATGAACTGTTCAGATTAGGATGATTGTAGTAATTCAATACAATAAATGTTCATTATTATTATTATTATTATTATTATTAGTAGTAGTAGTAGTAGTATTGTTGTTGTTGTTGTTGTTGTTGTTGTTGTTTTGATAAGATAACGTCTGAGAATTCAGAGTTTGTCAGTAGAGTCGTGGTTGTGCCACAACATGCTGGTTTTCAGAAATGCAAAGAAAAAAAGTGATTTAGAAAAAGTGATTAAAAAAGACTTCTGTTAAACCGGGATGTGATTAGGATCAAGACTTGCATATTAAGTTTTACTGAAGGAAAAGCAATTGATGGCTTATTACAACAGAGCAAAAAAGCTTATTGTCTTTTCAGATATTTTAGTCAGGCTTCCACTGAGTTATTTTAAGGAAAGCCAGCTTTATTTGCTAAGTCTTAGAGAGGGAGATTACCAGCATTGCTATGTAGCTCTTTGTGAAAAAGCGGAGAAGGATATGGAATCTGGTGAAATCATAAGCAGAAGAAGAAAGGGGAGGGGTTGTGTGTGTGTGTGTGTGTGTGTGTGTGTGTGTGTGTGTGTGTGTGTGTGTGTGTGTGTGAATGAGTGAGTGAGAGAGAGAGCGCACCAGCGGCAGGGAAACACACCCGTTAACGGCGCGTAAAGGCAAAAAAAAAGAAAAAGAAAAGGCGAGAGAGAGCAGGGACAAAGAAAATATGGACGCAGCCACTGAGTGTATCCGTGCACATCTACAACGGTATTTGCTACCAAACCGTCGTGTAAACGAAATGGGGGACAATTAGGCTTCATTAATGCCATGGTGGGAAGCGTTGCTTTGCTGCGAAGAGAGCTGTTTTTTTAATCCGTCTGCGGATTCCGGGAGCTTGCGATGGCTGTTGCAGGGAGATGTTGCAGCTGTGGCAGAAATGTGCCTCTTCTGTCATTTTTGACATTTTTGCTCTGTTGTGGCCTTGCACTTGGACAATTACGCTATTCAGTTCAAGAGGAATCTGACAAAGGAGCGGTCGTGGGTGATATTGCGCAAGATTTGGGGTTGGACAATGCAAAGCTCTCGGCTCGAAGTATCAAGTTAACGGCCGACGGAGGAAAACGGTATGTGGATGTGAATTCAAAAAACGGAAAACTGTTCGTAAACGAACGGATCGACCGGGAGGCGTTGTGTGACAAGAGCGGCGGCTGCGTTCTAAATTTCGATTTGCTTCTCGAAAACCCATCCGAGGTGCACAGCATCGAGGTGCAGGTGGTCGACACGAACGACAACGCGCCGCAATTCCCGAGAGACGAGTACCAGTTGGAAATAACGGAGTCTGCGTCGCCCACTTCTCGTTTTCCCGTCGAGCATGCGCTGGATCCAGATGTCGGGACCAACTCGGTCCGATTTTACCGGCTCGAGCCAAACGAGCATTTTGCGCTCGATTCCAACAAGCCGTCACCCAACAGCAAGCACGTCGAGCTCGTACTGAAAAAGCCTTTGGATCGCGAGCAGACGCCGTATCATCAGTTAATTCTGACAGCGTCTGACGGCGGCACACCAGCGCTGACAGGTACGGCGAAAATTAATGTACGCGTCTTAGACTCGAACGACAACAATCCCGTGTTCGACAGCTCCGTGTACAAAGTAAAACTGCTGGAAAATTCTCCGAAAGATACACTCGTTATTAAATTAAACGCCACGGATCAGGATGAAGGCACCAACGGCGAGGTGTTCTATTCGTTTAGCAGCTACACTCCGGAAAGGGTCAGGCAGGTGTTCAGCATGGACACCAACACTGGAGAAATCCGAGTCCGGAGCAATGTGGACTATGAGGATACCAACTTGTATGAGATGTACATCCAGGCAATGGACAAAGGACCGGCTGCAGTTGCGGCCCACTGCAAAGTGGTGGTGGAGGTGGTGGATGTGAACGATAATGTTCCAGAGATTGTGCTTTCATCCCTGTCCAGCCCAGTGCGCGAAGATGCCCGTGCTGACACCGTCGTGGCCTTAATCAGTGTGACAGACCGGGACTCTGGCCCAAATAAGCAAGTGACGCTGGAGATCCCACCTGGCCTTCCTTTCAAAATCAAGTCCTTCAGGAACTACTACACTTTAGCAACCTCTGCCTTCTTGGACCGTGAGGCCACAGCAGCCTATAATGTGACCCTCAGTGCCACAGATGGTGGCACTCCTCCACTTTCCTCCCGGAAGACCATTCAGGTGGATGTGGCAGATGTTAATGACAATCCACCACGGTTTGAGCAGACCTCTTACACTGTGTATGTTATGGAGAACAATGCACCTGGAGCATCTCTTTGCACTGTCAAAGCTTTTGACTCAGATGTGAATGAGAACGCCCGCATCACCTACACCGTTCTGAATGACAACAACCATGGCATTCCTGTCACTTCCTATGTTTCCATTAAGCCAGACACAGGTGTGGCTTATGCTCTCCGTTCCTTTGATTTTGAGTCACTAAGGCAGTTTCACTTCCAGGTAAAAGCACAGGATGGGGGCATTCCGCCCCTCAGCCGTGTGGCCACTGTCTATATCTATGTAATGGACCAAAATGACCACCCTCCAGAGATTGTCAACCCTCCAGCTAATGGAACACGTTCTACAGAAACAGTGCTGAAGAACATTGAAGCAGGTGCTCTGGTCACCAAGGTGGCAGCCTATGATGCAGATGCTGGACAGAATGCTTGGCTCATTTATGTTTTGGATCAGTCTACTGATCTGGACCTGTTCAAAGTGCACGAGCACACAGGGGAGATCCGTACAACACGTCGAGTCCTAGAAGACAACTCAACCTCGTTCAGTCTCATTGTGCTGGTGAAAGACCATGGAGATCCCCCACTCTCCTCTACTGCTACTATTAACATTGCTGTCATGGATGTGCCACCTAAAGTCACCCCTGACCCCAAGAAGATAATTCGCCCTCACAGCACACCTCTCTTTTCTAATGTAACACTCTACCTAATTGTAGCACTCAGTGCCACAACTTTTGTTTTTCTGGTCACAGTGGTGGTATTGGCCATCGTGCGGTGCCATGCCTACTGTACCCAACCTGGCTCATGTTCACCCTGCTGTGTGTCTCAGAAAAGCACACAAGATGGTGGGCCTGGAGGAGGTGCAGGCGGAGGATCTCAAGCCAACAACAACGTGGTCCTCCGCCGAGATCTCAAAGTCGAACCTCACTACATTGAGGTTCGTGGAAATGGCTCTCTGACCAAGACCTACTGTTACAAAACCTGTTTGACTGCCACATCAGGTAGTGACACCTTCATGTTCTACAACACGGGCCGGCCCATCAGCGGTACTTGGGGTTCGGAGCGTTTCTTCACAAGTGGCAGTGGCTTTGTGCGCAGGCTCAGCATGCCAGACGCAGCAATACAGGTGTGTTATTAGTTGAAGACATATATGCATGTATGTACGTATATGCAATCTGTCTATATGTTCTTGTTGGCAATAGTCTGTGTTGTTATATAGTCCTTTAGTTTTGATTAAATATAGACAGTTATTATAATGATCTGTCATAGAGCCTGTATAGGTGTAGGCCATCTGACCTTATTTTTTCTGATTGCTTCGTGTACTTCAGATCTGAATAACTTCTGGAACTGTGGAACTGTGGAACTGGGATTTGTGTTTGTGTTTGCTTCAATACTATGTCTTGAGTTGATGCTTCCCATCGTTCAAATGTGCATACTGTATGCACCACAACTTTTATATTAATGGCAACAAACTGGTCTGCAATTGCATATTACATCATGTACATGCACATATTTACTTTTAGTTTACATATTGCTTACTGGATTCATCTATGTCTTATCTTTTTCTTAATGCATCTTATGTGATTAATAGGAAGAAATTGGCATTTACTGTGGCATAAAAATTAAAACCTTGAAATGTCATCCAATATCTAGAAATACATATAAAAAAAAACTGAAACTGAAATATATGGTCTAAAAAAAGGGGTCCACCATCTGCCTGACATAATACCTGAGACATCAAAAGAGCCTTTGAAGTCTGTTTTATCCTTCTTTTTATCTTATGCTTGTTCATTGCCAGTAGCTGCAAAATAGTACAGCAACCTCAAAAAGTGATGATCCATATAGATCTAAAAATATATTTGAAAAATTTGCAGCCTCTAATACAAAAATATACCATTGCACCCATGGTTTGTCCTTACATGCTTTCAAAATGAATGATGGCATTGTGCACAGTGTTTGTGTACCATGTGGCCATGTGTAATTGCCATGACGTTCTGTTCAGTGGAATGGATGAAAATATAGTAGGTCTGTTGTAACTGAACTGGTTATTTGTTGGCCCATGGTAGATATACTGTATATACAGTAAAATCCTGAAAGGATTGCAATATTGGGATGAGTAGTCAGGGACTCAGATGGCTGTTCAGTCTCATAGTAAGTGTGTGGGAAACAGTAATTCAGTGCATTAGAAGCTTAGAGATATGGCTGTTATCTGCCATGTAGGAGAAATTAACCTCCCGCCTTTGATTCTCTTTCTGGCAAATTTGATTGTGTGGTTTGTGCACATGCTCCCTCCCCTCTGATTTCACCTGATTAAAGAATATTATTTATCCAATTTATCTGGGTAACTCAGTAACGCCTTAGTGTATCACCTACTCCCTGACCCAGTTCTTTACTAGGACAAATATAAAAAGATTGGCTGATGATCTCTTTCACAAAGCTTTGCCTGTTGCTTAAGTGTATCAGTAGTTCAGTGTGGACATTTTACCAGAATCATGCACTTGGAGGTCTTTTGGGCTGTACTTTCTCATTGTCTGTAGAGACTTTAAATGCACTCTCTATTTTATTGCATTATGTTGGTCTGCAGAAGCAGCACATAATTATCTTATGAGCTCAGGGCTTCATGATGGGAATGTTGTCTGTGTTTGCAGTATATAACATTTGGTTCTGTTGATGATGCTGGTAAGTCTGATGTCAGTGGCTTTGTGGCTGATGCTCTTGGGGTGGATGGTATAGTATCAAGTTACAAGGGATCAGCTGGTTATTTAAGATGATGTCATTCTATTTAGAGGAAGTAAATTGGAATAAATGAAGGGGGCTTGCAGGAGGATATATATACTGGTGCCCAGATGAAAAGGAGTGAGTATGAAATTGAAAAGAAAACGTTTTTCGGGGGATAAGATGCATATGTCAAATGTAAGAGGGTCTGATGCTACGGGTGAAGGCTGGGCTACAGTGAAGACATGGTGGTAAATGTAGAAGGGATGGAGTACTGAAGTACTGAAGCTTCAATCACAAGAAACCCATCTGCTGGATAACTGATGTGGCAGTAATTCACCAGAATAGCCTCTGGCTTCTTCGAGAGCTTATGAGCTTCTAAACCAACACACACTGACAAACACACACAAACGCATCCACACAAACAAAGTTTAAATCACAGACCAGACCTTATGAGAGTCTCTGTTATATATATACAGCTTATATCAGAATGCAAAGAGCAGACTCATACAGAACTCCATGATTTATTGATGAATATCTATCTAACCATGTTCTCTCTCCTCTCCCTCTCTCCTCTCTCTCTCTCTCTCTCTCTCTCTCTCTCTCTCTCTCTCTCTCTCTCTCTCTCTCTCTCTCTCTCTCT
>JAQQZX010000009.1:1278562-1290797 GCA_030068355.1 Notoglanidium maculatum | reverse complement strand
ATGTTTTGGAAGGAACTATGAATGCTGAAAGGTATATAAAGGTTTTAGAGCAACATCTGCTCCCCTCCAGACGACGTTTATTTCAGGGAAGGCCTTGTGTATTTCAGCAGGACGATGCAAAACCACATACTGCAGCCAACAGCATGGCTTCGTCGGAGAAGAGTCCGGGTGCTGAATTGGCCGCCTGCAGTCCAGATCTTTCACCTCTAGAGAACATTTGGCGCATCATTAAACGAAGAATACGACAAAGACCAATTTTATTAAAAATTTGTTGGTGTTTCGCAAGAGCTTTGGTGATTAGTAAGCTGCTAATCTGCTAATGAAACTCATACCTAGCAGGTAGACTAGTACCTAGCAGGTAAATCAAACAACCTTCACACTGATTAATGCATTATTTAATTGTGTTTAACTGGCTAGAAGATGATATACATATATGGACACAGATAGTGATGTCTCTGTATAGTGTAAATAGGTAGTGTAATAATAAAAAATTAAAACGTATCTTTTACCTCACGACTAGCCAAAACCCATCTCAGCAGGTGTAATGAGTGAAGGATCATCTAGTTTCCCTCTTTTTTGCTGGCACAATTTACTCTGTAATCTAGTGAAGTGATAATTTTTAAGTACCTACAACTAAAACTCGTGATTAGTCTGTACAAGTGCTCAGTTATTAGCTGATGCTGTGATTCAAGATGGGATATTTTGGGGAGAAAGTTGCTTGCATTTCTTTTTTAGCTCATGAGACTGAATTGAAATGAATGATTCTGTTTATGATTAATGTACATTCCCGTGTCATTCACAGTGGTCGTCAATGATGTAGTAAACAGGAATAGCATTTTTATGACTACCTGTACAACCAGCTGATCCATAAGTCCATTCTATTTGGCCTTGAATTTGTACAACGCATCTGATTTGGATATTTGAATGATCTGCTTTGATCTGAATTGGTTTGCTAGCGCATTAAGAAGATTAGACAGAAGTGGCAGAGGAGGATCACTGAAATATTGACAATATGATCGAACATACTGGACTTGACCTGTAGGAGTATGTATATGGACAGACAGGGTGGAAGATCATTTATGAATGTTGGATGAAATCCGAGACATTTATGCCCTGCTTTTGCATTATTTCCAAAGCTGGTACCAACTCAGATCAACAGATATGTTGTGTAAGCATGTCTTTAGCATCAAGCAGGTGGTAATATACTCATTTTGATATCCCTGTTTATCAACAATCTCTGAGTAAAAACAGGACCCAGGAAGGAGAGATACAATGCAGAACAAATGATAAGTGAAGAGTAAGCAAGAGGAAGTAAAGGAGGTTGCTCACTTTATCGAGAGTTATATAAAGAATAAAGAGTGGGTGAAAAGGGAATGTGGGGGGTTAGAGAGGCATGCTTGAGGAGTGGCAGGCCCCTGCAGTGTCCTGTTGCTAGGGAACAATGTGTGAGTTGTTGCCAGGCAACAGAGCTGAACTGGGATAGAGTGCTGCAGTGGCAGGGAGTGGGCGAGGAGCAACGAGGCAGGCAGTTTCCATGGCAACCATTCATACTTGGAGAGAAAGATGAGAAGGATGCATCAGAGAGGAAAGCCTGGTGTGGTGGATGAGTAAAAGGGCCAGTGGGCTAAATGTATGCTTATTTAAGAAATAAAGATGAGAGGTGTTCAGTGTAAATATTTTAATTCTTATATTACAAATCACATTAGCAAAATAAAAGTGAATGAAGGGCATCTGGGAGCCAAAATAGGCCTATTATTAATGGGGCGATAACCTTCTTACTGAGATTTATTGGAAGCAGCTCAACAGCACATCTCTGCATGGAAAAATGTGGTTAAAAACTGTGTGAGGGTGAGTTATGTTTGACAAAAACCTGGGAAATATCTTTATCAGCTTGGATGCTGCCAGCATTGTCTCACACCTGGAGCACATTAACACTAAACTGGCAGGAATGTAATGAGCAGCCAGACAGCGACAGAACAAAAGACATGATACGAAGAGAAAGGTTGGCAATGAGTTTGAGAGAACACATACACGCGCACACACATACACGCACACATTCACACACCCACAGAGTGACAGATACCCTTGCCATAACAGATGTCAGGAAAATCATATTAGGGGGTCTGTATTTTCTGAACACTCGATAATTCTGACCAGGACATGAGGTTTCTCAGGGTATTTCTCTGGAGAATATGCTAGCACTTTGTTCTGCCAAGAGCATCCTTTTTAGCTAAATTAAATCCACCAATCCCAAGGGTATATGCAGAGTGCCCATGTACTTGTGTGTGAGAAAGTGATAAGGAGACAGCACATTGGAGAACACATTTCCACTGAAGAAATAATCACAAACACAGATAACACAGCACAGTCACAAATCATTAAAAATTTAAAAATGTGCAGGATATATACTGTACCTACGAGCCAGTTAGTTATCCTAATTAATGCAATAACCTTGTTTCATTTCATTAATAAGCTTGTAGCATTCATTTTGTCTTTATTACCATGGGGAATGTTGGAATTTTGTATTTGAGAAAGTTTTAACCAGTGATTGGATGCATTCAGTCTAATCTGGCATGGATTCTCTGGAATTATTCCTTAGTTTTTTCTCAAATTTAGTTTTGGTTCATTTCCACACTCCTCTATTATGTGACCAGTATAATCCAGGGAGGCTGAAAGCTAGCATTAGAAATAATAGACTAATAAAAGGCTAATGTTAATAATATATGATCAGAACACTATTCCAAAGCAGGTGGAATGGTAGGGTGGCAAATTTTTAAAAAGCTATCATGGGTTGCTATTATTTAAAATAATGAAATAGATGTTTTAAGACAGATAAGAATATATTTATTTTATATTAATGTTGAATGTTGCTCACTGCTTTCACCAACCCATCTGTTGTGATCAGCACTATCTAATATATCATAATGGGTCATGGGTGGAATCTTAAATGATACAGGCTTTGTTGAATTAAGGTAGAAAAAAGTACAAAGTAAAAAAGAATTATAACTTTACAGCCTTGCAGACCTTTAAAAATGAGAACAAGTGCACCATTGAGGATGACACAGAGGATGTTGCAGCGAAAATCTAAAAGTGATACCATTCATCATAACATTTTGTGACAAATTATCTTTCTATGACAAATTGCCTATGGTAAATAACTTTTTATCTCTCTCTCACACACAGATGGGGAGGCTGAAGGACAGCTCTCTCCTCCTGTTGGAGCTGGGATCAACAGTAACAGCTGGAGCTTCCGTTATGGTGCTGGACCAGGCTACGGTCCTCCACAGGCACTGAAACCAGGCGAGATCCCTCCTGAAGCCTTCATCATTCCTGGTTCGCCTGCAATCATCTCCATCCGGCAAGACCCAGGAGCCATGGATGACAAGGGGGACTTTATTAGCTTTGGCAAAAAAGAGGATCCCAAGAAGAAGAAGAAGAAGAAGAAGGAGAAAAAGGACAAAAAGGAGAAGGGCAAAGATGATGGCGAAGAGTAAAGGAGAATTTGGCTGTTTCAAAAACAAGCTACCCACTGAACTCACAGAAATGAAATATCAAGAAAAACCTGAAAAGAAATACAGCCTAGAGAGGAGAGTCATTTAACTGCACCTTTGACTACAGGGAGATTAATTTGCCAGCCCTGCCCAGTGCTGATCATTCTCTTTTCTCTTTGTACCCAACATCAAATGGCCCCAATATTTAAACCATTGCGACCCCCAGGAGGCAATAATTGGCTATTTCACTACTCAGTGTGTCCAGAAGCTCTTCACTCCACATGTTTCTAAGAGGAAGTTATAAATCTAAAAACAATACATTATGCCATGTTTTTTTTTTTTTCCAAAATATGATCTAAAGGTCGAATACACGTAAGGGTAATGTTACTCTGGACATCCTCATGGCTTCATTTTTATGCCAAGAATTTGTACTGTAAACAACCAAAAGGTGTTTGAATGAAATATGATCTGGTCAGCATTATGTGTGTGATGAGGAGGAAAACCACTTCAGGGGTAGTACAATAGTCATCTTAAAAATTAATAATATTAGGGTTTGTGCTCACAGAGCCCCCTTCTGCCTTTGAGTGGCACACTAATGCTAAAACCTCACGTGTGCTTTACTTGGTGTTGCAAAAACTCTCCAAAACTGAAATTCAAATTCTTCTACACTTGAACATATAGTTCTAAACATACGAACTTGTTCCATATGTTAAATTCATGGTCAGATCAGTGAAGTAGAATCCATTGTCTAATATGTCTGATATTGATAGACTACATTAAAGCTGTTATAGCAGCACAGCCTCTTATGTAACATAGGCAGGAATATTGCTTGTTGCTTCATTTCAAAGCAGGCCTGTCAAACTTTCGCCTCTGCTGTTACTCACTCTTAAGTGCACCAGAGCTTTGGCTTTCAGTGCTTGTAAGTTTTGCTCACTCTCTCTCTCGGTCCTCCTTTATGTTTACAGCCATGCACAACCAGAACTGCCCTCTTGTGGCTGTTATGTGGGACTGAATAGAGATAAAACACTCTGACTTGTAACCTCTACACTCAGATCAAGCCTCAGCACTGTTACTGGAACTTTCGATCCTTCCCCAGGGAGCATAAGCACACGAATCACTTCCATCTGAGTAAAGCTAGTGCTCAAGAAGCAGTGAAAAATGTCTTGACTTTTGAGGAGGTTGTGTAGAAATAAATTTTCAATTCTAAGGAGTGTTTTTTGGTAGAGAGAGATGTGTAGACAGCTGAATTTGGTAATAAACCAAGATGAGCTGCATGGTAGCACTGAAGAACTCGGAAAAAGGTTTCATGTCTGTGATTTTTTTTCCATTCTGGAGGGATTCATGATGCTTCTCCATTTTTTTTTGAAAATTTTAATTTGACTTGGCAGTAGGGCTATTGATCAAGGTATAGGATGGATGTTAGTGCTGCTATAATTGATAACACACACACACACACACACACTACAGCCTTCTTCAGGTGTGGTTTAGTGCTGTCAGATCACTAAGTGACTGCTTGCATGTTATACACAGATAAAGCAAACTATATATAGATATATATAGAATAGATAATCTTTTCATATTTATTTTTAACCATTCCTCCTGTATTTAGAGACATGCATCGTCTCTAATGATACACATAGACATATATCTAATTGCTCATTCACATTCAGTTGTACGCAAAACAACCAGAGGAACAATGTTGTCCCTAAGACATCAATGTAATCCTTAACATTCTAGATAAATGTATTGCTGTATTGTTATGCTATAATTCTTTTTTTTCTTTTTTTTTAATAATCATAAATATATTTGAATTCATGAACAAAAAGTAATGTGGGTCTGCTTCATATATCCCCTTCTATGATATCAACCTTTTCCATTAAAACACAAAAAAATCACAATAAAAACATGAAAATGATAAATGCAACAAAAAACCCTGTCTATGTACTCTGCTTGTGTGTAGTGAATGTTTATTAAGTCGATCAGTGCTGAGATTGCACTTTTCTCTTGACTTTGATGGTGCAAATCTATTGAACAACCTTTTTGGTATACCTGCTCATCAGTGTAGTGGTGAAATAGTGTTTTTTTTCTTTTCATTTTTCCCTTTTTTATATCACTTTATGAAACCTGTTAACGTGTTTTGTTTATAAACCACAAATAAATTTTTTTCATAAGTACCAACTATTGTTCATGTACTTTTTTTCAGTCTATTTTTTTATGTCACAGACAAATATCATTTCCATTTTGTAAAGCAAAAAGTTTGATTGTGATTGTGATTGTGAATAAGGATTAAACTTTAGAGTCAGAAGAAGCAGGCAGATGGTGAAACAGATTAAATCCTGCACATTATTCACTGGAGCAAAACACATACTTACATCAGTACTCCTTCAACAGAAGTAGCTTCACTTAATAAACTGAACATATACAATCATATAAAAACATGAAATCTAATTTTTATATGATACTTATAAATCCATGGGATGGCTTAAACCAAGACAAGGGCATACAGTACTTTATGCAAATACTGCTACAGATTTTTTTTGATGCATTATAATTTTTACACTAAGTCAATGGCCTGAGTGTTAGACAGTTCACAGTGTTAGAGTTTAATGTACGAATATATAATTATTGTAAAATATACTATTAAAAGCAAGCATTATTAAACTTCCATTATACAAAACAACATTATTAATCAAGTGCACATAGGACAAAATATTAGATTTTTAAGACATGGGATATTTCTGTGAGTACTCTTGCAATGTTATGCACCATAACGCTGCCTAGCACTGTTCAACTTTTCTATTCAAATTTGTCTATTATATATATATATATATATATATAACCAAACCACTTCCCAGGTATGACACCTTAAGTGTAAAGTATGTACATCTGGGCATAATGAAACACTGTAGGTGTTGATGAAATACTGAACTTTTTGGACAGCTTGATTTCTTATTTTTTTATTTTCTTGGAATTTTTACAGTATATTTTTGTTTGTTTAATTCAAATGATCGCATAGATACCATGTGGTCATTTTGTGAGTCCTTTAAATTTATATTGATTTACTGATTTTTGCAATACCAAAAAATGTCAAAATACTTTTGGACAGTAAAGTGGATCAAC
This sequence comes from Notoglanidium maculatum, assembly GCA_030068355.1. Taxonomy (NCBI): domain Eukaryota; kingdom Metazoa; phylum Chordata; class Actinopteri; order Siluriformes; family Auchenoglanididae; genus Notoglanidium; species Notoglanidium maculatum. Next base: position 1,284,186 of record JAQQZX010000009.1, on the reverse strand, counting down.
ATTTATTCCTTTTGGGAACACTGAACATGAACATGTTTATAACATGTATCTGAAAACGGGCCATACATTTTATGGTATGCTGTAAATATTATATACAGCATAATATTTAGCAGTTGGTAATTTTATTTAAAAGATATTCATATAAATACTCAAAATTATTAATATACATATAGACTGGTGCTTTACCCCTCTTCGCATGACATTTTTATCTCTTTGTCTTTTGGTCGCTGTCTCTGGTGCTGAACACAATTTACATCATAAAACATTCCTATATGGACATGTCTCCCTCTTAATCTCCCTGTATTTTGTATTATTACCGTGAATTAAACATGTTTAATCGACATAACTTGAACAATATGTCATTTTAATAGTTTTCCTTTCACTTTCTTTCTTTCTTTCTTTCACTCTGTCACTTTACTATTGCAGGCTCTTGGTTTGCCTCACAGTGTCACTCTTTACCAATTTTAAATTCTCTGTTATAGAAACACACCCTTTAGTGTATCTTTTTCCAAGGGATAGTGCAATAATACTTGAACCACTAAACAAGGAAAGTACGCTTATCTACGTCCGATTTGTAGAAAAAAATTGGAGAAAATTTTTTTAATTAAAAACCACCAGAATTAGGATTTTATATCTGGGACAAACAAAGATGTCTACAATGATTCCATTGTTCTCTTTATGGGCAATTACAGGCCTACTTCATTCATTCTTCAGCTCCGTCGTTGTGGCAGACATTCGTTATTCAGTCCCCGAGGAATCAAAGACAAAACACGTAATCGGAAGCTTAAGCAAAGATCTTAATCTGGACGTTAAAGGTTTCAGATCACGCAAAGCAAGAATGGATTACCAAGGTGAAGCAAGGTACTGTGGAGTGGATCTCGATTCTGGACATTTCGTTATTTCAGAGAGAATCGACCGAGAGACGCTATGTGGACAAACGTCGCCTTGTATTTTGCATTTTGAGTTTATTCTTGAAAATCCTCTAGAGCTTCACAATGTGATTTTAGAAATACAGGACGTCAACGACAATACACCCGTCTTCCCAAAAGACTCGATCAGGCTTGAGATTAGCGAGTCTGCACCAATTGACAGCAAATTTCAAATAGCTAGAGCCAGAGACCTGGATGTGGGAGTAAATTCAGTTCAGAATTATATCCTAAGTCAAAACGTGCATTTCAACATTGATGCAAGATCAAGTAAAGACAGGTATGTGGACATTGTTTTGAAAAGCAACCTTGACCGAGAGAAAAAAGCGAAACATTCTTTGCTGCTGACTGCCGTAGACGGAGGAAATCCTCCTCGGTCTGGTTCCGTTGTTATTCAAATTTTGGTTCAGGATGTCAACGATAATGCTCCGATTTTTTCACAGTCTCTATACAGGGCTCAGTTATTTGAAAATGCAACTCCTGGGTCATCCGTTATTAAAATTTTGGCGATTGATGAGGATCAGGGTGTAAATGGTCAATTAACATATTATATTAATCACCTCTCAGAGAGTACAAAAAATCTATTTCAGGTTGACGAAAACAATGGGGAACTTTTAGTTAAGGGAAAATTGGACCATGAAATCGCCTCCTCGTATGAAATAGAAATCCAGGCAGAAGATGGCGGCGGACAAACAGGCCACTGCAAGGTCGTAATTGAAATACTGGATGTTAACGATAATGCGCCGGTGATAACAGTGAAATCTTTGATGAACCCAATTCCAGAGAACATCGCTGTAGGATCAGAAGTTGGCATATTAAATGTGAAGGACCAAGACTCCAGTGAAAACAGCAGGCTCAGTTGTTCTATTCCCACAAATTTACCATTCAAATTACAGCCATCTATCAAGAACTATTTCACCTTAATTACTACAGCATCACTGGATCGCGAGCAAGTCACTGAGTATAATGTTACAATAACAGCATCTGATGGAGGTACACCTTCTTTGTTTTCAACTACGAGCTTAAATATCAAAGTGGCAGATATAAATGACAATTTTCCCGTGTTTGGGCAGCAGTCATACAGCGCGTATGTGGCCGAGAATAACAAACCAGGAACCTCTATTAGTTCTGTTACTGCAAGAGACCCGGACTGGAGGCAGAACGGTACAGTACTGTATTCTCTGGTGCCCAGTGAGATAAACGGTGTTCCAGTGTCCTCATTTTTATCCATTAACTCAGATACAGGAGTGATCCATGCTGTGAGGTCATTTGACTATGAAAAGTTCAGAAACTTTAAAGTCCAGGTTGTAGCCAGAGACAACGGTTCTCCTCCACTCAGCAGTAACGTGACTGTGAGTGTGTTCATATCAGATGAGAATGATAACTCTCCACAGATATTATACCCTGCTCCAGAGGGAAAGTCTTTAATGACTGAGATGGTTCCTAAAGCTGCTCTCTCTGGCTCTCTGGTCTCCAAAGTGATCGCTGTGGATGCTGACTCTGGACAGAACGCCTGGCTGTCCTATCAGATTGTCAAATCTACTGATCCGGGACTTTTCACTATTGGTCTCCATAGTGGAGAGATCAGGGCTCAGAGGGACATTACTGAATCTGACAGCATGAAACAGAACCTTGTTATCTCAGTGAAAGATAACGGACAGCCGCCTCTCTCTGCTACCTGTTCTGTATATTTACTTATTTCTGACAATCTTGCTGAAATTCCAGAATATAAGGACATGACTCATGAGGAGAGCAATTCCAAACTAACATTTTATTTAATCATCGCGCTAGTTTCTGTGTCCACCTTCTTCCTGACTTTCATTATTCTGATCCTGGCTGTGAGGTTTTGCCACAGGAGAAAGCCCAGACTGTTGTTTGATGGAGCAGTGGCCATTCCCAGTGCGTATCTCCCTCCCAACTATGCAGAGGTGGAGGGAGCTGGAACTCTCCGCAGTTCTTACAATTATGACACGTATCTAACAACAGGATCACGCACCAGTGACTTCAAGTTCATCACAGCATACAATGACTGCACTCTTACTGCTGGTGGAACTCTTAAAATGGGTCAAAGTGAGTCTTTAGCTACAAACCTAATTTCACTTAACAATAATGGAGATGGAGATGAGGTAAGAAAAATTTATCTTCCTTATGTACCAGGCTTGTATGAATGTTTGTTTGTGAGGAAGATTTGTTGTGATGTGCCATTTTCGTTCATCTGGAAAGGTGTAAGAGGTATGACCGTGCATGTCATAGCATTCAGATAACAGGGGGAAAATGTACGGTGCTTGTGCTGCAGAAAGCTCTTTCTAACTCTGGATATCACCTTCTGTTTTAATGCTGCTAAAATATCAGCTCTACAGTGCTGGAACAGGGTTTTTAGACAAATATTACTTTTATTTATTTATTTTGTTAATTAATTAAATGATTTTTTTGACTAATTCTTGTTCATCAACCTCATGACGACCCAATTTTTTTTGTGAGATTCATATATGATTCATGCTAGTGAAACTGTTATAGCAAGCACGCCTTTGGTTAGTTGATGATCGAGTACCATATTTCTTATACCTTACTTATTTCATAAGAATGATGTAACATAGTTCGTATTTCGTTGCTTATCATTGGCACACCACACTATATATCGAATTTGATTTCATTATTATTATAAGCAAAATTACCTATTTGTAATTTGCGTCACAGTGTTTTCAGAACCACGGCTCTGGACAGCGCTCTATTGCGGCTTGAGTGTCTGCGTTTTAAGACATCAGACAAAACGCATCAGTTTACTTCCGGCTATTTTCCTGTATCTCAACTCAAGTCCTATGAATCTGAAGTGAGAGTCACTGAAACTGCAATAATTGCAAAATGCTCAGAGTGTCACTCTACACCTGCAGAAGACACATTGAAGACCTTACCGCCCTTCTTTTAAATAAACAATCAGAACTCTGTTTGTAAGGAAGACCCATTAGCCGTTTGCAACTGACACATCGCGCTTTGTTAAATATGATTTCCAGCTTTCACATTTTTATATGAATTATTTATACGTTGACATTTTTGGAGAAAGTTCGTCGTGACAATGTCATCTAACTCTATAGCAATGAAGTCTAGAGCCCTTGCCTGTATAATATCAGGATTATTCTTAGCCATCTTATTCAACCAGAGCACCGTCTGTGGAGGTTTGAGCTACGCAGTACAAGAGGAAATGAAACCGCGGTATGTTATTGGAAACCTAGCAAAGGATCTCGCACTGGATGTATTACAATTATCAACACGAAAGGCCCGAGTTGAAACTGAGGATAGCAGCAAGCGGTATGTGGATGTAAATGTTAATACTGGAGATTTGATCGTTTCAGAGACAATAGACCGGGAAAAGATTTGTGGTTCGAGATTAACCTGCATCATGAATTATGAGCTCGTCTTAGAAAATCCCCTAGAACTACATCGCATTTCTCTGAATATTCAGGATGTTAATGATAATGCGCCAAAATATCTTAATGAGCGTATGAATCTAGAAATTCCCGAGTCCTCTGGTAAAGGGCAGCGCTTCCGTTTAGATGAAGCTCACGATTCTGATATCGGAGAAAACGGAGTTAAGGAATATTCGCTGCAGAAGAACGACCATTTTGTTTTGTCTGTGAACGGAAACACCGAGAGAGGTAAATACACAGAGCTTGTGTTGGAGAAAGAGCTGGATCGCGAACAACAGAAGGATCTTGACTTGATTCTTACCGCAGTGGATGGCGGGATTCCTCAGAGATCAGGGACTGCTGTTATACACATCACTGTGCTAGATGCTAATGATAATGTTCCGGTGTTCAGTCAGCCTGTTTATAAAGTCGTTTTAGCTGAAAACTCACCGATAGGAACAGAAGTCGTTACAGTGCGCGCAGAAGATGCAGATGAAGGAGCAAACGGGGAAGTGTCATATGAATTCAGTCACATTCCGGAAAACGCAGCACAGATATTTACCATTGATAAATTTATGGGACAAATTAAAGTAAGTGGAGATATTGATTATGAGGAAGATAAGTATTATGAAATAAAAGTTCAAGCCAAGGATGGTTCTGGTTTAGCATCGACTGCAAATGTTATTATAGATATCACTGATGTCAATGACAATGCTCCTAAAATTATTCTTAAATCTCTAAATAATCCTCTACCTGAGAACGTTGTTGTAGGCACTGAGGTGGCCATTATTAATGTTCAGGATAAAGATTCAAGAGATAATCGACAGATCCGTTGCTCAATTCAGGCAAGTCTTCCTTTTAAATTAAATAAGTCTATTAAGAATTATTTTATTTTGGTAACAACTGGCATCTTGGACAGAGAGAAGGAAGCAGATTACAACATAACAATCACTGCTACTGATGGAGGCTCTCCACCTTTATATTCATCTATAACGATTCATCTATCTGTATCAGATATCAATGACAATCCTCCTGTATTTGAACAGCAGTCCTACACTGCATATGTGATGGAAAATAACAAACCAGGAACCGCTATTAGTTCTGTTACTGCAAGAGACCCAGACTGGAGGCAGAACGGTACAGTACTGTATTCTCTGGTGCCCAGTGAGATAAACGGTGTTCCAGTGTCCTCATTTTTATCCATTAACTCAGATACTGGAGTGATCCATGCTGTGAGGTCATTTGACTATGAAAAGTTCCGAAACTTTAAAGTCCAGGTTGTAGCCAGAGACAA
>JAQQZX010000009.1:1175834-1196526 GCA_030068355.1 Notoglanidium maculatum | reverse complement strand
TAAAGTTATTTCTGTGACCATTGTGAGTTTTTCTTTCATTGCCTGAAGGGTACCAACAATTTTGTCCACATGTGTATATAAACCTGTGATTTGAATTTAAGCTGCCTTTATTGTCAGAGCTCCTGTTGTAGTAAATTAATGAACGGTACTGTGGTATAAAGAGACACTCTGTTTGCGGTATTAAAACAGTGCTGGAGGTTAAAATTACAAGCGTCGGCATCAAGATTTGAATCTTGAAGAAAGCTGATTGTTGATCCCAAACTGAACACATACACTACATGAGCAAGAACAGAAAATCAATGTGTGATTCCGTGTGTGTGTGTGTGTGTGTGTGTGTGTGTGTGTGTGTGTGCTGACCTGTTTGCCTGTTTGATTACATTACGGCTGCCTCTGCTCACTTCAAATGCAGCCTCCATTACCCGTGTACTGCTTTTGGTTCTAGCACAAAATGGCCGCCTCAGCTCATCAGCCTGGCGTGTTCATGCCAAGGACAGGCGAGCATGTGTGGTTTGTGAAGTGTGTATGTGTGTGGTGTCTTTGTGTGAGAAAACGTGTGAGACACTAAACACCCCTGTGTGTCGTACAGAGCTGGAGCTCGCCCTGAAGAGGCTGGTGCCGGTGCAGTAGTGGGAACAGGACCGTGGCCGAACCCCCCCACTGAGGCGGAACAGCTCCAGGCTCTGATGGCTGCTGCAAACGGTGAGCTTCGTTCCATTCTCCCTTTGTATCACTTTGCAAGTCCATTTAACTCTCTTCAGAGAGATGTGAGAAATTAGAGAGTTAATTAAAATCTTATTGTAGCAAGTGCTGTAGAGGGAGTGTGAAGAAAATATGATAAATTCATTATGAGGCTGTTTATTTTGCACCATGGACCAAATCAAGTATTTTACAAATGTCCTATAAATAATGATGTAATGCCACCATGTATGGTCTAAAAAGCGATGAAAGCCACTGGATTTTGCATAGAACAGAATAAAACAAGCACCAGCACATGCATAACCAGTTGATGACTCAGCTGTGAGTTTCAAGCTACAGCATGAAAGGAATAAAAGAGGAAAATAATCAACAACACGGTGGCGTGATGAAGGAGCATCACTGTGAAGCTGATTATTTTCTCACAACAGTACATCCTGAAGTGTTTAGTTTACTTCCCCTTATATGCTATACAGTATAAGCATATTGCCAACCACAAATTATTATCTAAAGAATGCCACATCATACACTTTTTCCCATTTATAGTTATGTGGAATGTCTGTGAAGTTAGTTCCTGATATCATGTATAGCGGATATAAATAGTCGTTCCCTCACCAGAGTCTTTTTTTCTCTCTTTAAATCAATAAGAGCAAAAAAAATAAAAGGTCCCTGTGAATGAACTGTTACTATAGAAACGATTACGCATTAGAAGGAGAAAATTGATTGAACACCTTCTGAGAGCAATCTGAATTCAGAATTTAACCGCATCAACATCAAGGCTGGAGAGATGCTTCCAGTGGGCTGCGAGAAGGCTGATGGAGCATTAAAAAGACAGAAGAGTCTTTCTTCCTCTGTCACACAGCTGCAGTCTCCCCGCGAATGCTGCACTGCTTTATCTCTCCGGCTGAGCATTATTTCCTTTATGCACTGCGATGAATTAGTTCTGGGGAAAACTGTACACTGAAACTCTATTCCTTTCGTAAAATCTCGAACAATCTACATGGCAAAGAAGCCAAATGTGCTCGAGTTACAGAGACAAAGATGGCGTGTCAAACATCTGCCTCATCAATTCTGTAAGAACACAGAACAATACCAGCATGGATTCCTTTTTATGCACCATAAAATGCGTGATAGGATCCAAGCAGAGTATGAGATTGTGCCTGCAAGTGTGTGTTACAGCATACAAAATGCATGGGGGAGGGAAAGGCAAAAGCAGGTCACACACAGACTGCAGTGCAGTGCTTTAATCGCTGGAAGTCTGGGAGTTAGGTTTCCTGCGCCTAACCACCCACACTGTTTTAGTGCATATGAGGAAAATGCTGTTATTTCTATATTAAGATGTAGTGCATCGCTGTTAAAGTTTGAAATCTGATTGGTCAGAAGGTGATTAATTAATCTGATCAATTTTCTTTAACAGCAGCTCCGACAGTGACGCACAATAAGTAGGTTACAATGATGCGCTCGTTTCTATAGCAACAGCTCATTCATGATGGCTGCTCCACATAAACATCTCTATTTTTTTTTTTGCTTTAATTGTTGACATGGTGAGGTTTTCTGTAAAGTTTCTGTAAACTTTAATTGATGAGTTTTCCAACATCTTCACGACAGAGGAGTTTATGCTTCTTCTTTGTGGTTTCTGGTAAATGTCTCTTTTTTGTCTTATTGACTCTTATTAGCCAATGGAATGACTTTATGACAAATGTTGATGGAATGACTTTATATCTGCTATAATTCAAGTGAGAACTTGTTTCTTGAACGGTCCATAACAGTAAATGTAAGTATAAATGGATATGAGTATGTGTTGTTCTTAAATCCGTAATACGAGAGCAAAAAAAAAAAAGGAACATGCTGTTACAGGAAAATAATAACGTTTGGGGTGACAAAAAAAAAATCACACCATCTTGTTTTTTTTTTATTTTTAATTTTCTTTTTTTTTTTTTTAGCATTTTCCAATAACAGCACAATACACAGTGTTTTATTTCTTAGTAAACTGATATGACATAAAAACAGTCCTACTAATAAAATCAGCAAACTGACACTATAACGATTCTTTATTTTGTCTTACCCTTTTATTCCTTTTTCTACTCCACCCAATTCCTTTCTACTTCTCTGTATCCATTACATCTCTCTCTCTCTCTCTCTCTCTCTCTCTCTCTCTCTCTCCCCTCCCCATGTCTCTCCCTGTTGCTTTAGAAGTGAGTGAAGCCACGGCGACTCTTGGTCCTCGCTACAACGCTCAGTACGTCCCGGACTACCGTCAGAACGTTTACATCCCGGGCAGCACCGCTACGCTAACGGCTAACCCCCAGCAGCAGATGCCTCAACAGGCTCTGCCACCACCTCAGGCCCCGCCCCAGGCCGCGCCCACCGCCGATGTCCCCAAGGCTGCCCCGACTCCAGCCAGCAAGAAGAAGGTCACCAAGAAGGACAAGAAGTAAGAAAGTAAACTGGCGTTAGATTAGATTAGATTAGATTATCTTAGCAGCGGAGCTCTAGTGCTCCAATCTGAGCATTTCTCTTCTGCGCATGTTAAACTACAATATTTAATAATCATTTCTTTAGTGCTGAGACGAAATTTCTGTTTCGAATGATTTAGGTCTTAGACACGATGCAAGAAATTCCCAGCTCTTTTTTGTTGTGGTAGATTTTGTTCCCTGGTGTAAAAACAGAAACACTAATAAGACCTGACCAGGACGAAATGCGTTCAGATCACGTAGACAAACAAAGTCTCTTCTGTAATCCTGTTTGATAGCACTGCTGAAGATTACCATGTCATGTTACCTTTTTTTGTGTTCTTTATAACGCTACTCGTTGTGACAAGAATGAAATGAAATGTGCGGTGTGTGTTTTTTTGTTTGGTTGGTTGTTTTTTCTTTTCTTGGTTATTTTCTGAGGATGTGCCATAGCCCTGGAAAAAGTTTTATTCTTGCATGATCCACTTTTTAAACCATAGTATTGAAAAAGAACTATGCAGTGTGGAAAAGATGAGTAAAAGTACGACGTTAAATGTATTTACAGTAAGAGCAGGCGTTTTCCTCATAAAAACACCAGCAACTGAAAAGTTGGACTGTTTGTATTGTAGGAAAAAAACAGATTGGATTCAGTCTCAGCAAAGTTGTTTAGCGCTACAAAAACAATGCTAGCTTAATTACCTATATAATGATATATAGCGTTATTATTTAAACACCTACCAACTCCGTATCGCCGTATATCACTCCTGTCGACCTGCATTAAATGAAATGTTTCTTAATCCTTGGATATAGTGGATGTTAACCTCTGATCTGTGTTAGCGTATTATGATTGAGCCAATTTTGAAAAGAAGTTGATCATTGAGGATTGATGGAGATATGAAGGAGATATTTGATGTGGCAAATTGTTTCCTGTAAATATTTTTTCCCCAATTGGTAAGACCTCGGGTGTACGCCACTCCATTCTCGGCTAACTCCCAAATTCGACTTTACTACTCTCCTGTATTCTGTACAATCCTGAAATCGCAGTGTAAATAAAACATGTAACCTGTCTGTACAAACTAGAGCCACAAACATCAGGCTAGCGCAGGAATGTTTCAGTATTTTTTAGAAAAAAAAATGAAAAAAAAACCAAAAAGAAAACCTAAAAAAAAACAAAAAACAAAAACAAGTGTAGTGCTTTAGATACGAAAAAGCTTCAAACTCACTTACTAACCAAACTGTAAATACAACCTTGCAATGTATGAAGAAAACGCAATCGTAGCTTAGGCCTTGTGAAATAAAAAAAAATGTGCATATTTTTGTGTTTTTTCCTTCTCTTTCACTTTATTTCTTCCAAGCTATAAAAAAGATGTGTTTTTAGCGTGCCCTTCCCTCGACATCTCTCTATAGTCTTCTGTGTTTGTAATTACAGTAAGCTGTTAATGCTACCGGAATGGCTATTCCTGTCTAACTCTAAATATATATATAATATAAATGTCTGTCTGCTGCTTGAATACCTTTCTGTATTCAACTGTGATAACGTTCTTTTTTTAACCGCTTAGCGCTTCAAGTCCTGCTTTTATTTTATATGCAGATATTTATATGGCGGTTGATTTTGTTTATGTTCTTGTTTATTAATGGGACACTTACATTTCAAATAAAAGTTTGTCAGAACTCACAAACCCCGGTCTGTCACTGAGTGTGGTTTATCATCGCTTAATTCATTCTGCTTTACATAACATCATACTATAATAATAGTGTATATACTGATATAACAATATTAACCAATATTGGAGACAATTATTCTGACTGAATACATGCTTTTTAGAGCAGACACTGAAACATATGAACAAATAATCTGAGGTTTACAGAGGTATATCGCTAATAAAACGCTATTTTATGTCATCCTCCAAACTGAATAATCAACCCAGTGTTGTAGAAAAATGTTCTTGTACAACTTATTTACAATGAATACCATTCTGTCTCAAACAAACCATTATATAATCATTATAAATGCAAATGAATACTAGTGATACTATAAAACTGTACTATTTTTAACATGTGAGACAATGTGTGATTTAGTGTAGTTTTCACAAATCAACCAAAAAACATGTAAATGTGCTGTTTGTCTAACATTTATGGAAGGAGTCTCCAGTGTCACTGCTTCATAACAGTCACAGATAAAGCTGTTAATCTATGTTTTCTGCTTGAAGGTTTTTTTTTTATTAACATGGAGAAAAATTAAGCGCATGGATACATGTTTATGTACATATAAATGGATAAAAAGCATAACCTGTCGTATTTATTTAATAAAAATGAAACACTGCATTGCCTTTGAAACACTCCATTAAAACACTTCAATGCATGATGTTTTTGGGAAAAGAGTTGACTGTTTTCTGACATCGTGCAGTGTTGTGTTTTATTTCTTAATTGTTTTACTGACAGATATAAATCATGGGGGAAAAAAACATTAATTGAATACGGTGTGACTGATACTGATACAAAATAATGCGTGAACAATTTTTTAAAATCTGATGGTTATAGCACGAACAAAAAATAATTAATCTTTACAGCATGTTTGTTCACTGATCCAAAAATCTTTTATTAAAATAAACACGGACCATGAGGCATGCCCTTTTTGCGTCATACACAGTTTTTGTATAGAGGATCCAAACCCTCTGCCATGGCTGTGTTTGCCAGAAACCCACAGTGACTCATGCTATTATGAGTCATATAATGATCCGTTCTAAAAATATACCCAATTTCCTGAGCTAAATCAAGAAAATCTAACTACGTCACGTATATAATCAGTGAATACAATACCCAAATAATGTGAAATCTAATAGCCCAGTATGAGATTGACCTGAAGAAGCCTCCATTTCATTACACCGGCTCTGTGGACCTGCAGAGACAGGAGTTGACAAAATGGCCGACGTCTAGAGCATCTGCTGCGGTTGCCTAGGTGACGAGAGGAAAGGAGGCTATTTTCCCATACAGCGGCATCCACGTCTATCTCTGTAAGCAGGTAAAGAGCTGAATGAGCATGATACTCCAGCATGCTTTTGATAGTGTTTTTATAAGGTTAGAATTGTAACCTTCTAATAAAATAGATTTAAATGGAGCTCAGAAACGCGGAGAAGCCGCTCAGGCCGTGTTGGCATGAATCAGAGAGGAGTAAAGAGACTGAGAGAAGAAGAGCATCACAGAATCTGCTCCTTCAGCCAGCAGCTCTATTAAGAGCAGGCACTGATTGCAGAATTATTCAGTTAATCAGGGGTTTCACTAATCACCCCAATCCACAGAGGGAGGACAATCACGTTTGTAAAAAAACAAAAACCCTGTCTCAGACATGTTTAAACCACACAGCGGGCCAGACATGTCTGCTCTGGTAGCCTCAGGAATCAAGGAGATAGTCTCACACTTTTAAATCCTTAAGAATTCTTTTGAAAAGATACAGAATAAGGTTAAGGTTGGATGTGGAGTCAAAGAGTATTAAATGATATCCAGTGATCTCACCCTCACTTGTTTAAACTCAAAGATTTTGCAAGAAAATCAGATTTACAAAGAAGAAAATATACAGTAAAAAAAATAGCTAGTAGTCTGCTCAAGACAAAATTTTTCTTTCGACTGAATGTTGATCTGGACTGCACATCATTCACAGCCAACAAGCAAAGAACAAAATACTCCATGTTGTGCTGTCCTGTGCTTTATTCCTCTTATACCTCAGCAAGTTTCCAAAAATTACATTTTTTCATTTATTAAAGAACGACAAATCATAATTTTGAGCTATCTGTAGGTAAATTTAACGTCATGGAAGGGCTGAGTAACGAGTTTATCACTTTCATTATAGCAGCTATAAACAGTAGTTCCTTCACCAGCCTCTCCTTAACTTTTTCTTGAATTTTAAAATAAATACCTCTGTCCGGAAGATGGGAATACCTGACACCGGCGACTCCTTACATAAATGTTGTATTAAGCAATGCAATGAGCACCCCGCTCATCTGCTCGATAGACTACTTATCTGACGTCTGTCGGGCAGAAGATACCGCAACATCTGGACGAGCTCAATGAGACTCTGTAACAGCTTCTTCCCCAAAGCTGTACGATTCCTGATCTTGACCAGGAGGTGCCTGCTCCAGACACTTTAAACTGACACACAGTCACTTTATTTAATATTTATCCAGTCACTTTAACTGACACTTGGACCAGTCACTTTATCTATGTTTGCACTATGGTTAGTGGTTTCATTTATTTTTTACCAGAATTTACCAGAATTTCCTTAAACCGTTTACATACCATATTTCCACTATCCTGTCTATACTGTGTGCCTGGCTGCCTGTATGTGTGGCCCGTGTTCATCCCCACTGTTTGCACTTGTGTAATTAATCTGCACTTTAGCCCGTAGTTGTGTATTTACAACCCCTTATGTGACTTATGTTGCCGTGTGCTTCTCACCTCCTCCTCAACATCACGTACCACTGTATACTTGCCTATAGCTGGTATGGCAATAAACCCCCACTTGACTTGACTATATGAACATCTCCTTACCCTGGAGAAAATGTCATCTGTTTGTTATTTGTTTATGTGAAGTGTCCACCTTGAATGAGCTGTTGCTATGGAAATGATAACATATTAGAAGGAGTGAATTAATATAAAGCTGTGATCTGCAGCTGCGCTACTGTCAGAGCTGCTGTTATAGAAAACTAATCAGTACCTTCTGACCAATCAGATTCAACAGCACTGTAATGTAATGAGGACTAATGTAACATATTCACTATACTTGAAGCAGTCAGTGATTTTAAATGGTTTTTTTTTTAATACTTTTTAATACATATTATATTTGCTGTATAATTACTTATAAAACTGAGATTTATAAGCTTCATTTATTAAAATAATATTTACAAGGAGTCATTACCAGCTTATCAAGAAAAGCTAAACTGATATGATTTTGTGGTAACTGATCTACAGCACACGGCTTCCTAAAGACTCGACATTCCTCTGTCTCTCGCCCCGACATCGCTTTAGTTGCCAGGCAGGTTTAAATGACCAGAGGGAACAGTGATTGGTGACGGTGTCCATGTAGATAGGTCAATAAACACACAGAGGCCAGATGCTCTTTTCAGGTTCCACCATGTGCCAATGGTCATCTCATCATACAAAGGTCAGTTCCTCCTGAATCATTCAGCTGACAAAGGCCAAGTGTTGACCAGCTCTGAATTCACATCACATATTCACAGTGTTAATTCAAGGGCCTTGAATAAACCATTCTCTCACTAGAAATCAGACATTTGTGTAGCTTTCTTAGCTAAGAAATGCCAACACCATCACACCTGTTTGTGTGCTCTCTCTCTCTCTCTCTCTCTCTCTTTCTCACACACACACACACACACAAACAGTATTTGCTGTTTTTCTTTGTTCTAAGGTGCTCGTGTCATACGTGAAATGGCAAAAAGAGAGGAGTTATTCTGCTGGAATAAAAGACTCCATCTGTTGTGTGGACCTCTCTCCTCCCGAAACCCCCCCCCCCCAAGCTTCTCCCCTCCCTCCTGCACGAAATTGGCAGCTTCCTTTAAAGGAGGAAAAAGCCCCAGCGCAGCTGCCGTTACCATGGAAACAGGGCTGTCAACCCAGCCGTATCACCCACAGCATGGAGGATTTAGAGCATCCAAAAACGACACACTGAGAGACTTTCATACTCAGAGCAAAAGAAAAGGACTTCATTATCTCATCACTTCATATTAGTTTAATTAAGAAGTCCATTTTATTTATATTATGATAATGGCTGCCGGAGAAATTGTTTTGGTAATCACTTTGTCTTTGGTTTTGTAAAATGGTAAAAAAAAAAGTATGTATTCATCACTGAAGAAAAAAAGAAATCTTAAACAAGACTGTGTTTCATCTTTACTGATATAGATGGGTCTATTGTTGGTCACATGACCCCAACCATTTACTTCCTGCTTGCAGGATTAAAAAGAAAAAGAAATAAATCTGTTATAAATAAATGAAGGAAGGAATTCATGCATAAATATTACAATTTAGACAGTCTTGTTTAAAGAAAAAAACAACATTCCTGTTGATTTGTTAGTTATTTGTTAATGTTTTGTTGTGTTTTGATCCTTACAGGTAACAATAACCAATGATCAGAATCTGTCTGTTCATCTGTATAGATTTGATTAGTGCTTTCTTTATAAATGCATCTTACTTATTTTATACTTAGTTTGAGTACATTAGGTGTGAAATCCTTTTAACAATCTATTAACAACAAGGAAAAAAATTCAGCAGAGAAAATCATGGTCAAAAACCACATAAGGTTCAAACATTAAGTCAAAACAATTCAAAATAAAACCAAAAATAGAGGGGTACAATTAACTGGTTTAAATAGACAGAAGTAAATGAGGGTTAAGAGGAAACAGGTGAGTTCATCTGTCAGGTGAGAGAGAGAGAGAGAGAGAGAGAGAGAGAGAGAGAGAGAGAGAGAGAACATCTGGACTGGAGTGGATTATAGACTGGAGGTGCCTTCAGATGTGACAGTGTGAAATAAGCTATAATTTATTCAGCACAAAATGAGCAAAACAACAGATAAACTGTGTTACTGTGAGTACCATTGAATAAATCTATAACCATTGAGGAATCTAACAGAGAGATTTTCAAGAAGAACACATTTTAAATTAAAAGTTTAAATCAATTAATTTTTTAAGAATTAAGAATTAAATTAATAATCAATTTAATTAATAAAATTAATTAAAAAAATAAATAAAAAAAATCACATCATCAATATAAAAATGCTGGTTAAGGTGCAATTAGCTGACAGCTACAAGACTGTACCACATTCTGCGGAGATGAGCATATAAATAAAACTAACGTGGCAAAGCTTAGAAACTTTGGAAAAAAACAACATCCAAAGGAATGATAATGAGCCTAAATGATTTCATTTGATTAATTTCACTCCAAACAAATGTCGATGAAGAAAACATACACGCTTAGAAAGGTAAAAGCTCATATGACCAAAGTGTAAAAATGCATTTCAGCAAGTTATGCCATGAAATTGCATGTGTGGAAGCCTCACACTGGAACTTGGAATGAAATAAGAACACGTGGCCTGCGTGTGAATATGAATTAATCGTGTGAATAAAAAATGACAAGTGAAAATAAAAGCGCATTTACAAAAATTAACACACGTGTAAAAATCAATAAATACACAGAGAGAGCACGAGAAAAACCATGTGTAAATTTCACTTTCTTATACGTTCTGCTGTGAAAACCTTAACTATTCATGACCTTTCGTACAAATAAGCTATTAATTGTTACCGATATGGAATTGCAGGAACAGCTTGAGTAATCAAATCCATTTAGATCTTTTACAGCTTTTTTTTTTTGACATTTGAGGTTTAGCGCGATCAGTAGGAAGTGTGTCGCACGTCAGCTGTTTGTCTCAGGAGTGAAGGCATGAGGAGTGAAATAATTATGAAGTGTGCTGAAAAAAGCCCGTCTTTACTGGAACACTCGACCACAAAATGGAGGACGATGTCACATGTCTTGCACATACTTCTCTTCTGTGCTTTTTTTCCCTGTTCTCCTCCATCCTCTGCCTTTCTGGAACCTGTCTATATTTATAGGTCCATCACAGGAACGTGTGTGTGTGTGTGTGTGTGTGTGTGTGTGCGAGCATGACACTGTTCTCTAATATTTATGAGCTACAGGCACTCAGTGGAACCACAGTTCATAAAACATGTCTGCCCTCCTCACCACCTAACCAACCCCAACCCCAACCCATCATCCCCCCTTCCCTCTCCTTCAGCCGTTGCTATGGCAACCCCACATCCTCTGGCTGGATGTGGATGTGAAGAGAGTCGGGCTCATACAACTGCCCCAACACACCTGCAATGTGAGTCAGAGCAGTGTGCTCGAAGCAAGAGGGATTGTGGGTAGGAGAATAGGAGAGAGAGAGAGAGAGAGAGAGAGAGAGAGAGAGAGAAAGTATTGATGCTCAAGGAAGACCCAGAGCCTTTTTGAAAAAAAAAAAGCTTCTTTTTTGAAAAAGAAGCTGTGTGATTCTTAAAGTTGCAGGAACAAACAAACCATTGCACACCTCTCTCTCTCTCTCTTTCTCTCTCTCTCTCGCTCTATCTCTCTCTTGCTCTCTAGCTGTCTATCTATATATTGCTACCTGTCTCTGCCTTTCTCTCTGTCAATTCTGTCAGTGCTTTCTTCTTTATTCCTTTGTCTTTTTTCCCTCTCTGTGTGTCTCTCTGGACAGATAAAAAAGAAATTAAGACACTAAAGGGAGCTATCCAACTCTCTGGTCCTCCTGAGACTCATTGTGTTTCTCCTTCTTCCTTTTCTCTCACTATTGCACCATTTTTTCTTTTTTTTTTCATTCACTCATTCCCAAAACAGCATCATTAACCCAGGCTAAGCTGCAGACTAATTTCCTTTTCCCCCCTCTTCCCTTTTTTTCCGCAGCATCACATCCCCCTCTCACTGCGCTTCCTCTCTCCTTCCTTTCGTCTCAGTGCTTCTTTGTCCTTTCAGCTTCCCTGGGCATATAAATCTACACAAGGAGCATTTGCACTGGAAAATCATACACACACACACACACACACACACACACACACACACACACACACACACTTAATCTTCCTTGTTTTCTCTCGCACACATACAAATGGTCTCTCATATACACATAGACTCTATACGCTAGAGGAGAGGATGCACAGATGAGAAGCCAGGTAACCATGGAAACAGACAGAAAAGATGACGACAGGTTTTAGTGGAGGAGAACAAGGTTTGCATTAATATCCGGCATTGTGGAATATTACACTTACACACACGTTACACTAAAAACAAGCCAACCTTCTGAATAATTTTAAATAAATCTTTGTGTTCATTACTTCATTGTCTATCAGCGTTTCTTTTTTCGACACAGATTCAGAAGAAATAACCTTAATAATGGCTCAATGACAGTTAATCTCAAATACATGTGTGCAAAGACATGATCCTTGACATTATGCTATTATCCAAAGACTGTCACAGAGTAATGGTGCACAATTTCTCTCTTCATTATTTTTTCTCCAAAAGCTCTGTACTAATGCGTTAAATTGAACCCAGCAAGTCATTATCAGCTGTGTGTAAAGGACAAATGTACACAAGTAACATACACAAAGCATACAGACACATGCATACGTGTGCGTGAGAAAGCTCACTACTTGCTGATCCACCCAGAAGTCACATCAATAACATCAACCCTATCCATGAGCATGAGAAATGCCCAGATATGCCCCAATGTGCTGAGCACAGCATACTGACAGCAGGAAAAAGTAAATCAATGTGGACATTCTGCACAGATGAACATTTTCTAATTAATAAATAATTCATTTGCTTTCTCTAATAAATAGCTTTATTTCAGCTTCTGAGGATTTAGCTGCGTGTATGAGGCTGTAATGATGACGGAGATCTGAGACGTAGGATACAACAAGGCTATGGAAAGCTTTATATTTCATAAGCACATGACTTACTAACATAAATATAAGTCCTATATATTAACAGAATAATTAATAATGATTCTAAGCTGTACATCAGTATTTCCAGAGCAAATACTTTCGAGTCTCCATGCCAGGAGTAATACAGTGTGAATGGAACGAAGATGGTGGCCATTTTGCAGCATCTCTGGTAATTGAGTTGCGACAGTCTGACACATGAGTGACAGGACGAGAGGACAGGCTTGGTATCTTCAGCATGGCAGTAAATGGGCATGGCAACGTGATTCCACACTGCATGTGTTTTACACACAGGCATTAAATCAGCGCTGGAGATTAGAGATCGGCAGCATGAAGGCTAATGAGTGTGTGACATCTGACAAGTATGAAGATCTCACAGTGCTACAGTGAACAACATGACAGCACGTTGTGGTGTTTAGTTGTTTAATTGCAGGTCTAGTTTTGCATTCTAAAAATACCAAGTTGGACTAAATAGCATAGATGTTGATGGGGAGGGGTGGAGGCTCATTGTGATTTGCTCCTAATGCTGACTTCGATAAATAGAAAAATTAGTATTTTTTTTCTCTCTCAAGGGTGACTTGTTCTACCTGGAGACTCCTACAGCGCTCTTCCAATCAGCTCCCATTAGGCATGCAGCTCTAAATGCTGATTGGCCACCTGGACCCTGAGGCTGAAATCTGCCGAAGTGATGACTGGAGCAGAAAAGGGAAGAAGGGAGGAGGAGAAGGTCTTTATGGAGGATGAGCAGATAGTCCAAGCTGGCATACAATGAATAGAAGCCTTTAGTAATAATTTGTCCTTATTCTTAACATTTAGGATAGTATGCATGAAGAGGCAGGACAAAAGTGTGTGGTCTCAGCATGATTATTAATAATCACTGTCATAATTCCAGGCATAGATTGAAACACAGACAGGAAGCATTATACAGAGAACACACAGAAGCCTCTAAATAGACAAAGAGACGAACACAATGGGGAAGCCAACCAATGATAAATCAGGGGTGGAGACAGGACCAGGAAGTGAAAACAAAACAAATGTCACAATAAAAATCTGCGATAATAACATCATCAAAAGATTATTGATATTATTATTACAGTTTCTTTCTCACACATAAATCAAAGAAACTCACAAAAAGTGATGCAATATTCTCCAATTAGGGCTCCTCTCACCTGAATGTCTGACCACAAGACTACTTGAATATCTTCTTATTATGGGTTCAAGCACTGAAGGTGTAGGAGCACTGTAAAAGTTCTTACAGGAAATAGTCCTTTTGATATCTCCTGCAATGCCACCATCATGATCGGCATGCCGTAAAACCTCCACATAGAGTGAGCACAGGTTCACCGGGGCACCAAGCGTCAATTAGCTTGAACATGTTGATGGTCCAGAGAAGTGGGAACCTTTTCAACACTAACCACGGATCAGAAGTTGAACCATTACACAAAGATGCCAGGAGCAACCAGGTGCTGCGATCAACACATAACCAGCACACAATAATCAAGCTGGGAAATCCAAGACCCAAGTTTGCCAGAAGAAATGAACTTTTCCTCTGACTGTTGTAAAGCTCTGACCCTGGAGACTCCTTCCATAAATGGAGAAAACAACAATTAATTGTTGGTTGGATTCTTGACCACTCTTCTTAGCTGAAATCATAGAGTTTAATTACATTTGTGTGTTTCCTGGTAAGGGTTGGGAGGGTTACTTTAAAAATACATTCTGGTACAGTTAATAATTACCTGTTAAAAAATTGTAGTCAATAACCTAATCTAATTACCATAAAATGACAGTAATGTAACTGATGACTTTCCATCCCTTTTGGATTCCCTCAATACCAAATATGAGGATGATGATGGCATTTTCTCAGTTGGAAGGTAAAACTTGCACTGTACTGTGATGTTGTTCCCCTTTTCTGAGTTAAAGACAAAATAATGGTGAAATTTCCTCCCAGTGAACACTTTTATTCACCAGAGGCCATGATAATGATTTGGTGAGTGTAAGATTAGCTCTGATTTCACTCCAGACCCGAGCGGTGATGTGAGACTCGTGACATGCTGTAATGTGGCACATGTGCATGTAGTATATCGCTCTTTATTTCTAAATGTATTTTAGGGCTGCAGCTACAGAGTGTTTTGATAATCGATTAATCTGTTGATTATTTTTCTTTTTGATTATTCGATTAGTTTTATTTATAAAATATATATATTATATAAAAAAGATATTTATTTCAAATATTTAATCATGATCACTAACAGGAAGTTAAGAAGTCTTGGCAAGTTTAAAGGGATTTTTGAACGTTTAGCACCACTGAAATAATAATCTAAGTGGCTGCGTGTATATTTTAACACTGCGTGTATAATTTTGACCATGTGTTGATTTCAGAAAACCCAAAATAAATTAAAACTTGTGCATCAAACTTGTGTTTTTGGTTGTACAATCATTCTGCCACAGAAAAGAACTTCAAAGTTCAAAGAAATCATGATATTCATGTCCATGATGAGCGTATGTAAACTTTCGAGTATGTGTAGAACATATGGAATATTGGCTTATATACGAGAAACCCAAAAGTGAGCATCATCCTCATACCACACGGTCTGCTGAGACATAGAGCGAGCTCTGGCTTTGATCTGCTGTTGGATCAATGCTGTGGGATTAAACAGGAACTCACCCCTGCAGAGAAACACAGAGTGACACACACAAACATACACACACACACACACACACACACACACACACAGAGCTTCTGCCACTCCCAAACTCACATCACTAGGGTAGAAGACCATCCTGCTGTCAACAGCACGCTACTGACACAGATCACTGCATGAAGCTTAGAATGCCAGCATGTGGTCCATCAATATGGAGTGAACCAAACCAGCAAAATGCATGATTCACTTTATGGTATAAAATCTACCTCGATCATGATGAAGATTTTTTTTTTCCAATTAAACAATATCGTATAGGTCTAATATGTCGTACAGATCTACAAGGAAAAAATGCATTAATAAAAATAAAAGAAAATAATTTAGAGAAGGATGGGGAGTGGCTGCAGTGATCAGTATTCAGGTATGTTGCCATGTGGCGGCCATGTTGGATTATGTAGGTCACACAGGCTATTCCTGTACACATGACGGGATTAATCTACTCAATCTAAGCATTAGGTATTAAGACCTACTTTCTCAGTGACAAAGAATATAAAGAGTTTATAATGACAGCCACGTGTTTGCTGCTTGTATTGCACAGGAGGGGTTTTAATCTGATTTAGTGGTTGGAATTGAAGATAAAAAGCTCACACCCCTCTATGCACCACAGTGCTCCTTTGACAAACACAAGCACCTTTTGTGTAGAGGAAAACATAAAGCAGAAGGAAGAGAAAGGAGAAGAGGACGTGCTGCCCGCTAGTGTGAATAAAGTACACTGCAATCCTGAAACAATACACATTCGCCAGACATGGACGTGGCTGTGACGGCATCATGCGAGTGCATAGTGACGTAAATGCCTGAGGGTCCTCTTAATTGCATTGGTTTTATTATGCAGTATGTGCATGTGTGTGTGTGTGTGTGTGTGTGTGTGTGTGTGTGTGTGTGTGTGTGTGTGTGTGTGGTAAAGCCCAGACCCGTGTCCTCTAATGCTCCATCTGTTCTCACAGCACAAACACTGAGTAAAACACTTAGTGTGTGTTTTTCATCAAGGTGCCTGAACATTGTAATGATAAACAGCAGTAAAAAAAATTTTTTAAAAAGATGGAAAGATTTCTGACAATATTTCTCTAATCTAGTGATTGACCAGACTTTTCATTACTCTTAATTATGCTTTACTATGCTTTTAATTTATACGAACCTCATGTGTTTGTGTTCATGTGGTAAATCTTCATATCATTTTAATCACCTCATATGGAATAAAACAATCCATTTTGTGCTGTTACAGGAAAATAATTATCAGTTTGGTGGTGTGATGAAACAGAGTTACTGTAACTATCCTGAAGTTTCCTATAACAGCACAGATGTGCTTTATTCCTCTTGTACCACAGCAATTTTCCAATGATTACAATTTTCACAAATGTACAATTTTTAATACTGTGACATAATTAAAAATGATAACATATTTTTTATCCATTTATAGCTACAGTTTGCATCTTTGAACATCTGCAAAACAAGTTCTCACGTATGCTCGCTTTAGACAATCATCACCTCTCCAGCCTCTTACTTACTTTCTCTTTCTTTCTCTTTACTGTTAATAAGCCAAAAAATACAGCTTGTCATGGTACCAAGAAACTGCAAAGCATAAACTCCGCTGTTCTGAAACATTTTCTGTTAGAGCTTTACTTCTGACTGTTCAAAGCACTGACACCGGAGAGTCCTTCTGTAAATGTTAAAAAATAGTCTCCCTAAAGAATGCTTCATCATATCAACATGTTTTAATTTATGCATTTTTTTCTCAGCAGTAAAAGTCCCTCTAAATTAGCTGCTGCTATATAAACAACAATAACAGAAATTTAACAGTTTTATAATAATAATAATAATAATAATAATAATAATAATAATAAAAAAATTAAAAAAGAAAATAATAATATAGACTTTAAAAAAATACATGAAATGACTCATAATGACACAGAAATCAAATGACACATAATTGATAATCAGAACATGTCTAGGGTCATCTGAAACACTGGATTCACAGAAAGATGAAAAAAAGGTCTAAATCTGACTGCAGCTGCTGCCACAATGACTTCCATTATCACTCTATTCCTCTGAGGCTCTTTTAGGCAAAACAGCAGCAGAGAATAAAAGAGGGGAAAAAATAACCTTAATTGAATTCTGCACCAGTGACCCATTATAAAGTGTGACACGCATGAAACTTTTCAGAGGTCTGCACTGCAGTGAGGGAGGAAGTAGGCCAAACCAAAGTGAAATGGAAAGTAAACACCCAGATAACTGGCACTCTATGTATATTCCAACGTGAACATATTATATCTCTGATCCATGTTGAAAATACTGTTTCTGGATTCTGATTGGTCAGAAGATGTTGATTAATTCTATAATCAATGATAAGGAGAAATGTGTTTATGTAACATCTTCAGGACATGATCACATGACAATCTGCGGCACAGATTCACATGACGTGACCAACCTATAGATGTTGTTCTTTAATAAATGAAAAATGGCTAGGGGTGGTTAGAGTTACTTAATTTTTCTAAAAAAAAAAAAAAAGAGTGGATGTTTTCTGGTAGATCTAGCTAAATTTAAAACTAATGAACACTAGAAATCAGATTTGTTTTTCTAAACCTTTTAATAAAAACATAATTGCATGATACTGATAATGTCCCAACAGTTTGGAAGTGATTAAGGCCTGCTGCTCTTCAGCCTCACTGCCAGTCTCTTCATGTCGTCATTTAGCTGCTCTGCTAATAAGATAAAGACAGTAATCTGGCTCATGATTAGCTGCAGTCTCTGCATCAGGCTTTTTGTCTAAATGAGTTAGGAAGATGAACGATAAACAAGTGCATAGCAATTAGGGAGAACATCATGAAGGAGTGACATACGGACACGAGAGAGAAAGAGAGAGAGATCACAGATGGCACTGTACTAGACAGATGACCTTGGCATTGCAGTATCCATGTTCTTACACTGCAAACTGACCCCTTTAACAAGCTGCAGGATGTACGATTTTGGAATTGTGCCATCTCTGGTAGTACGTATATAGTTAGTGTATTAATATGGCATGCTACTTTGTATAATAATATGACATACTATAGAATTTCAATTCTCTTTATGTCCATTATCACATGAGAATCGCTACAGGGCCTTGCACTGCCTGATAGATAGATAGATAGATAGATAGACAGATAGATAGATAGATAGATAGATAGATAGATATGTTTTATCCAACATGGCCACCATCCATCCTGTAAAAATGCATCATGTGACTCAGAACTCCTCTCTCAGTCTCTTCATCATTTCTCTGACACACTTTTCCCATCCTGCTGACACACTTTCACATGGTTCCCCCCCGCTAAACTCAAAAGATGGTATCTTCCACATCAGATCACGCTGAGTGTATCAGAGCTCAGCTCACAAATACCACCATGTGGTCAAGTTTTAACATTCATCTTTACCTTCCAGTGCTTTCACACACACTCAGTGCCTCAACTTCCTCACACTCCTGCCTCTGAACTGTCCTGATTTCAGATTTATTTACTGAGATACAATAATCTGCTTCAATCTCTTTTTCTAGCAATGATAGAGGAATATAGTAATGATATATATTAAGATATTGATTTATTATTTACTAACAAGTGGAAGCTATATTTAATGGCAACTATATTTAAAACCACTACAATTCACAACCACATCTTGTCCCCTTCAACTTTCAAAATGAGACTAATGACAAAATGGTCATTTTAAAGGTTAGTTTTTCCATAAATCCATAAATGTATATTGTATAAAACTATGGATGTTAATCTCCAGACATTACATTATTAAAAATTACATTTTAAGTAAAATAATAAAGAATTAATGCAAAAAATGTCAAATATAAATTAAAACATATATGTATTAAAATCCTGTAATATTTATAATGAATATTAATATTGTGATTATTGTACTATTGTGTATATATGGGGGGGGGGTGACGAGCACAGCAGAGAGAGAGTTAATATCACAGTCTTGTGTTTCTCAGCCCTCCTGCAGCAGCAGCACCACCAACTGCCTGAGGGACGAAAGCACCAAAACCCCAATCTACAGAACATCAGCAACACTGACTCCAACAGGACAGACTCCACTACTGCATCCTGACCTCAATTAACGAACACCGGCGCAGAGTGATGACGTTGACTCGCGTTCCACTCAGCAACACTAACCTCTGCAGGCAGGAGGACAAAACTACAAGTAAAGAAAGAAAACTGATGCAGGGGAAAAGTAGAAATTCTCTGCAACAGCACAGAGATGTGGGTGAAGACTTACTGTATATTATATATTTCATCATTATGTAACCAGAAATAAAACAAAAGTAAATGGATATGAAATACAAAGTAGTAATTTGAATGTGGGGGGAAATTGGTATGTAATATGCAGTGCTTTTGTGTTCTGAATTTTTGTACTTCATTCCATCAAAGTCCTGATCATGTTATGATGCACTGACAAGGCATTATCCACATTGTTAAAATTATTCATGAAAAGGCATTGCACTTCATAACTATAAGTTTATAAACTATAACGTAACTTTATTATGCATTAAAATGTTGCATTATAAATAGTGTTCATAACACATTAAATCACCACATTATGAGAAGATAATAATGGCAATAATATAATATGTTAAAAGCAGTAGTGCTGATGGATTATGGCATGTTACAGATGTGTTTATCTTATGAAACATTATGTTTAATTTAACTTGTCGAGTTGCTGAGAAACCACAGAGCGTAAACTCTCCTGTCCTGAAATCCTGCTGTGACTGTTACAAAGCGGGAGTGGGATGGCGGACTCCTTCCACAAATGCTAAAGAAACATCTCCTTACCAGTTTGTCTAGAGACCTAAAAATCATGGTGTGTCATTCTTTACTAAATTTAAAAATAAAAATATCATAATTAGCAAATTGCTCTGTTATAAATGGAAGAAAACTGTTGCGGACATTGTAGCTGTTCTAGCAATATAATCCAATTCTGTGTTTATCACACCATCGCATCAGTGGCTATTTTCCAATGATAGCAGAATGCAAAAGTGTTTCATTCCAACCTTGATACATTTACCTCTGTTATTGGTTTGTATTATTACATATGAAAATGTGGTTTTGGTGTATTTTTGTTTGGCCATGGAGCTCATTGTGTCTGTTTCCTGAATGCTGATTTGTCAGAGGAAATGACACTTAATAGTTTAAGTGGAATGGAAACACACTGCAGGATTTCCTTTTGTCAGTGGAGACTAAAATTAATACAAGACAAAAGTACTTTAGTCTAATATCAGAATTTTGTGTACTTAAACATATATTTATGTCATTTGGCAGACACCCTTATCCAGAGCGACTTACATATATCTCATTTATACAACTGAGCAGTTGAG
>JAQQZX010000009.1:1152343-1164356 GCA_030068355.1 Notoglanidium maculatum | reverse complement strand
ATGTATAAGTTTATATTCAGAATTTATATACTTTTGTGAAGCTGCTTTGAGACAATGTCTGTTGTTAAAAGCGCTAAACAAATAAAATTGAATTGAATTGAATATATAACCAGAGAGCAAGACAGAAAGAACAATGTTTTGTTTTTAGAGTAAAGAAGAAAAGATGGACATCCCTAATCATCATTTTATTCTGTTTCTCTTTGTTGTTGGTACTTTTCACATAGCCCCTTACCATGCTCCCTCTCTCTCCCTTTCCCTCTCTCTCTATCTCTCTCTTGCGCTGCTTCTCTCTCTGCCTCTTCATGCTTTTTTTCACACATAGATTCACATCCCGTGCTGGGTCAGAAGCTTCCTAATTTCAGCTGAAATGAAGGGATGAGGGAGGGCAAGCAGGAGGGAAGATAAAATAGTGAGTGGAAAAGACAAATACAGAGCCAGGGGAGAGAGAGAGAGAGAGAGACAGAGTGTGCGCAAGGCAGAGGATGCGGATCGATTTCTCTTGCTGCTTCAGCATGTAAAGGAGCGAGCGAATCAAAACAAACCAGGAGAGGAAAGACAAGGAGGAGGAGAAGAGGGGGAACAGAGGACAGAATCAGTCTCTTTGAGCATGGATGCTGCTTCTCTTGCTCCCTATGACCAGAGCACACATGAGACAAGTCTGTTCTTCCTTTGTAATCATGTGAGATTCCTGGCTCCCTCATTCTCCGGAATGGAGCTTCAGATCCATGGCTTGAGGAAGATGATGCTTCTCTCCATGCTCAACGCAGGTACGTTCTGGAAGGATGCCTGAGCTGAGATGGTGCAAAGTTTCACTGTTTGCTTGTCGTATCGCATATACATCACGTGATAGTATTAAAGCAGTGCAGCTCATTAGGTTCAGAAAGCAGCAAGAGCCCCAGGCTGGGTGGACTTGGGAGTTTGGAGCTTTTTTTACTCAGATATTCTGAGATGATGGATCAACTTGACATGTACACACATGACATCAGGAGATGGAGAGAGCAGCGCCCACGGGGACAGGGGTGTTTTATGCAGAGACATTGGATGCAGGATGGGATGGAGGGAGGGAACGAGGGGGCAGGGTTGAGGATGAGGATGAAGAAGAGTGGGTGCTTGAGTTATTGCACAAAGTGAAGAGGCTGTATAACATCCCACTGCAGCTATAAGGTGTGATATATGGCTAAAGAGCATTTCAACCCCCAACACCAGGTACCAGGTCCCTTTCTTTGAGTCTTAAGAAAAAACTCATGCTGCCAATTATGCGTCAGTAAATTTCTCAGGGATCAGTAAATTTTGCCATCGTTCCCTGATTTCTCTCCATTTTGTCAGGGTTTAATGAAGTCATAAGCATTAACGCATAAATTAGCCACCTGCTTAAGGTGAGCTAAATTAAGGAGAGGACAGCAGGCAGTCGGGCACAATGCCAGAGAGTACCAAGCGGACATGGACACACACACACACACACACACCATTTACCTGTCATGCTGTGTAAATACTCATATCAATCTGGATTGCTATACATGAGCTACGAAACTCGTGACATTCAGTCACAGATTGTTTCACAGAGTTTACTACCCGTGTATTTTCTCTCATCAGTCATCTTTACAGGGAACATCTTGCAAAATCAATGGACTGAGTGATGTTCAGGTCATAGGCTCAAAACAAGGAGGTAGTAGAAGTAGCAGCCAATGCATATTGTTTTATGAAGAAATATTAGTATAAAGTTGGTATGAATGTATCACATTTCACATACCGTGTACGTTTTTGGTTCGCTAAAGTATGAATGTGAATTTAAATGTACCCTCAGAAATGCCCTGTTGGTCTAAATTTATACCTTAAAAGTTTCTTTTCAATTACATAAATTTCCAAAAGACCCCAGTACTAAGCGTGTGCCAGTTCCCTAGTGTTTTATCAATAGACTTGTTTACATTATAATCATTAATTTTATATTCATATCTGTGTTTCAGAATCACTTGGCTCATTTTCTGAGACCAGTATTGATTGATATACAGTGATTTGATAGTTATGCTATGGTGATTTTTCATTCTGCAAAGCAAGCTCACTAATCAGTATTCATAGAGTTCCACGCATCACAAGCCAAGCTGTTCATTCACACGCCGGACAAATGTGTTTCCCGAAAACAAGCGCACTCATCAGAATCACTTGGCACATTCACCTAGGCCAGTATAGACTGATACGGGCTCATCTGATTATTACGCTTGGGCAATTTTTCATTCTGGAAAGCAAGCTTGCTGATCAGTATTCACACAAACGCTTATCTGCAGCACCAAGCCAAGCTGTTCATTCGTGCACAAGGGAACAAGGACACAAAACAAGTGCCCTTGTCACTTTCTCTGCCCTTGAGCATTACATAGTCAGATGTCCCAACTCATTATAACTTTGTCCTTTTCCCTCAGATGTACCACCTCTGCCGAATGGCATGATTTCTGCTACAGAGTCCTGCTGAGCCAGTTGCGGTGGTGATGGGAAGACGGGCAGCTGATCTGGCCACTCCGGTGCCAGTGTCTGAAGTACCAGCTTTGGTGGGAGTTCGCGATTGGAGGACAGCCAATGGAGAGGCGGTGCTTACCTGTTCTCACCAGTGCAACGTTGGGGTACAAACATCTCCAGCCATACGGAGCTGCCAAGAGAGCCGTCCTGTCATCGAATCAGAAAAGAGGACAACCATGCCACCCAACGGGCACATCCCTGTAGAAGTGGAGGGCAGAAAAGGACAAAAAAGGAGTGCTTTTTTTAAACACCGGAGTCTTGTTAATAAAGTAAAGAAGGGTGTGACGTTCCAAGGTGTGGACGATGATGATGACGCGTGTAAAGGCAATAAAGCTGGAATGCACTGTGACGCTGAGACAATCCAAACCAACACACATCGGGCCAATGGACGTGTAAAAGGAAAGAAGGAATTTCGCTTCACCAATGGCAGTGTAGTTGACTCAGAGGTGATGGGCGGGATCAGCAGTGATATCAGTGAAGGGGAGTTGTCGACTCCACGGCTCAAAACTACAATACACCCTGGGAAGAGGAAGGTTCCTCCATGTTCGCCTCCTCACAGATTTCCATTGAGGATTTGCAGCAAATGTGGAGGGAGGCAGAATCCAGTGGCTGCAGTTCTCTTCACCACCACCAGGGACACAAGTTCACCCTGTTCTGCTGACTCGGAATGTCTCAGATCTAGCCCTGCAACTCCTCTGGTCTCAGGAAAAGAAACAGGAGCCTTATGTTCTCCTCCAAACCCTGAGACTGAGAAATACGGAGTTATGCAAATGAACAGAGGGCCTGCAGTGACATGGCCGCCTCCTATCTTAAATAACAACCAGCTATTATCATCCATGCAAGAGGGAGAAGCGTTAAAACTCCCCAAACATCAATCAAGCTGGAGATATGCTGGCCTTGGACTTCCACACATACACAAGGACACTCCAGTTAGTCACATTTCATCTTCATATACACACACAGTTGCAGCGAGTGCAATTCAGGAGACAGGCATGCACACAAACTCAGACCTCTGCTCTCATAAGCCGGCATCACTGCCACACACACTCACGCTTCAGGAACCAAGACCCTCCATGCTCACTCCATACCCTCCACATTATTCTAGCCTTAAAATAGATTCCCATTCCACCACCCTGAAAGAAACAGACTCCACACCAAAGATAAAATCACACATACACAGCAATATCCTGACACACACCTCCCATGTTGCTCTGTCAAACCATGCCAACATCCATCCAAAGTCTTCAGCATCTATCCATTCACCTATAATCACTAAAGATCAAAGCTTAGGACAGAGCACCAAAACTTTTGGCACTTCACACCCTAGCAGAGATTCCAAAGTCTCAAATGGATTAGAGACTGAGAAAAACACACACTTGAGGCCTTCAAGCTGCTCGCATGCAAATCCAAATGCTAAACCTCAAAGCACACCGCAAATCCATTCCAGCATGCATCCTAAACCCAGATCCACCACAGACAAACATCAACCAATGCAAGCACATTCTCTGACCACTGGAACATCCTCAGCTATATCACTTTGCACAGCCTTGTACTCCAAACCATCCATACCACTTCACTGCCCTCTTCCACATACAGATGTCAGACCACAAAGGATATTGAAGAACCAACAATCTAACCCTTCACACTCCTCAAACATGAAGGACCCTACCAGCGTCTCACATAATCCATGTCCTGTCACAACACTGAGTCTTTTAACCCAGTCCAACACAGTTACAATCAAACAAGCGTTTATGGAAATGCGTTCGTATGGTACAGACGATCCAAAATCAGGCACACAGAGTCAGTCTCTTGAACAAACAGAGGCTCATGTTAAGTCTGTGCCAGAGAAACTGGAGGACAAAGTTTGCAAATCGTCAGCAACAACTCTGGACTCTGCTAAATCGCCTTGTAAGGTAGCAACCAAGACTGTGACAGCTACAAAAATAGGTTGTGAATTTGTCGCAGACACAGACAGTGGGAGCCACGTGCAAGCTAACTGTGAACTCCTTGCAACTTCAAAATCACAAACACTACACCAGCAATCCACACCTCAGCATTCTGCCAGTCCTGCAGCCCCCATAGCACCTCATGAACCCAACAGCTTGGGTTCACTTTCATGCCAACCTCCAAGACCTTTTCACCCCCACCCACTACATCCAGCACTTAAATTGTTAATCGAGGTCACTGGAAACAAAAGGACAAATATAGATTCAAAGTCAAATCCATTTCTTCTTTCTTCCTCTATGCCTTCAGACCAGATCCAGAACACGCAACCACATCAAGAGTTAGAGACTTCGTCAGAGACGAGCATTGTTTTACCTGTAAGTGGACCTGTCTCAAGTGACTATGCCCTCACACACTACCACCCTCCTTCTTTGGTTCTGCTGTCATGCAGTTCCCCCGAGAGCAACAGGAGTCAGAACCTTCAAAAGAGGCTAGACAGAGTGGAGGCCAACCTGCAGGCCAAGCAGGAGAGAGTCACGACCCTACTCAACATCATCCAAGACCTGGAGATGAGCCACGCACTCAGCAAAGGGTGAGAGAAAAAGATTTATGTGGAGGGCGAGTGAAAGAGTAGAGGTGATTGAACATAATATTAAGAATTGCTAGTCAAGTCATTTTTTCTGCACTGTAATGCACTCTATGATAAAGTTCAGCATTTTCTAACTGTCTCCTGAGAGCAATTAGGGAAAGGATTCAAAGGCTGAAAAAACGCAGTGTTCTTTGCTTCAATTTTCTCTGCTCCATTTCCTGTTGCTCGTCTCTGCAGACGCCGATGTTTCAGAACTGGCCAGGATTTAAGCGATTGCTCCACCTGCCAGGAGACGGCATGCATCATTTACAGGTAAGTGAGCGCTCGAAAGCTGACACTGTTTCCCCGAGGGCAAACGTTTGGCACCCAGCCCTGCAACTCCACACAAACTTATGATACGACAACAAATATGCTCGCCCACTCAACTCTTTTTTTACCATCAGGGGTCTTGTGCTGGTGCCAGAGTTGGTCCTGGTTCTGGGCCAGAAAAACCAGTGAGATTTTTTATGAAGCATTCAGAATTTTGACTGGTTTGGGAGACGAGTTATTACAAAACCTAATGTTGTTATTCATTTCCTGGTGATGCCATCTGTTAAGCATATGTTGTTGGAAAATAGAAATATACAAGACCTTAGCATGTGGGGGGCAGAAATTGTGAACAGAATGTAAGGAATATCACTTTTTAGGCTATGAGTTGAGAGTTAACATCATGTGTTAGCATCAAGCTAAAGTTGTGGTAAAGCTAAATCTTGTAAACAAGTCATGGATAGCCTGGATTCTTGAAAAGATGGGATTTAATTGTAGCCAGTTACTACCTGATACCAGAGTTTAGTCTATTGTTCAATGACTACTTTAAAGCTGAAGGCCATCATAAAGATAGCAATTGCTGCTAACACAGTTTACTAGGAAGCTTACCATGCTGGAAGGTGTATTACCTGCATGAGATACATGAGCTAAAAGGCATTCATTATTGGCTATTGGTGCTATGATTGTCGAGGGAGAAAGGAAGGATCTCTCAACAGGCCACAGATATGGTGGAATGATCAGATTTTTAGCTTAGACAGTTGTACCTTTCTAGAAACCCAGTTTGGAAGATTTTAAACCTATTTCAACAGAGAAGGAAAAAAACTCCACAG
This sequence comes from Notoglanidium maculatum, assembly GCA_030068355.1. Classification (NCBI taxonomy): domain Eukaryota; kingdom Metazoa; phylum Chordata; class Actinopteri; order Siluriformes; family Auchenoglanididae; genus Notoglanidium; species Notoglanidium maculatum. The sequence continues at coordinate 1,158,179 of JAQQZX010000009.1, read as the reverse complement.
TGAAAGACATTCATAATTAAAGTATGATCTTCACTTCCATCGGCTAAGGAGGTTATGTTTTTGTTGCAGTTTGTATGTTTGTATGTGTGACTTTAAGCAGGATTGCACAAATTCTACCAAACTGATTTTCATGAAACTTGGTGGCTGGGTGTAGAATGGGCCAAGGAAGAACACATTAAAGTTTGCAGCGGCTCTGAGTCACCGGTCAGATTCAAGAGTTTAGTTTAAATTTTGTTAATGTTGTGAGATACCACATTTGGCCGTGGCAGAAGTCTACTCTCAACTATGCCATACATCTTAAAATCCAGTTTTATCTAGTGATAAAACATAGCCAATATAGAAATACAGTAATTCTATTGGAAATATATCCAGACATATAAAGTGGTTTTGGCTGCATTATATATTCATATAATAGAAGCGTCAACTATTTTGCTTGGTCTTACTCTCTTCATTGGATTCTGGGGGTTTTAGTACAACATTTACTCTAAACAGACTCCAAGTATTTCAATATAAATATATATAATGAATTTCCCATGAAGTCTCTGTGTTGACCAAAGATCCTTCTCTCTATTTCTGTTTCTCTCTGTCAGTGTGGAGTATGACTTCCGGCAGCAGGAACGGCGCTTCAGGGATGTCTTAGAGCCTCTGGACTCCCCAGTGAGAGAGATCTGGGAGGGGGTTAACATGGACATGCTTTCCTTTTTCACCTTGCTAAAACAGAACCAAGCGCTATCTCAGACCAGCAATCACATGGAGCCAGGAAACAAGTGTAAAGTCAAGAAAAAGAAACTCTGCAGGAAGATTTTTAGCTGGCTACCTCGAAAGGTCCAAAGGAAGTAGAGCTGCCATGGTTCTTCGACTTTATTTTTAAATTTGAATAAACAGACTCCATTCTGCTATGAGATGGATTAATAGGAGCTTCATAATCCATCTACTTGAATGAGTCTGGTAGATCCAGAAAAACTGACAGACCATGAGATTTGGGAACAGGAACTGCTGAAGTAAAACTGCACGAATTGACAAGATTTTCCATGCCAAATCTGTTAGCTGCATACCTTTCCATCCTGATCCCTAACTTCCTTCATCAAGTAGTGACATCATGTACGGAACATGGCACTTCTAAAAAGCATTCATGCTCGTTTATTTACTTAAGAATTAGATTAATATTAATATTAATATAACAGTTTTTTGGGATTGGTTTTGGGGTGGACTGGGAACAGCTATGTAGACCACATGTGGCCTAGTGACCCTGAGGCCCTGTTGTTTACCACTTGCATCTTACTTCAGAACAATAAACCAGAGATACAAAAGACTCAAAAATAAACCCTGGTTATTTTTGGGTTTGGTTTATACCAGGTGCTAGTGTCATGCAAGTATGCATTCAGAAGCAACACACCCTGCATAAACACCATCATAGACAGCATGGAGATATTTCTATAGGCAACTTCTGTCTATCGAAATACACATAAATGGAATCTACAGACTTTACTCGGGTATGAAATCCGCCAATTGATGTCCCTGGTGTCATACATGGGCAGATACATAATAAAGCTATGTACAGGCAGCAAAATGTGTACAACTAATACTAAAGCAAAAATAACCAACACAGGGTCAAAAAATATCCCAAAATGCATTTTATCCTACTACTAGCTAATGGCATTTAGTTACTTAGCTAGCAACTGTTACCAATTCTAATGCATTACTTCTCCCACTTGATGGGCAAGACATGGTACTTTATACTCAACCCATCATAACATTAATAATAATAATGACAAGAGTAATAACATTCTCAGCTCAGACTGAGGTATTCTCCAGGTGGTTGAGTGAGACTCAGTGCAACCCCCAATGTCTTCTCAAGGAAACTGCAGGGCTCAAAAGGCTGAAAATAATCCAAAACCTTTTGGGGTTTGTGAAGAGGCTGCAGACTGAAACAAAGGCATGCTGGAAGTGCTCAGTGAGGCATGATGCTACACAACCTGATATGAATACACATGAACATACCTTTTGGAGCCCATAGTGATCCTTGTTTCTCTCTGAGGCTGAGGCAGAGACAAATTAAAGTTTGGTATAACTTTAGTTAGAGATTTACAACCATTTATGTTTGGTCATTATGGTTGGTCATTTAAAATTTTTGAAACTTGCATGTTTAGTTCATTTTCCTTAACATCCTTAACAAAATTTAGCACAGGCAATTAACTATAAGCTTGTAAGACAAACTTCACACAATCAAATTTAGTCAAGGCATGATTGGTTATAGGACAGTACTTTTGAATACTTCAACCTGATTTTCTATTACAGCAGCTATGCTCTGGCAGTCGTGCAGTTGATGCACTTGTTCTAATATGCATCATTTCAATAGTAACAGCTCATTCACGGGGCCTTGTATAGTGGAAGCACCAGAAAAACAGATTAAAGAAAGTGTATAATCATTCAGATAGTAAAGTTGTCTGAAAGGAGACCTTTATTTACCAATTATGGAAGGAGTCTCCAGTATCATCATTTTGTATGATACAAAAAACTATTGGGTTTTTGTTTCATGGGCATTCCAAGACATTCAGCATAAAAGGAAAAAAATACAATGTATTGTTCTTTAATAGACAAAAAATAAGCAATGACAAGGTGGGTTTATAAATTTTAAGTATTAATGTGATTTTTTTTTAAACACAATTTGTCCCAATTATGTCCAGTAATGCTCACAGAATTTGACCTCATTGGCTTTCCACAGAGGGCAACTTAACCCCTCTAAATTTCTCAGCTCCAGTCCTGCACAAGAAAAGATGTTCAGCCAGTATAACAGTCTGGAAACACTTCTGAAAACAAAAACAATGTAGAGCGTGGGTGTTCCAGTCGGTCCACGATTGTGTGCTGTTGGCTGGCCCTGTTCTGATGCTGTCATCTTTTTGAGCCCTTCAGAATATTCAACATAACATGTCTGAGTAATGCTGAGGTGGTTGGATGAGACTCAGTGCTGTCCCCAGTGGCTACTTAGAGGAAGTGCAGCTCAAAGGCCCAGAACAACCTGTGCAGAGGCTGCAGACATGAGGAAAAAAAAGTACTGCATTGAATTCATATGAATGTATCTATTCCATACACCTCTCTGCAACTGTCTCTGAATTCCCCTCTCTCTCTCATTCTCTGACTGTCACACAAACACATCTATTCAAACCTGATGCCCGCCCTAGTAACCTTCTGATGAATAAGCTAGCACCAGGAGCAGTGTGCTATTTTGGAACAGGTTCTGTCTTAACTTAGATCTCGAGAAAAAAAGAGAAATGAAAAACCAAACAGAGCGGCTTGGTGGCTGTAATCTCGCAGGAGCTGGAAATGTCAAGAGCTTTGCTCAGTCACACCGCAGGCTTTATGATGAAGAACAAATACCGCTCACAGCCTACAGGAGACATTAGCGAGCTAATAATGACTACAGGGAAGGAAGAGTTAGCAGAGTCTGTATACTTCTATTTAGATGTCACAGAGCACCACTGATTCTTTAATAAATGCTAAACGTTATCCTGTCCTGCTTATTGGGGTGTGTTTGTGTGTCATAGATTCAGCAGCAGATCAGTGAAGTGTAAGACAATTATTCGATCAAGTATGTGTATGTGTGTGTGTTTATCTGTCCAAGCAACACTCTCTTTCTATCTCTTTCCTACACACTGTCACACACAATCTGTTCCTTTAGGTCTCTCTCTCTCTCTTTCATACAAGATACACACATTTTATTTCTCTCTTAAAAGCTGTGTCTCAAATCACATACTATTACCTGAGTCACACATATGATGAAGCAGAGTTACTGATGGAGTTACCTACTCATAGCTGCTGTTATAGAGAACTAATTAACACCTTGCGACCAATCAGAATCCAGAATTCAACAGCACTGTAGGATATTACGGTATATATTCCAAATATTGTGTTCATGCCGGATTGCTTATTGATTTATTTGATTGAAAAAGGCACTTTCCCGCCTACGCACATCCTGAATATCCACATAATGTTAAAAGTTTCATGCAATTTTACTTTCATTCCAATCATCCTTAAGACATTAAGTCCCTATGATACTAAACATACGCCATCGCATTTTCTTTCTCTCCCTCATTGTCTTCGCATCTGTAAATGGAATCACAGTCACTTCTGTTTGGTTGAGAGGTTCTTCAGCTTGGTGTGTTTTGGAGATGCAGTGTGCTCCCTCCCAGCGGAACAGTGTGGGCGGAGCGGGACACGAGGACACACAGTTTTTCACTCCATCTTTCCCTGACAAGCACACAGCTCCTGTCTCCGCGGGGTGCCGTACTCCCGAACGCCATCGCTGGGGCTCAGAGCAACATCTGTGTGCCGAAATGGAAAGTCTGCATTCACCACGACGAAAATGCAATGAGACAGAGTGAAGCAGAGGGACACACACATGCACAGACACACAAATATCCATATACGTATAGGGACTTAAAAAATTGGATTTCATTCTCACCAAAGCCAAATAACAAGAATAAAGTGACATCTATGTCAGAATTGTAGCTTATGATTTTATCTTCAGTAATCGTTTGACTTGTGAAAAATGTGGGATTAACACCTGCATAACATCCTGAGAAATAACAAATCTTACTGAAGCAAGGTACATATGCGAAAATCATAGTATTGCTCTTTGTTTTCCTTTTTTTAATGGATTTGAAATTCAGGGGAAAACAGAAATATTTAAAAGCTAATATCATGTTTTCTACAGGTGGTAGGCGTGATGGTGTGGTGGTAGTGAGCACTGTCGCCTCACAGAAAGAAGGTCCTGCGTCCGATCCCCGGGTTGACCAGGGTGCTTCTCTGTAACGAGTTTGCTTGTTCTCCCGAGGTCCAAAGACATGAGGATTAGGTCAATTGGCTCTAAATTGCCCGTAGGTGTGAATGGTCCCAGCCACTGGGGCGCAAAAGTGAGTGTGGATATAGTGCCGGTCCCAGGCCTGAATAAATTGGGAGGGTTGCTCAGGAAGAGCATCAGGCTGGAAATCTGTGCCAAATCGACGAGCAGACATTGAATGAGCCTCTGCGGTGACCCGAGACAGGAGCAGCTGGAGGAAGAAGATTATCATGTCTTCATGGGGTGGAATTTTCAAAATGTTGATGTCTAACCCTGTCCCAAATGAGGTGAAGACAAAATCTCAAGTAGAATATTAGAGACAACCCTTTCCTCTGGGTTGCACTGACCTTTCAAATGTGACCTCCATGCAAGATTGTTAAAGATCATGGCACAGTTTCCAGCACACACACAAACACACACACGCCTGTATTTGCATCAGTATCATACCGCAAGCCCTGGAACGCCTCGGGACATACAGAACCATGCTGAAGGAGACACTCGGTTTCTCACAGCTTGTTAGCTCAGATGAGTATGATGGACAGGGACAGGATCGCAGCTCTGAGACATGTTTGTAATCCGCACTAATTGGCCCAGAAGTGCCACCGAGAGAGAGGAACTGTACTGACAGGAAACGTCCTTCTGTGCACTGACACCTCTGCAGCATGAGAACGTGATGTGCAGGAACACCGACATTAAAGCATCCACTAATTCACTCATGTTCTAATTACTGACTGAGCTGAGCTGAGGTGCAAGCAGCAGGTAGAGCTTCAAATTTCATATCCTATATGGAGCACTACTTTTAAAAATGCAAAGTGTCATTTTTATCTAATAATAATAAAAATAATAATAATAATAACAATAATAATAATAATAGTGGGGCGGCACGGTGGTTAGCGCTGTCGCCTCACAACAAGAAGGGCCTGGGTTCGATCCCCGGGTCACCCAGGGTACCTTTCTGTGTGGAGTTTGCATGTTCTCCCCGTGCATGCGTGGGTT
>JAQQZX010000009.1:1112287-1134934 GCA_030068355.1 Notoglanidium maculatum | reverse complement strand
TAATGTTTATCAGTACATTACAGAAAATAATGAACTTTATCACAATATGCTAATTTATTGAGAAGGACCTGTATATGCATAAGTCTAAACAATAAGGTGTATGCTGCTACCTTACATGCACTGCACTAACATGTTTGCATTATATTGCACATTATTCACTACATTGCTGCTAACTGTCCACACTTCCACAAATCTAAGAGATATCTAAGCCTGGGACGCATGCACACACACAAGCCTTACCTCCCTTCACAAGCTAATTTATCCTTTTTAACTTTACATTCTATATTTTATACTTAAATTTTACACTTTATATACTTTTACAGTAAACTTTATTCCTTCTCTGTAGCTTGATACTGCACACTGAATCTTGTTGTACATGTTCAATGTAAATACTAGTAAATATTCATATTTGTATACGTATTCATAAACCATCACTGTTAGTACTGGTATTTTTTTATTTTTCCTTAATTCAGAGAAATCCTCAATCACTGATGACTGTGTAATGTACAAAAAAAATCCCACAGTAAGCTCCATAATTAAACGTGATGAACAGCAACAGGAGAGATGCTCACCAGCAGGCTGCGGAGATCTAACAGGAGGAGGTTTTTTAGTTGGTGATTGCTGAACAGCATGTGCTCCTTTCATGACAGTACCCTGCCATTCACCTCTGAAGCCCTTTACAAAGCACTAATAAGACAAAAATGTAATTATTATAAGCCACACACGGAATAGTCACACCACGAAGAGGTGAGCAACTTCTTCCAGTACCTGAACAGTCTCGTTGTCTGACGGATGCAGAACCACAGTCACCTCATTAAGGTACCGAGGGGAAACTCTGGCACTAAAGGCATGAATCTCACTTAGCAATATACTGGAGACAAGATCTCTGGGAAAGCCAAGGTTCCCTGTTCCGATGGCTGGAAAAGAAATCGAAGCCATTTTCTGGTTCTCTGCTTTTTTCAGGCAGTTTTGAATGATTCCTTTGAGAGTCTTGTAGAAAAAAACAAAACAAATCCAATTATGCCATCCAACATAACGCTATACTGCATTTTGCAATGGAAATATAATTATATGGATATGTAGAATGTGTTAAATATCTACAAAGTCAGTACTTACATCATCTTCTGATCTTCTCCCTCCACTCCAAAATGGACAAACAGTATGGAAGACCTTTTGACAATTTAAGTTATAGCCACTAGTGACCACTATATCTCCATGATTCAGACTGGAAGTGCCTAGTGCGCTACGATGAGAATAAGTTTCAGACTGGAGCTGAGGACCAGCAGCGTTGAGTAACGCTTTGGAGACAGCACCTTTACTGAGATCCAGGTCTTCTGAGATGGTATTGACAATTACATCAGACTGTAAGATAAACACCAAGGATAAAATCTTTGTTCATCAATGTTAAAATCTACACTCATAGATTGCATTGAATTTTTAAGTAAAATATATTTTGTCTGTCAGCTGTGAATGGTTACTTACACGTGCATCCTGGATATTCCCCTTGCTTAGTATGATTTTCAGTCCTTCTTTTGTGGATTTCGCTTCAAGAATCCCTGACCTGTCCATGTTCTCAAACTGGGTTCTAAATTGTTGGTTTGAGCCTGGCAGTCTGTTAGGCTCAAAATCCTCAGAACCTTTTGCCCTATACTCCCGTGAGTCATTACCCCTTGCCCCAATTCCAGCACCTTTTCCACGATATCCCCGACCTCGGTTACCACGACCACGATAATTCTGACCATGGTGACCACGTCCACGGCCCATTTGCTGTGGAAGTGTCATTCTGGGGTTGAAGTCTGTAAACTCCTTTTTGACAGCCTGAGCCATGGCATTGACAGTGTTGGAATTATTGTCCACCAAGTGGATCTCTTTTAGTGTGTTCCTGCCACCTCGGCTGCTTCGGTCATCAACGTATGCATGCAGTTCCCGAGCGATCGTCTCAGTGCAGAGGTCAAGAGGAAAGCCGAATATTCCTGAGCTGATCGCAGGGACTGCAATGGAGGAGCACATATTAAACAAAGCTTGCTTCAGACTTTCCCTCACAGCCTGTCTCAGCAGCTTCACAGCAGTAAACTTGTCAGTACTGTAATAGCGGGGACCTACGGCATGCACTACATATTTGCATGGCAGGTGCCCTGCTTCTGTAGTAATGGCATTTCCAGGTTGCAATTTCCCATGTTTAGCTATATATTGATTACTGTTTTGTTGTAAAGATGGACCTGCAGCTTTCAGGAGTGCAAATGCCAAACCACCAATGTGCTGCAAGTCCTCGTTGGCAGCATTAACCACAGCATCTACTTTAAATTGGCAGATATCAGCCTTCAGTACTTTGATGACAATCCCACCAGGAGTCTGAACCTCACAGAAAAGCTGTCCGAAATCTTCATCATAGCTCTCCTCAATGTAATTCTCCTCATCCTCTTCCATAGATGCCTCCTCAAGCACAACCACAAATCTTTGTTCCTTTATCATCATCAAAACCATGCTTCCCTGTTCCTGGAAATACTTTTTGACTCCTGCCTTTTTAATTATCATCCTATCAGTGTGGAGATTTCTTTCAATTGTCTGAAAAGAAAGTAGCGCAGGTTTAACATGAATACGCTCTCCAGACACTCGAATCAAGGGCCTTTTAGGGTCAAACTTTATGATTAGTTCATCACCCTTTTGAAATTTCTGCCAAACCTGGGGCATCTTCTCTTTGATGAATTTCATCATGGCATAAGACTTGACACGAATGGTCTCTTCAATCCTTGAGTGTGTGTCAATAAATTGCTCCAGGCTCTTACTAACCTCCCTAACCGGTTCCTGAAAGCCACAGACTACAACAGTGTCCCTGTTTTTTGAGAATTTTATAAGTACAGTTTTCTTCCTGGATGAGTTGTATGTCTCATATAGCTGATTAGTGAGATCTTGCCATCCTGGCTTTTCAAGCACATCTAGGTCTTCAACAGAAAGACTCTGTAATGTCAGCATCATTTCAACCCTCTTCTCAGCCTCAGTCAGTGCTTTATCTGTACTTGTGGTTAAAACAATGTTTCCATTTTCAAATCTGTAGACTGCACTAATTCCCTTGGATATGAACAGATCTCCTGACATTTCCTCAGAGTCCACGGATCTCAAGAACTCCAGTAATGAAGGGTCCATTTTCAGTATATTTTCTTTCATGTTCAGTCGTCTCTCCAAGATCATATTCTTAATGTCAATAATTTCCAAAGGAAGTCCAGTTAAATTTAACTTATTGGTGTCTTTTTTGTACATCAGTTCGAGCTGTGGATATTTGGCTGAAGCTCTCTGTTGCAATCCCTCCTGCTGAAACAGGAAGAAAATGGCAGGGAGCACACTAATGCTGTCAGAGGTCTTGTTTTTCTCCCTGTCCATTTGATTTAATGCTTCCTTTAAAAATTTCTCCAGAATCGGTTTCAGCATGTTAATATCTTTAGCCATTCCTGCTAGAGTCAGACATCCTGTTGCGAAATGAACCTGCAGGACAGCTTTATCTTTTACAACTGACCGGATGTCTTTCTCTACTGCAGTCCATACTGAAGAGGTCACTGCATGCTCAAAGACACTAAAGGTGGAGAGGATGTTTTTGAAAGCATCTGTGGTGTGTTGCTTCCAGCTGTCTATGTGCTTTTTGGTTATACCCTTTTGTCTCAGCAGGGCAGGAAGAGGACTGAACAGGACTTCATCTTTGTCCATGTTCACTTGGCAGAAGACTGAGCTCATCTGATTACAGATGGAGGAGACTTGTCCCCTCTTCTGGACGAATTCTCTGATGGCAGGATGGATCTCATATGTAAATGGTTTAGGCAGTGTCCATGTTGGTCTGTCTTTGCCATACAAGGCGGAACCCAAAGAGGTGTAATAAGGGTATATATTGATTGGATTATTGCTAATACACAGTTTCTTCTCGATACATTTCTTGACAGCTGAAAAATAGGACAACAAAGAAACGCATGGACTATTAAAGATAAATAAGCACATTATACATCATTTATAACAATAAGCAATGGCAAATTAAAGCATTTCATATAATTCCAACGCCAATTCATACTACAGCACTGGTGAAATCTCCAATCTGAATGGTCAGATACTTTTGATTAATTTTCTGTAACAGCAGCTCAGACAGTAGTGCAGTTGCAAACCACAGGTTTAAAATAATACGCTCATTCTAATACATTATTAACAGCTCATTCACAGGGACTTCTGTGATGTGCATGCATAAGCCTACTAATAATATAAGCCTACTAATAAAGTTATTTAACAAAAGTGCATAGTCATGAATATGCAGTCTTGGGGAGTAACAGAATACATGGAGCGGCGTTACGTAGCTGTTCATTTTCTTGGCCATTTTGCTCGCTTGGCTCCAGACCATGCATGGAGGTGACATGATTGTTATTCAAATATACAGTCTCCGAACCCAATCTGATGTTTCATGTGAACATCATCTGAAGCTCTTGATCTGTATCTGCACGATTTGTCGCACTGCACTGCTGCCCTGGTGTACAGGTGTTCCTAATAAAATGGCTGGTGAATGTAGGTCATGCTAATGCTAATTCAGACAACTCCAGTGTATAAATAAATGTACACAATTAAAATGTTAATGGTTTACCCTGTTCATCGTGAAAGGTGACAATAGCAGCATTCTCATCTGCTATTGCGTTGATTCTTTCCACTGATCCTACATGCTTTTCAAAGTAAAGTGCTAGAAAGTCTTCATTGCAGTCAGCAGGCAGGTTTTCCACCTTAACACTTCTACTTTTCTCCAGACGCTTGGCCTTTAGACCGTACTCCCGGAACTTTCTTTTAGCCCTGCATTCTGTAAGAAACTTCTCTACAGCTGTAGAAAGAAAACGAAATTATCCTTAAGTTCAGTCTGGTCATTTTTTATGTACACGTAAAAGCTGACATTTTTTCACGTTGCAAGTTAAGGACATACCACTGGGGTCATTAAAGGTCAAAACAGCAGTGTTTGATTCTGGAATTAACTCTGAGGAATATTCATCTTCAGAACGACTGCTGATACTGTCCACTAAAAGGATGAGGTGCTCTTGGTTAAAGTCTTCCGGCACATTCTCAAGGACCACAGCACTGGACCGTGGAGTGTCTTCCAAACCCCCACTGGCTTCAGTCTGACTCGCATCAAGACCAACTGGAGGCCCAAAATAAAGAAAATATGCTTACTTTCTTACATATCGCAAAATTAATCGTTGTTCTAAACTTCTGTGAAAGACAGAGGACTTACAGTTTGGGCGTACGGTGAGTGGCTGACCGGATAAAATGTGATCCGTCTTCTCCAAAATTTTCTTTGCAACTAAAATGTAGAGGTAAATCCATGTAAGTGCCCATGATACACGACTACTGAATACAGATAACACTGAACTGTTTCCAGGTTATTGTGTTCCAAATATTAGAATAATATGAGTTTGGTTTGGATCCAAAATCTTTAATCTGTCAACTTTTTTGAGTTTTTGGAAAATGTTTTCACGTAAGTTTTTACAAACGTAATAAAACTTGGTTTTGCGTGTTCAGATTTGATTGCCGTTGTGAAGCAAAGCAGCAGACGTTTTAATGTTTTAACATTGCGGGAACATAATTTTTCAAATGTTACAATTTAACCTTCTAATGAACTGTTAAAAGCTCCCCCCCCCCTCTTACCCCTCCATTTCCAAGCATGTATTAGAGCGTATGGTGGCCGTCAGGAGCCCATAGCGTACTTCCAACTACTTACATTCCCACTCCGTTGCCTTTTCTGTGCTAAATAATAAGTATGATCCAGCATTTTCAAAACTTGGGCTCTCAAACTTGTTCTCCAGCTCCAGCAAACATTGATTCCTCTTCTTTCTTCCTCCTTGTCTTCCTTTCTTCTTCTTCTTTGTCATCCTTTCGGTGCTTCCTTCCAAATTCACGCTGCCGCTTGTAAAAACGTGAAACGTCGAAGGCGCTCTCTGCCGGTTTGTCCATTCTGAGCTACTGTAGCGGCGCAACATGGCGACTCCGTAGACGTGGAACCCGCTGCCTATGTAGGTATAAACGGCTCATTCTAAACTTACGCAAACACAACGATTTGTAGTTACAGCTAATTATACACTAATGACGACATACTGATGAGTTCCATCAGTATATTATGGAATATATATTCCATTTCTGCTAATAGAGACCCACAAAATCATAAACAGTGGACCTTTTAATACTTAGTGCACATTTTATGTAATAAGATTTTACATTAAGTAACTTTATAAGTAGAGTTATTGCTACCAAGCTTGAAGGGAAAAGGTTCAGATGTGTTTCTTTCTGCTTCATTCCTTACTTTTCTCAGATTCATTTCAACTGATTTAAGCATCAAACACAATATTGACTCCACTATAGCAGCACTAATGGTGCGACTGAATGTCTTTGGGAAAAACTTGCTCATACCATCTTGTGAACAGAATGTAATGATAGCAGTTTTCTTCTCTGGATTTGTGCTGATGTTCTCTACAGCGCCACCCCACTTCTCAAAGTACAGCTCTAGAAGTTGCTTGTTGGTGACAGCATCAGCAGGTACATTATCCACTCGCACACTGCAGGTTGTCTGCACAGCTGGAAATGAACAGCAATCAAATTATAACAAATTATAACACACACACACACACAGTTGTCAACAGGAGGTGAGCTTTGTGAAGGAATAAAGGAGGAAAACACTTGCATATTTGTATAGTTGTTCTGAAAGCTGGCAGATTTCTTTATTTAAATGCACAAGAATCATATCAAAAATGCAAACATTTCCTCACCTGGTTGCGGAGCTCCAGCCGACACATCACTTCCTGTTTTAGCCTATGAAAACCATAAGCACGCACATTTACTAATCCAGATAAGTCATTTTACAACATTGTTGTGCACAGGGTCAGAAGTACAAAATCCACATTCATTCCACACCCTACTGCCTGGAGGAGGTGAACCTATTTTCACTCTTGCAGTGATTCAGCATATGTAGCATACTGCACACACACACACACACCCTGCATCAGATCACAATTAGAAACTAGACTATTCCGAAGAAATGAGTACTGGGTCACAGTCGGTTTAAAAATAATACAAATGTATTAGTAAAAGGTAATAAAAGAATTACAAAAAGCACCTTGAACTTTAAAAACACCTAATAAACAAATCACTTACAGGTTTTTGTGATTTTTCTTCCGCGTGACTTCCTGAATCTGGTTTGGACACCTTTAGCTTCACCACCTGATTCCCGATGGGCACTGCGTGCTCAGCCTTAGCGAGAACCTGATCCCGGACTGAGACACAAGCAAACACAATCGACAAGGAAATCAACATCCCTGACAGCTGCTTATGCGTACAGCTGGATTACTGCATTCCCAGTGTTCAAGCACTTAAAGCAAACCTCCATGGGTTGAAATGACACCAACAAGTGCTCAGATCAAATCACTCTCACAGTGATGAACTAACACCTACAGCTTTTACAGATCTCTGCTGTTGTCCAGATGCTTTCTTCTTCCCTGCAGGTGTTTATTTATCAAACACCAGACAAGCTTGCACACGAGCGTTTTTGCTCTTATAATCACACTCTATAGGTTTCTAACGAAAGCTCGGTTGAATTAAACACAGTGTTGGTAGGTAGGAAAAGCTCTTTCTGTTAGTTAGATGACTTTAACTCACTTTCGTCTGATTTGAAGAGGACTGTACAGCTCCGCTCGGCCCATCGGACCACGCAGTCTCCTCCCTGAGATTTCTTTTTGCTCTGGAAATAAATGTGGACTTTGCTTTGGAGTGTTTTCGCGTTTACAGATGACCAGTCTCCCTCCACGAGCAGTGGATAAGGGAAATCCGTCTCCATGTCTGTCTTCCTGAAGCCCAGCACTGAATGCGTTCACAGCGCACGAGACGTGGAATCTCCCACTTTCGGTTTCGCTTCGTTCCTCAGCCCTGCTTTTACTAGAAAATGAAAGGGAATGTCAGGAGACAGCTAAACCGAGATAAGACAGCGATATATAATAATATTTTATCGTCATTATAATAATCCCTATTAAATAATTAAAAATGTAACTAAAGGCAACTAGGTTTTTTTTTATTATTATTCACACAGCAGATCATTCTGAGATCATACAGATCAACAGTTTCTTTAAAAAAAAAAAAAAAAGGGGCTTCCAAAAATAAAAGCCTTAAAAATGCTTGTATTTAAATATGAAAATCCCATCAAAATCTCCCCGCGTCATAGACGTAGCCACGCCCACCTCCTGTTTGTTTCATGAAACTGTTTCAATAAAGTGAAGCAACCAGCAGATGGCGCCAAAAACAAACCGATTTGAACCTTTTTTTAAACAATAGTTCATTTTTAGATCACAAAGCCTATCAACAGTGCTAGAATATTAAATTGGAGTCTATTATATTCTAATTGTACATTAGAACTACAGTAGTTAAAACTGAAATATTGGATATTTAGATTCAGATTTAAATATTTAGATATTTAGATTCAGTAACATTTCAATCTAAAATCCCACAAAAGAAAACATTTTTCCCTGTATAATCATTTTTTTTTCATCTCCTAATAAAAGTACCAAGGAAAGGTTACTAAACGGTTTTTGTTTTTTAATATATATTTAAAGTTACATCTGTTGCTGCAAAAATTGCTAATATTTCAATTAGAACATCCCATGACAAAACATCTGCATAATCTTTGTTTTCATCACGCCAGGATTGTTACTTTTATTCAACTGCTGCAGTGAAGCCTGGAACCAGCAGATGGCGACATAAACCTGAACCCTACATTTACATTTATGAGATTTGACTTTCAATAAAAATGTAAAACAATTTCAAAGCAATCTGGGTTTTTTTATTCAAACTACAAAACAGCAGCTCATTTTAGATCATAAAGACTATCGACTGTTCAGAGATATTAGGATAGAGTACGAGTATATTATAATTATATGTTAAAAGCGATATTATGTAAAGAATAGCTTTTCATCCCTGCTCCTAGAGAACTCATGTTCTATACATATTAATGATTTTGCACACTTGATCCAGTTAATCAGCTAATAATCAGCCTCAGGAGTTGAATCAGTTGTGTTAGAGACAGAAAAACACTAAACAGTGAGCGACAGAGAGTTCAGCAGGACCAGTGATGCAGAGTGAAAGATTGGTAGGGTGATATGTACAAGACATGTTTATATTGTAAAAAAGTAATAATAATAATAATAATAATAATAATAATAATAATAATAATAATAATAGCAGTAAATCTAAAGATCCGACCAAAATTCTCTTTTTTCCCTCCCATAATCATTATTTTCACCTCTCGACCACAGCAGGATCTTTTATTGCGATGAAGCCAATGAACTAGAGCTGTAATTTCTGCCTTTTGTTTGGGTTTTGATTATTTTTAGCAGGCTGTAAACACCATGCAACGTTTTGGTAATAAAACAGAGAAAAGGTTTGGTATCAGCAGCTGATAAGACAAGACAAGACTTTATTAATACCCTGGTGAGAAAATTTGATTAAATATTATTTCATTCATTATTATCATTTTTTTATTCTTTCAATGATTTGGTGTATAATGTAGATTACAAGACTAAATAAAATGAAAAATCATATTATTTGTTATTATATTAGGATATAAACATTGTATGAGAATTGCATTGTTTTAAATACTCGTACAAATCTGCATCAGGATACCTAAACTGATCATTTGTATACAAAAGGTAATTCCATCAGTTTAAGATCTATATTGGAAAAATCATAGTTTAATATAATAAATATTTTTATTTATTTTATTGTTTTTGTCAGTATAGAGTTTAGTGTCCATATGAACTGCTTTAGAAGGTTTATCACAGCACTCAGTAATCAATATTAATAGATGTTACTCTTCATTCAGGATCTGTAAAATCAGTCAATAGCCATGTGATGAGATCCTGGAGCTGGAAAAAAAAGGAAGGGGAGTCTCAGAACCCTGCTGCAGAGCTCTTGATGAAGAGATATATCTCCATTTTCTCATTCGAAAAACACTTTTATCTAAAGGGAATTGTAATTGCTCTGAGTCGAGGGTTAAGGGCCGAGCAGTGACAGTGTGGCAGAGCCGGGACTTAAACTCACAACCTTCCGAGACTTAACCACTGAACTTCCACTGCTTCACGTTCACAGAGATCCTGGAGGATTAAAGGAGGGAGGAGGGATTATATTAAAGACGAAGGCAGATATGAAAATATAAATTATTTCCATAGAAGAAGTTTTAGAAATAATGTTTAATAAGTCTGGGATGAAGCCAGATGTGGAGCGAGAGAGAGAGAGAGAGAGAGAGAGAGAGAGAGAGAGAGAGAGAGAGAGAGAGAGAGAGAAAGAGGGAGAGAGAGAGAGAGAGAGGGAGCAAAAGAGAGAGAGGGAGAGAGAGAGGGAGAGAGAGGGAGAGAGAGAAAGAGGGAGAGAGAGAGAGAGAGAGGGAGCAAAAGAGAGAGAGGGAGAGAGAGGGAGAGAGAGAGAGAGAGAGAGAGAGGGAGAGAGAGGGAGAGAGAGCCCTCGAGTGAAGCAGTGAAGCAATATCCCTTTTTCTGCTGAGCTGGTTCAGGGCTAAATTGCTTTTCTTTCTCCATCCTTTCAAGCCTGACTGTTGTTCTTCTTCCTTCTTTTTCTTTTTCCTCTCTTGTTTATTGTCTCACTGCTTCTCTCTGCATTCAGGGGCTTTAGGGCTTTATTTGTATTTTTATCTCCATTCAACCTCTGGCTCAGTTTTCCACACACCATTGCACTCATCCCTCAGAGAGAGAGAGAGAGAGAGAGAGAGAGAAAGGTAAGAATGGAAATTAAAGGGAAAGAAAGCCAAGTAAAGACAGCAGTTCTCTCTCTCTCTCTCTCTCTCTCTCTCTCTCTCTCTCTCTCTCTCTCTCTCTCAGCATAGCAGAAGATTATTTTCTTTGCTTTTTCAATTACACTGTGCGAATAAGACGAACTCAGTAAACGATTATTGCGCTGTTTAATGGCTGCACAGCGCACGTGTCAGCGACTTTAGCAATTACTGTCTAATAGGGGCACACGTGTACAGGCAGGCCATATATCACAACCACGATACGTGTGATGGCCATGATGCAAAAATGCAAATTAGCCACAATCGCGTAATAACATGGAGCGTTTTGCTGAGACTGAAACAAAAATAAAATTCACTACTGGGATGTAAAAATGGCCTCATGTTCAACATAGTACACCTGGATTCCACGTGGAGCCCAAAAATATTCAGGAGCACAGTTTACACGTGAGATCTCACGTCAGCATGAAGAGCTGCTGCTGTGATCATACAGACGCTGCTGCTGCTCATCCCGGGACTCGTACTCAGGCTCTGGACAAATCAAAATGAAAACCTCCGGACATCAAAATGAACTTTTGCTACTTGCTACTTTACTCATAAGGTTGTTTTTGCGTGTGAATCGTTGTGCCATCGTTTTGGATCTTCAGAATGAAGCCCCGCCCCTTCAGACATAAGTGCGAGCATGCTGTGGATCAACAACACAAAAACTCGATACGATGTTTCGCTCATGTTGTTTATTCACACTGGACATCTGTGATGTTAGAGAGAACGCGAGCGTGATCCTGCTTCTGTGACGTAAACCATTTTCTGATAAAGTTATAAAGTTTTGAAAGAAAAAAACGTGTCTTTAATGGCTTTGGTGTTGTTTAACTGGAAACATTGAGAAGGAAATTATCATTAAATTAAGATTTCATCTCCATTACATAACACTTGCTTTGAAAACGTTACATTCTGAAAGTGTTGTGTTGGGGTTTTTTTTTGCATTTTGTATTTTTTGACTTTGAAAACATGGAAAAGCTTGAATGAAATTTCTGCCTGTACATCCAACCGCCTCCACTGACCCAGACTCCACCATGCTATCTGTGCTCGCTTAATTTTTCATCATTTAGCTATGAACGTTTTTTCACCTGTCATTCGGATTTCACTGAAACGTCAGCGTCAGCAGCAGAAGCACATCTTCTTACCAAAAAATACGCGGAGCGAGGGCTTTTACACGTCTTAATAATGAATGGTTACATATTAAATGTTCACGGAGATGAATTTGATGGAGCTTAATCATGATGTGATTATTTTCACAGATCACTACAAATCACATTTACACTGAATACGTTAAAATAAACACGTTCGTATGTACACACACTCACATCAAGTACACAGCTCTCCTCTTTTTTTATTGTTATGTACTTTTAATCCTCGATTCACACTCTAAAACAATTCCATGTTAAAATCATCATCATCATCATCTCAGCATAGATGAACGTTTACGGACGAACGTTTCAGTGTTTTTCCTTCCTTGTTTTGTGTGAATGTGATCCTGAAAGAGTGACAGACGGATTTCTATTTTTATCTCCCTGAACCCTGGAACTCATCACCGCTTTCTGCACTCCAAACAGACTCTTTCAGTCTGCTATTTCCGTTCTCTTTCGCTCGTCTTCATTCAGTGAGCACTTTCTCCTGGACAGGGTCGGAGTGTCTGGAGACTGTCACAGGAATGCACACACCCTGGAGGGTGACTGGAATGTTCCTGGGAGGTGGGAGGAAACCGGACAACCTGGAGGAAACCCACATGAACAGCTCAGCTCGACTTGCTTGAACACGTCACTGTAGACTCTCATAGATGTGTGTATAATAAATTATATAAAAAGCAACTAATAAACATATATTTTAAGATGTACTAAAGTACTATTTGTTAACGGACAGGGCCTGCATGTGACATGTGGGTAAACAATTAGCAAAATTTAGAGGGGAAGGAAGAGCTGGCTTCAATATTTTATAAGAGAAGAGCTGAAACAGCCTGCAGATGGAGAGTAAGCTGCCAGGCTTAGCGTGGTGTCTCGGGACCTGGATCAGTGTGTGTGAGTGTGTGTGTGTGTGTGTGTCATTGTTGCTCACATTATGAGCATTAGTTTCATGTTAATTTGTCTTACATGTGAACAGAACGTCTGACCAGCAACAATCCACACGTCACATTTTAACAGTCAATAACATCATGACATCTCACACGTTAATGAAAAAGTCACGTTTGCCATCAATATTTGCAGTAAAAATGCCACAAGCTGTTGCTGTGTGTGTGCGTGTGTGTGTGTGTGTGTGTGTGTGTGTGTGTGTGCTTGTGTGTGTGCTTGTGATCTGATCTAAAACAGTATATTAAAATACATCAGTAGAAATCTGATTTTTAACCAAATATGAACATATTTCTTTATTTGGACCTATAATGTGCTCTAAAGAAACACAAACACAAGTATTAATAGGAGGTGAACTACTTTTTTTGCAAGATGTGTATCAGGACTGGGATCCTGAAGGACACCATAGAAGTCTCACAAACGGGGGGGGGGTTTACTTTCAGGCAGACTCGAGTGTAAAAGTCTACATGTATTCGCATGAACATAACCTGAATTTGCAAAAATGACAGCACTCTTTTCCTGAAAATGATTAGTAAAAACGTAACAGACTGGAAGTTCTTGCATTCACGAACATGGGAGTGGGTGGGGTTAAACTTGTACTGCAGCCAGAAGCTAGAGGGCGCCGGAGACACTCTGGCTCCACTTTTGACTCCTTATTATAACATCCACTCGTGTCCTGTATACCGTATAGTCATTGATCCGTCCTTAGTAACTACCAGGTGAAATATGATGCAAAGCAATAAACAAAACAAATAAAATAACCGTGTGATCAGGATAAAAACATACGCATGCATGTGATGTAGCTGAGGTTGAGGAATTGTCAGAGCCAGAATGGGACAGTGTTGATGTTCTACAGTTTGCAAATCTGTCCACTGTTTTTAAGTTTCCAGGAGCAGAGCCATAGGCCGAATGATCAGTTTAAAAAAAATAAACACCTTCCAGATTAGGCCACGCCCACTTTGGGTTTAATACACATAGGGTCAGTGTGTCACAGCCTTATGCTAAGCACACACTCGAAGTGTTTGGCACACCAAACGGTCGAGACGATGAGAGCACGCTACAACTCTGCGACAGGAAAAGTCGTCTGGTGTAAGACTGGCAGTTTGGACTGTAGTCATATTTGTAGTAACAAATTGGTTGTTATGGTAATGACATGTACAGTGAGTCCTGCAGGGCAGATAAAGGCAAGCTAGTTAGCCAGTTAGCTAGCTAGTAATGCTGAAGTTTATGTGAGGATTGAAGATATAAGATTGAATTTACATGAAAGTCCACGTGGCTGATTGTTAAAATAAGTGGTAAGTTATAGTACAGCTTTCAGATTAATATGCACAGCGCACTAATAAATGATATTTTTGTGAACAGTTATGGAAGACACAATTTGGAAAATCTGTTATATATCCATCTGTCTGTATCTGAGTGATGTCTTGCCCTGTAGGATGTTAAACGATGCATTAGAGGGTTGTGTACTGCAGTGCAGAACCTGTGAGTGTGTGTGTGTGTGTGTACACTATCCTGCAGTGAGCGAGCAATTCACGGACTGTAAATCCAGCCCCTGCCGCAATGCCTTCATCGTTCACTGCGCAGAAACAGGCCGATGCTGTTGCCGAACACCTCGTACGTATAGACGTGTCAGCTAACCGCAGGCCAACCTCCACATCCTTACAATCATCTTTAACCAAATCATTTTACTCCTTCTTCTGTCTCATTCAATAACGCCGCACGGTTTGTCATGTCGTCCACATTTATCTGCAAGGAAGCAACGCAGATGGCAGTAAAAATGACCGAGTCCCATCAATGCAGAGCAGTGATCATCACCATAAAGCGCTGATTTCATCACATTTCCATGTCTGGGTTTTTACACAGAAATAAACAGCAACACACGTGCTTTTCCAGTTCAGTTTGAGTCAGTGAGGGAAAAAAAAATCCAACATGACGTCATCCAGAACAGGATGATTAAGGCATTATTACATCTGAACAAACACGTTAAATCAATTTCTAATAATTTGTTATCCGAAACCAGCATCCATGGTCACGCTGAAGCTGCAGAGCGATCACTGTGAAGGAAATTTAGCATACAGAGCAGCAGATGGAGAAATCCGAGAGCTGTTTTAGTCTTCATCACAGCTACACTTCTTTATTTTGTTTTAAAAAACGCAGACGAGAAGGAAAATATGCTTAATAAATCTGCTTTATCAGCAACGTAAACTGGTCAGAAGGTGTTGATTAATTCTCTATAACAGCAGCTCTGACTGTAGTGCAGGTTTATATTAAAGCGCTCGTTATAGTTTCTATAGCAACAGCTCGCTGACAGAGACGTGTACTGCGGATTCGCCGCTAATGATAAACACATTAGAAAAGTTTAACCTTTATCTGGCAAGATAAGGAGATGTTTATGGAAGGAGTCTTCAGTGCCAGAGGTAAAGCTGTAAGTTTTCTGGCATCTTCAGGACGGAAGAGTTTACGCTCCTGACAAGCTGCGATTTTTCATTCAAAGGAGAATAAAGAGAGGCTGGTGAGGGAAGCACTGTTTATAGCTGCTATAACGTCAGTGAGAACAGAGACTAACTTGTTTTTTGGATTTTCCACAACAGAAGCGTGACACGCCTTTCTTTGCTCAATACAAACTGCAAGTGTAACCGTGCTTCCTTACATCACGCTGCTGCTGATTATTTTCCTACAACAGCATGACACAGTGCTTATAAATGATTTAACATAGAACCTAATTGTCATAAGGCTTTATTAGTCATGACGATGAAATTAAAAGTTGTGTGTCATGTGAGCAACAGATTCGGGTGAATAATTGGACACACTGACAAAAATAAAAGTCAGTTTTATAATGGACAGGTTTATTATTTATACAGATGTTCGAAGGGTAAATTAAATTCTAGGCTATTTATTCAGCCTATCAGTGAAATAATCATGAGGAATATGTTTGGAGGTTTGTGCCTGAGTTCTGCAGCTTGCTAGTGTGTGTGTGTGTGTGTGTGTGTGTGTGTGTGTGTGAGACTGCTTTCTGCATAATTAGGCTTTATCGAGGTGGGTGTCTTGAACTAATTTTCAGACAATCAGCTCTCATCCGTCTGACCATAAATCACCCAGATGAGTCCAATTTCTGATAAACTCACACCATTAAACATCCATTAAAGTTTCGCCATCATAAATTCAGTCCATTTTGGACAGAGCGCATTACTGGAATGCACTTATACAAACAAACAAGCAGAAAGCTCAACTCGAGTGAGAATTTCAGCTTGGAGATCAGCGCAAGCCGGAAAGCAGCTGCATGCTGTTTAGTATTAGTGTACGCACACACACACACACACACACACACACACACACACACACACACACACACACACAGATCCTGACCTGACTAAACACACCTGTCTGGTGTCACTCATCCCAGGTGTATTAGCTCATCAGTGAACCCTTTCAGACCTGTATTAAGGTTTGCGTACGCTGCAGACAGACTCCATCGTCCACATGCACACACGTGAGTTCCTGAGTTCCTCCTGTCAGTCAGAAAACACTCAGCTTCACTGTGACACCATGAACAGAGACGATAAAGTGCAGCTACAGATTTATATCACCGATATATTCCATATATTATTATGAGCCTCCAAAGAGGAAGCCTGAGGAAAACCAGGACGTTCTCATAACATCTATAAAATTACCAAGGAAGACAAAAAGCATCAGCTGGGAGAAAAGTCAACGAACTTGGATCTTTGGAGAAGATATTCCAGAAAATACATTTTAAAAAATGACGGAATGAGAAAGTTTAATTTTCTTCTTCTCGTCATCTTTGGGAAATCCGGAAGATGCGACTTCCTGCTTCGGAATATTCCAGAGGGGAGAACGTGTTCAGGTAAGAGGGTTGAGTCAGTTCACACATTAACACACAGACAGTATGATTTCAGGAGTTTTTCAGAGTATAACGTATCATTTCACCTGTAGGTTTAAATATTTACTCTTTTCTTTTAACTGTTTACTGCTAAACAAGCATTTAGCACACTGCTAGCATTTCTTTACATATAAATACTTTTTTATTTTATTATTAACTAAAAAATCTACATTCCTTATCTTCAGTCCATCATCTGCCTTCTGCTCCGATTTTATTTACATTATAATTTACACGACTTGCTCGTGGTTGATCATCAGTACAGTAACAGGTCTACATTGCTCATTCCCCAGAAGTCACACTTTAGCGTTTATTCAGTAAAACACCTCGATTTAGTGTTTCAAAGAATACATTTCAAAGATAATAACTGAGATGAGAAGATTAAGAGCCTGCTGAATAACTTAAATGAAAAGTTTCCTCCAGATCAGAACCCTGGTTAGGTTCAGTTTTCTGTAAGAGTGTGAAACAATGAGAAACATTGAAAAAAAATCATTTTCTAATATTTAAATAGACTAAAAGCTTGTGCTTGTGATCAGAGGGGCGTGAATTTGCTGGATCATAACTTGTATGAAGTAAAATAAAGCTGTGATGGGGGATATTGTTAGCACCAGGAAGCTGATTATTTTCCCACATCGCGAGGCGTTCTATTCTCATTCCTAATACAGTGATTTATCAATAGTTACATTTATTAAAGAATGACATGTCATATGTTTTATCCACTAACAGCTACTTTAATTGAACGAGTTTGTAACTGTTGTCACTTTTATTATAGCAGCAATAAACGCTCGTTCCCTCACCAGCCTCTCTTTATTTTCTCTCTCTCGTCGTTAATAAGACAAAAAAATAAACTTGTCATGTTGCAGAGAAACCTCAAAGAAGGGTAAACGCCTCTGTAATGAACGACGATGGAAAAGTTCCAGCTTGATCTCTGCCGGTTACAAAGCGCCGAAACAGGAGACTCATTTTTGTCACCATATCCTGCTAATGACTCGTGGATCGCGTGAACTGATCCTTTAGCCTGAAAGAGGTTGTGTGTCATTTTTTTGTAATTTCTTGATTGCATGTAAGAGATTAATAGCTATTTTTGCATACGCTGCATGTGCGCATCCATCTTCGTGGCTGTTAATGACATTTCCTGCTCTCCAGGATGTGTGTATAGATCATTTACCTGCTCTGATTTATCTCCTGCTTTATTATCTTTCTAAATTCTCCTTCTTTCTTCTGCACCATTTTCCCATGCTGTTACATAAACCCTGAACTTGTGTAGCTACTTATCCTCTTCTTGTTTTCTCACATGGTGTAGATTGCAGTCTAATAAAACTTCATTTTCCTCTCGCCTCTGGTTCATTCTGGTTTCAGCTAATTACAGCTGCGTACACGCTGCAACATTTCTCATGTTTGTAAAGGAGTTTAAAATGGCAGTGGCTCGGCGGATGAACCCGAACACATTTCATAATCAGCCTCGTTATTAAAGCTGCTCGCTCTGCTCTTCTGTGTAACCATCCTCGGAAAAACCATCAGGCCTGCGTTTTTAATTAAAATCATCCCTCTTCTCATTCCGATGTTTGTTTCATGCCTACTCCTACACGGAATAAAAATATGGCGCTTGCGCTGTAGGGGGGAGATCGAGAGAAAAAAGCGGCTGTGTGAAAATCTGTCGCGGAATTTAGAGAGTCTTTAACAGATAAACAACACGTCGCTGAGAAGGAAAGCGCAAACTGAGATGCAGGCTGAGCTCATGCTGCTCAGGATCATCTCCATCCAGGCTCCTGAGTTGTTAATTAGATCCGTGACTAATGAGGAGATTAACGGGATGTGAAAAGCCTCTTTATTGGATCAATCTGATGATCCAGAGTGGAGGTCAGATCACAGGCCGTCAAGTGAAACAGACACAATTCAGTATTCGGAGTACTGAAAGTCAGGACCCACTAAATATGCTCCTTTAAAAAAGACTCCGTAGGGTTCTTGATTTCTTAAAGATAAAATAAATAATTATTAGCAATCCTGTCTGCTAAGGAAATAATCTGTTGTAAGGACAGATTAGCTGTTGTGAGACTGGAGAAGCAAGGTGAAAATAAAACAAGAAGAAAAAGACAACTAATAATTCTGGTTGAGGGAAAACGGCTGTTTCTTAAAATTCTTCTTTCTTTTCATTCCTGTACTTTCTGGCTGCTAATCCTAAACTAAGATGAGCGAAAAGGCGGAAAAACGTGTTCTGTCCTGCATTTTAAAATCATCTTGCGATAAAGTTCCTTTCGGTGTTGCGTCTGATTCTTACAGAAATGTTGAAAACTATAATCGAGTGGAATAGCTGCTAATGTAATACAAGCAACATAAAGTGTTTTTGTTTTTCTGTATTTTATTAGGAAACTAGCCAAAGTTAGCTAGCTAGCAATAACTAGCTTTAAGCTTTAAGTTAGCTGGAAGCTGCTACCATGGAGGCAAGAAACAGTTCCTCCAAACCCTTACAGGAACTTTCTTCCTTCTCTTGACTTTGTGAGTTTATTTTTACTTGGCAAGAATGTCCTTTACAAAAAGTTAGCTAGCTAGCATTAACCTCTTGTAGCTAAGCAATATGTAACTAAAGATTGTTGCAGACTTAATATTAGCCATGATAAATGAAGCTTCTTGCAGTTCAGAAGAACATTTCAAACTCTTGCAGGAACATTCTCTGAATCCTGGCTCACATCTGGCTCTGAAGATGGGATTAATGTTGTCTGAGATGAAGCAGCAGCCGCTTCAGATTGGTCAAGGGAAAAGGACAGTTTGTAAAAACAGGTTGAGGAGCAACTTTGGTTGAGAATTGTCTGGAAAGATGTTAACT
The DNA here is from genome assembly GCA_030068355.1 of Notoglanidium maculatum. Lineage (NCBI taxonomy): Eukaryota > Metazoa > Chordata > Actinopteri > Siluriformes > Auchenoglanididae > Notoglanidium > Notoglanidium maculatum. The sequence goes on along the minus strand of JAQQZX010000009.1, from coordinate 1,115,300 downwards.
TTGGTATAGAACACCAGGCTTATGGTTAAAGACTGGTTGGAAATGACGAGATTCTGGGTTAAAGCTGATCCATTAAATGGATTTCTTGCTAAATTAGTTTTTTTTTTTTTTAAAAAAAGGCATTTTTGGTTTAAATTTCTTTTCACAAATCATTAAAGATGAGAGTTCCTGGTCAAATTAATGAAGAGCTGGAACTCGTGGTGAAAACTAGTTGAGAGAAAAACTACTTCTCTTTAAAATTCCTCAAGAGAACGGGATTTCTCCTGAGCACAGCTTAACAAGAAAGAGCTCCTGGTTTCAAGTGGTACAGAGGAGGATTTACTGGTTTACACAGAACTTCTGGTTCGAACTGGTGAACATGATGTGACTTCAGGAAGGACTTCAGATTAATGCCGGTCAGGATAACAGGAGTTTGGGTTAAAATTTGGGGTTTTTTTTATAATATGATTCCACTCGATCCCGTCCCTCTCTCTCTTACATCACAATGTGGACAAATAGAACCGTGCAAGAAACTCTTCTTTTTAAACTCCTAAAACTTCTCGTGTTTATTTCCGTCTCCTTCCCCAGGCGTGGATCGTCCCATCCGGCAGCGCTGTCAGCTCTCATCTGCGTCCATCACACACATTTCATTATCGATTATCTGAACCGTGACAAGCAAGAACAGAAAGAAAGAAGTGAGCCGAGAGGAAGCAAAGAGTGACACATGAGCAGAGGATAGAAAGAGGGTAATAAAAGGATGGGAGTGGAAAAGAAGAGAGACGCAAAGACACGGGCAGAGAAAGGTAAAAGTCAATCTTAAATCTAATAGAAATGAATTGAAATAGAAATAGAGAGACAATAGAGCATTATAAGGGAGAGAGAAAATAGAAATAGGAAGGGAAAGAAGAAAGGGCAGGAAAAGAAGGAGAGAGGCGGGGGGGACAAAGAGACAAATAAAGACACCAGGATAAAAATAGAGAGAGAAAGATGGCAAAAAATAGAGAAGGGAAAAAGGGGGGATCTGAGCAAGGGATAGAGGAAAAGAATAAAGAAAGAGAGAAATACAGAGACAGAGAAACAATCTGTAAGTGACAGAGAAAGAGAAGAGGATAAAGAGAGATAAAGGGAAAGAGAGAAATACCAAGCAAGGGATAGAGGGAAGGACAGGACGAGAGAGAGAGAGAGAGAGAGAGAGAGAGAGGAGGGAATGAGGGAGTGTGAGTGTTTAGTGTTCATCAGTGCTGCAGGATCTCACAGCAGTGCAGCGTCTCTGCAGCAGGAGGACACACATCCAAAAAACACACCTAAACAGAAGAACCGGATGCCTCGGTGAGAGCGCGCAGTGCACTGTGTGTGTGTGTGGTGTGTGTGTGCGTGTGTGTGGTGCGCGAGACCTCCGCCTTTTTATTTCACCCGCTCTATAATTCATCACCTGTTTCATCAGAGAGCAACTTCTCCTGCTCCAACTTTCCAGCACGCTGATGGCAAGGACAAGCGCGAGTGCGATTTAAGCGCGCGCGCGTGTGTGTGTGTGTGGCATGTGCTTGGAGTGTGTTTGGACATCACTGTTGCATCCGCGTGGACTTCATGAAAGACACAAATTGGTCAAAATAATTGACAAACATTATTAGTTATTATTTCTTTAAAAGTTTTTTTTTAATGCACCGTGGGAAGAAAACCTGCAGCCTGATGTCACTTCTATCAGGGGAATATTTCTGCAGCTTGTAGCTTCCACTCATCCGTGACGCCTCACACACACACACACACACACACACACACACACACACACACACACACACACACACACACACACAAACACACACACACACTCTCCTTGCCTCCTCCCTCGCCATGGCCGGATGTACCAGCCGCTGCAGACAGGGGGTTGTGAAGCTCTTCCAGTCCTTCCACAGACTCGTCTCAGGGACACTAGCGAAAGGTAAGACACGTGCTGGACAGAGAAACTAAAAAACATCAAATGTTTTTACTTAATTTTGCATCTCATCTGAATAGAAAATAGAACTAGACAGAAAGGAAGTGTTTATTTTCAGAGGAAGCCTTTTTTTGTTATGGATTAATGTAATTTTCTTCTCATACTTTGTTTACTTCCTGTTTATTTTGAGTTTACAACATTTAATTATGACACCTTATAATTTCTTCAAGTAAGAAATAAAACAGCCAGTGTGTCACGCTGTTATAGTGAAATAATCAACTACAGGTGGTGTGATGAAGCAGACGAAGCAGCGATTATTTCCCCATAACTGCGTGTCCTGAAACACTCTATTCCTCTCACACAACAAGAATTTGATGAGATTTCATGTTGTTAAAAATTTATTGTTAAATAATGACACATTGTACTTTTTATCCTGTAATGGTTACATCTGTAATAGCCCGGTCTTGTTCTGGAGACCACCTTTTCAGTTACTCGGTCTCGTCTCGGAATTGAAAGCCGTGTCATTTCACAGGGAGACGTGAGGACAGTTTGTTCCCCCTCAGTGACAATGATAAACTTTTCCTTTTTCCTTTTCTCATACTCTCTAAATAATTATCCACATTAAAAAAAAACAATAAAACGACTGCATTACATGGTGTGTACATCCCAGCACATTGCAATCATTAACACACACACACACACACACACTAATGTGAGTTGTCAAAGGAGCTCAATATCTATCTCAAAGACTTTTACAACATATTTCTTTTTTTTTTTTAAACCATTGACCTCATAAAATGTTCAGGTTGACTCCAGCTGAGCTCCTTTCATCCTTCAGGAATTTTTTACAGAATACTAGAATCCATATGAAGAGTTTTATGTTGCATTTTTCTTTCCAACTTCCTGTAGATGTAGAGTTTGCCAAACTAGCCAACAAGTCCCGGTCTCCCCTACAGACGTTACACTTTTTGAATAATATTTTGAATAATAACAGGGGTGGGCGGCGCGGTGGTGCGGTAGTTAACACTGTCGCCTCACAGCAAGAAGGTCCTGGGTTCGATCCCCGGGTCACCCAGGGTACCTTTCTGTGTGGAGTTTGCA
>JAQQZX010000009.1:1074697-1102366 GCA_030068355.1 Notoglanidium maculatum | reverse complement strand
GTGTGTGTGTGTGTGTGTGTTCCCTCATTTAATTTTTAAAGCACTTCTTCTCCTCTTTATGTAATCCTCTTCCTCTTCCAAGTTATTTTTATCATCTGCATCTTTTCACCAGCACTCATCCCCTCTCTCTCTCTCTCTCTCTCTCTCCTCCTGCTCTTCATTCCTCTTTACCTCAATTTCCCTCTCATTAATTCACATAATGTACAAATACGATACGATAATACGATAAAACATAATACAAATAATAATAATGGATTTTTTATGCTAACACTATAACAGTAATAGTAAGAAATATAGTAATAATAAAAAACACCTGTGATAATTATCATAACAATAATGATGTTATAATCCCCTCTTGGGGGAAATGGATTATGTAGTGGTCAATACAGTTATAATAATTTATAATTTAATATTTATACTTAATTATTCTTTTAAAAAGAAATATGCAATAATAGCGATAATTGAATATATATATATATATCAATACTAGGAATATAAATAATAAAAAATGAGAATATGTGTATTATCTGTAGCTCTCTCCTTATCTCTGTTCTTTGTTAGTAGGCCTGTATCATGAGTTCCGATTGGCTGAGATCAGAGAGGAAGGCATGACATCACACAGAGAAGTGTAGTGATGAAATCATTATCAGGACTTACTCGATAAGATAATAACTAAAGTGTGTGAACATCAGGACTGAGTTTCTGTCAGAGAGAAAGCTAAAACACACGTCAGCGATGGAAGAGGGAATGTTGGGAAATGCTGCCCTCTGCTGGTTGTAGTTCAGAACATCAGCACTCAAATGTGTGTGTGGGTGTGGGTGTGGGTGTGTGGGTGTGGGTGGGTGTGTGTGTGTGTGTGTGTGGGGGTGTGGGTGTGGGTGTGGGTGCGTGGGTGGGGGGAATTTTCCAGCATGAAATCTTCTGTTAAAACTTACAGCAAATTTTTTATTAATAATTTAGTTTCAGTCTGTGATTTGGGTAAAAAGGTTATAGTTTCAAAGTGGCCTCAATCATCAGTCAATGTTTACAATATTATAAAGTGAAAATAAAGAAAGAAAAAAAGAATGAGAGAGCATACTGATCATGAAGGAAATTCTAACATAAAGTATGAGTAATATGTAAACATTCATCATATTTTGCATTGTTTATTGCAAACATGTATAGGCCTATTCGGAAAAGAGAATAATTATTCTACATAATCTCGTTTAGTTCAAGTGTCCCCCTGTTCTTCTAGATTTTTTTTTTTTTTTTTTTTGCTCGATTCTATATTTGTTGCACTTTTAAGGTTCACATTTGACTCACCCTCGAACATACTAATGACTTTTTTTTTCCTGAGTAACACTGATTAACCAGCAGGGAGCAGCACAGCACTACTGCAGAGATCACTTCTGCACAGGGGACTGTGTGCACAGAACTGCACTTCTGTGGCTCTCAAATGTACACAACGTCCCTGTTACTCCAAATACATTCAGCCAAAAGGTACTTGATATCAATATTGAGCACTGCGACTCTTGGTCATTTCTGTTTGTGGAATTTTTTGTCCATGTTTATAGATAACAGTGTGTCAGAAAGCACATCGGGACACCTTTTAGAGTCAATGAACACCTTCACAAAGACGACTGAGTAGACATTTAGTGCAGCATGCTAAACTGGAGGCTATAAACCTCCATTCAGTACATCAGGCTCGTAGCGCTAATACAAATCTCCAAAAAAGAACAAGCAAACTTCATTAATGGCTGATTAACTACATTTGGATAGAAAGTGAGAGATGTGTGCATTTGCGTTACTGCTCCTTTAAAAGAAAACTCTGAAACACATTAAATATTATTATATATTTATATGTGTTTAGCGATTTCGGTGCTAATTCGTATTTTGGTTGGTGCAGTATTCCTGTGAGAAGTTAGCCGTGTGTCGCAGTTAAGACTTGACTCAGCTAGTTACTGATGTATGAGAGAGTGAGTGTGATGGTGTTGATGGTGTTTTGAAGTTGCTCTGTTTGAGCAGATGACGAGGTGAGAGAACTGGACAGACTATAGCACTAAAGCGCCGCTGCATCGCTCTGTCTATATAGAAATGAAGTGATGGTTGCGTCCTGCTGCAGGTAGTTGAACGATGTTGTTAGTAACGTAGGAAACCGTAAACCATAATGTAAATCGAAGCTTAAACTAAAAAAGTCGACTTGGATTATCAGTACAAAATAACTCTGGAAAAAAAGAAAATTTTTTCTGTAAGAGTGTTATTGCAAAAGGAAAAAAAAAAGTCAAAAGAGTAGGTTTTGAGATGCGATTATATAAACGGCGGATAAAAGAAGAGGCAGAGGTGGAGAACAGTGGAAGATAAAAGAAAAAAGAGGCATTGCGAGGGAGGAAAAGAGAGAGAGAGGGAGAGAGAGATTTGTGATGAGTTCAAGGAAGACAGTTATGATGAACGCAGTCAGAAACAGGTCAGAGAGAGAGAGAGAGAGAGCGAGAGAGAGGAGGAAGAGTGGGAGGAAAGAGAAGCCAGCAGTACAAACACAGCTCCATCAGCGTGAGAGACACTCAGAATCCGAGTAAAGTTTGATTGCATAGCCGGGTGGAGATGGGTATAATGTTCGGGACGTTCTCAATGCAGAGTCCGCAGGTGACCCGCTCTCGCTGCAGGTCAGGTAAGAACACCTCAGCTGCTTCATACCACTAACTGAAATTCATCCACTTACATAACATATAATTACTTATAAATGTCCAAATATGCGACTGTTACCTTTAATGCTTAACTGTGAGTGATTATAAAGCAGACGGTGTGAAGTGATTCTGTTTTCTTTCACATTGGCACTTCACGTTACCACTTTTGACTCACCATGGATTTGACGTGATGTTTAACAAAAAAAATGGAAAAGAAAATTTGACCAATCCCACTGCAGTTATTATTATTGTGCCCACCCCCATCTATTTCCTAAAAAAAAAACTCAGTTAGTGATATTTCACCAAATATTATCAAATTAGTCATTTACCGCTCCTGAGGGACCGAGATGGAGAGTTCGAACCCTGACGACACCAGAGCCAAAATGGCCGTGCTCTCTGGGTGGGAGGAGCTTACTCTCTCTGCCCTGTCAATCACAGTGACATCAGTGAGCTCATGTATGTGCAAGAGAGCAGATAGTGTGTTACGATGCCTTGCGATGCTGGTCGAAAAGATGTGGCTTCGTGTATCTTGGAGGAAAATGAAAAAAGAGTCACTGAAATTCTGTTTTTTTTTAATACGATCATCTCTACTTAAAAAAAAGAAAGGAAAAAAAGGTCCGAAACTGTACCGTGGTCCTTCAAGGGGAAGTCTTTTGTACCTTTAGAGTTTAATGTTCCTCTGGTGGAATATGATAAGCACCCAACATTGATACATTGAAATGAAACATTGAAAAAAAAAACGTAATGGCAAGAAACAAAGTAAAATTAGAATGAGCATTGGTAGTGCTTTCCCAAGATGGACCTATTTGGCGTACAGAAGCTAACTCCGCAAATATCTTAGAAATTCTTCTCGAGTGCAGTCATGCAACTAAAAAGCTTTCTGAACATTTTTAACTAGCATGTGGTGCTCCAGGCTCCAACGTTTTCTCCGTGGTTTAATAAACACATCTCATAACTGCCTCCTCCAAATGTATTAAGCTTGCAATTGGCCCCGAGCTGCTTTTTAATGAAAAGAGACGAGAGAGAGAGCGAGAGAGAGAGAGTGAGGAGGAGGAGGAGGAGGAGGAGGAGGAGGGATAAGGCTGCAAGTAGATGATAAGAAAATAAAATATTAAGAAAAAAAGGAATACCAAATGGAGGAGGAAGAAGAGGATGAGGGGGAGGAAGAGGAAGCTGGTTGGCAGTGTTATTGATGCTGCTGCTGAACAGTGAGTCAGGAGGTGAGCAGAGAGATGAAGAGAAAGATGTGAAATTCGGGAGGATCAATCCAAAAGCAATACGAGTTTGTGGGCAGCCAGACAGGAGGGGTGTTTGAGGTGATGGCTGCGTTGCTCAGGGGCTCGCGCCTGTGTGTGTTCACTCGGAGGAAACATATTGTCTCATCTCCATCTTACGCAACACGAGTGAAGAAAAGAAGACAAACTCAAGTGGGGTTATTCCAGTGTAGATACTGAAGCTAAAATGCTAACGTAATGAAATCTTACAGCTAAGAGTTAGCATGGAGTAAACCACATGACTGAATCACACACGCAACAGTTTTTCACAACATTTTAAGTAATAAAACTAAAATCATATATAAATAACATCTACAGTAAATGATCACTCAGCTGAAATGGCCTGTGTGAACAATGCTAATGCTAAACAGCTATTATTAGCAACGGCTAATGCTTATTTATTTGTGGTTGTGGCTGCATCGGATATTTTACATCTTATTGAACTGCTCATGATGTTGCTAACATTTTCTTTGGCTAATGATACATACACAACTCTTAATTGTTAGCTTAGCTTAACTAGCTAATTGCTCAGTCCCTGTGTTTTACTTATTCTATTCCTCTTTCCTCGTTTCCCTCCTCTTGCTTCCTCTTTCTGCTATTTGCTTTCTCACTGTCTCTCTCACTCACTCAGTTGCTCTCTCACTTTCTTTCTCATCCTTCTTTTTCACTTTTTTCTTTATTTCTATTCTCTAACCTTTCTCCAATATCTCCAGCTCCCTGTCTGTCTGTCTGTCTGTCTCTCTATAAACAATATAAAGACAATTGGAAGGTTTCAGACAAACTCTCTCTCTCTGTCTTTTTCTCTCTCTCACACGCACACTTGCTTTTGTAATACAAATTGTGAGACAGCAGTCAACAGCATGACTCACCAGTGTGTGTGTGTGTGTGTGTGTACTGAGGCAGCACATAGGGAGCGAAGTCATAATGAACATTTTCATCTGTGGTGGAGTGACTGGAACACACACACACACACACACACACACACACACACACACACACACACCCCATAGGTCTGAGCTTGCCCATGCAGCAATAGTTACCAACATTCCCAGCCCAGAAGAGATGGAGGGGTTGGATGAAAGAGGGATAAAGGAACAGAGAAACTAAGGATGAGGGAGTAAAAGACAGAAAGAGAAAGATATAAAACCAAGAAGAGTGGAAGAAAAGAAAGGAATTAAAGAAGGGGATGTAGGAAGAGAACTAATAGGAAGAAGAAGAAAGAAAGAAGATTAAAATGGGGAAAAGTGGAAGGAATGAAGAGAAGTAGTTAACAGAGTGGTAAAAAATAAGAGAGGGAGAGATGGAGGGGAGGAGAAAAGGAATAAGGAACATCGTGAAAGGAAAAGAGTTAAGAAGGGACAGGTAGGAGAGAAGAAGAACACAATGAGCGGGAAGATGGAAAGAGACAGAAAGAGAAGAAAAATAGAGAGAAAGGAAGAAAAAAGGGGAAGATAGAAAATGAAAAGAGGGGAAGAGAAAGGGATCGGGGGGATACGGGAAGGGCAAATAGTAAGGGAGAAAGAGAAAATGAAGAAGGACAAAGAGAGGAAAAAGAAGATGGGGTAGAAAGGATGAAAATAGGAGGAAAAAGGAAGAGAAATTGAAGGAAGGAGATGGAGGTTTAGAAAGAAACCTGGGAAGGCATAAAGAGAGGGAAATAAAGCAAAGGATAAAGAGGAGGGAGAGATGGAGTGAGAGGAAGGATGGGGAAAGAGGAATGAGGGTTAGCAGAGAGAAGAAGGAAAAAGAGGGAAGAGGGGGGGGGAGAGGGGGAGAGACAGAGGGAGCAGGAGAACGAGGGAGGAGGGATGTGTGGGAGGAGCGAGCGACCCATTTGGGTTCTTCAGGAGAAGAAAATTTGTGTCACCTCTCATTCATTCACAAGTAAGAGAGAGAAAGAGAAATACAGAAAGAGAGAGAGACACACATAAAGAGATAGAGAGGAGAGATACAGACGGAGAGAGCAGAGCGACAGAGAGATTGAAAAGAGAGAAAGAGAGAGAGAGAGAGAGAGCACAGTGGATTATTTTTGAGGACGGCGCCAACATGGGAGCGGTGGTGGGCATGCTGACCATGCAGACCAAACATAGCCAGACCACCAGAGGTACCACACACACACACACACACACACACACTGTGTGATGCACACGTGTGTAGAATGGAATAATAAGTAGTGCATGATTAAACAGAGAAGGCGGAGGACTGAGAGAGAGCGAGAGAGAGGATGTTCATTTTAGGAAACCGCATACACTTATCAGTCCATCTTAAATGTTCTTAAGCTTGTGTGTGTGTGTGTGTGTGTGTGTGTGTGTGTGTGTGTGTGTGTGTGCATGTACGTGAGTGGACGGTTTAACACCGCTCGCTCCCTGGCACTCTTAACGTCCACATGCTCAGTGCTACGGTTGTCATGGTGATGGGTTTCTGAGAAGGGGGGGTGTTAATAACAAGTGTGGATGAAGAGCATAGAACAAACACAACACAACCCACACACACACACACACACACACACACACACACAACAGGCAACGAGTCACACAGCAAGTGTTAAAGATGTCAATTGCAGATTGACGTATCGCTTCATCAAATCGAGCTAAAACTGGTTTAAACCTGATATTGACCTGATCCGAGGTTCAACACTGAGCACGCTCATCCAGGAAGTGATTTAGCATTTTTGGCTAATGAGAGAGAGCGTTCTGCTCAGGTTTTCAGAACGTTAAGGGCCAGTTTATCAGAACCGAATATCCACCCCAAGCTAAGACACTTTAATCAGCTCCTGAATTAAAGACACAGCTGATCATGACTGAGTGTATTAACGTCAAAAGTCTGAAGTCTCCGACTCTAATGCACTAAAGCGCTGTGTGTGTGAAAGCATGTACTGTATAAACGTATACAAGAAAACAGACTATATGAAGGATTGTGTCTCTTATACGCAATATAAAAAGCACGTCTGTCGACAAAACAAGTCTTTCTGGAGTGTTTGCTTTAATGTGCATGTAATTTGGTTTGTAAGTTTTCTTGCAAAAGTGTAAAATAGTAGGCGGAGCCAAGTAAGGACCGTAATATGATGAGTGGCGTGATGTTTTATTGCACGTACACCACAGCAGTTTGCCCTATGGTTACAAGGTTTTAATTTGTTAAAGAACGAAAGCATCATACGCTCCTGGGCAGAACAAGTGAGTCAAACCCAATACTGCAAAACATGAAGCTTTTAATGTCTCAACAGCAAATCATTGGTCAGGAAAATGAGCAAGAATGAAACAAATAGATGAAGTAAATCGGCGTGGTGCAGCTTTTCCCTCGATTCGAAGTCTTGTGGGTAAACTTGCAGACGGCTTTTTACAGAACGAAGAGTCTGTGCTGTTCCACTCGATGTTAAAGTCTTCAAACTGAAGAGATTTTGGAACATTTTGAACCCCCAGACAAGTTAGTTTCAATCTTATATCATTTAAACATTTCAAGCTTTTCATGATTTTCTCTTTGCGTACCAGAAGACTATGTAAGTGAACTTCCCAGTTTCCAGCTTTTCCCCCCAACAGTTTCAGCAGCGAGCATCGACCAGCAAAAGAAGGCCGAGGCCTCAGGAGCGTGTTTTTTTACTTCCTGTTGTGATTTTTGTTGAGACGATTAAAAGCTTCATGTTTTGCAATATCGGGTTTGCCTAATTTTTTTGGCCCGGGAATGTACATCAAATACTCTCTCTTGAACTTATCAAGACCAAAGAAAGATTTCTGCTTGTCGTGTTACTGAGAAACTGCAAAGAAGTGTAAACTCTTCTATCCTGAAGATGTTGGAAAACGTACACTCCTGGCTTTACCTCTGACTGTTACACAGCGCTGACACTGGAGACTCCTTCATGCATGATACAGAAACATCTCCTGTATTGTATCAACGCCTACACACTTTTTAAAATCCGTTTATGTTAATGAGCCATAAAGTATTGGCACGAGCGCATTAATATAAACATGTGATTTGCAGCTGATAATCAAAGAAAATCCTGAGCAGTCAGAATTCAACACTTCAAGCCAGTGTGGTCTGAATCTGCATCAGCATTCCAACGTTCCTGCATTAGCAGACAGCTGCTCATGAATACACACACACTCCCCTGTGAGCTCTAAATCGGTCGTTTGGCATCAGGAGCTCTGCAGGAGCTTTAAGAACGTCCGAGCTCAAGGTGGAGAGCTGAGTGATGACCTGCTGATGCCCGGCCCGAGTGCGATGAGTTTCTGGCATAACGTACACCAGGAAGAAGAAGGAAATGAAAACAAAACCTTATCAATGATATAAAACCATGCTTGGTGACACTGGAGCTAATGGTATTGCAGGTGATGTTTAAGAAGGGAAAACACGATGAATGTACATGAATATAGAGAAAGAAAAATCAGTTGGAAATGTGTGTAGGCCAATTCTTGTACATAAGCTTAATGCCATTACCAGGTGTCGTATTTTCATTAGCACACTGTAACTGCAGCGCTGCACAATAGAGCGAAAATAATCTCTAGATCATTAGTTTAATTAACCGGATTAATGCATAAACACTACTACATTCCCATTTTACTTCCTTGTAAAAAAAAACAATCCTCCTTTTCTGTTCACTGCACTGTAATAACCACAGGTTGGTGCATTCGTGCTCTAAATAAATAGAAATGCAATGATAGATTTCCCCCCAGGACTGAAGAAACATCCGTGTTGTTCTTCCCACTTGATCTATCAGCTGAATGTCATCCTCACTTCCGTCCTCACTTCACGTTCATCTGTTACCTTTTTCTAGCACACTTCTCACAGTTCTCTGCAAGTACTAATGAAAAGAAGCAAAATTAAGAAGACCTTTGATATAAAAAAAACCCAGCAACTCTGTGGTTTGTTTTCTAGAGATTTTCAGTAGGAACAGATGAAAAAGCACAGTACAAAGCAAGGATGGATAAATGCTTGCTAATGAGACAAAACCATACTAATCACGAGGAACGGGAGCCAGGAATAATCAAGGGGCGTGTTCTGGGCGGAGCTAATTGCTGACATTTTAAAATATCTTTTGCGTCATTTATAATTGACAACACAGGGTTCAATTGTTCAGCTAATGGTGAATCTCAGCTAATCTTGCATCCCGTGGAGATGCTGATCTCCTGATGGGATAAACAACGGCGGATCTGACGAGAGGTCCGAGCGCTGATGTGTAAAGGATCACGAAACTCACGGTGCCGTTCCTCATTAACGATTTCTGCATCTGATTCCCAGCTGTTGTATGTGATTATTGTTTACTGAGCGCGGATGCTGAGGGCAGTGTCTCTATGGTAACGGAAGCTGAGAGATGCAGATGGAGGGATTACAAACGAGGGTGGAGAGAAAGGAAAACAACGAAGCAATGTGGGAAGCCAGGACTTAATGTAGGACTGGAGAAACAAACGCTGTGGCGTATACACACACTCTGAGCGCTTGCTGATTTGCTTCCTTTGTCCACTTTATCATAATCTTTACAATATAAATTGGATATAAATTGGAAAGATTGAATCTTATTAACATGATTAGTCTACAGGGTGGGGTTTTAATAATTCAGAAGTCAGTATTCAGAACATTATTGCATTTAAAAAGGAAAAGTAGCACTTTCATATCTCTAGAGCAGCCTTCTCTTCTAATCTATTGCCCATATTCCTCTGTAACAGATGACAGATTTTTATCCTTGCTGTAATTTTTATCTCTTGGGTCTCAGAGATTATTCACTTCATAAATTAAGATTTGTTTAATTTTTATTAACTAGTTAATATTGCTTGCTTGGGTTAAGTTCATCTGCTCACTGAGACCCTTAAGAGATAAAGAAATTTAAAATGAAAAGTGAAATTATAACCATTTTTCAACAAAATGAGACACTTAGTTCGGATGTACTAAAATAATCGGTGATGGGGTGGTGTTGATTATTCTCCTATAACAGAATCTATTATAATAATGTTTATTAACTGGCACCTTGGTGTTTTTTTGTGCTGTATGTTGGTTTTTCAAGGTCAAACTCTGCATATTATTTTAGTCGTGAAAGAACGACACTTCCTGCTCTAACAAGCAACTTTCAGTCAGGAATCATGAGACAGGAAAAAGAGCGAATGATACAAACAGGAAAAGACATTCAAAGCTAGTGATTAGCAGCCACAGAGAGCTCTTAATGAAGTGTCCTATTGAGTGAGCAGTGAGTCAGAGTTAATTGGACTCTGCTTTGTTGAATATCTGCTCAGTCAGAGCTTTAAAGGATACAAAATGAGCAGGGTTTCAATTCCAGCATGTGTTTTCTCTTCACATCTCTGATTCCTGCCTTCCATCATATGTGTACAGCAAGTGTGCAGCATTGAGAGTCGGACCTGCAGGGCATTGTATGTGTCTGTGTGTGTGTGTGTGTGTGTGTGTGTGTGTGTGTGTGTGTGTGTGTGTGTGTGAATAAGTGAATAATCCTGCGGTTTTTGCTTTGAATGGTATGTGCTATTTTTATGATGAAATTCCATGAGCAAACATTAAGCATCCATCAGTTTGACTCGCACCATGCTGACAATCTCACGTATTTGAGTATGTGCAGGAATAATGAGCTCCTATCTCTAGCAATACAGACTGCAATATTCCCCCACAGTGTAAATGCAACTGGGAAATCCTATCACTCATTATCCAGATATCAATAATCAGATTGCATGCTAATATGTACAGTAAATGCAAGGTTTAAATGGACTCTACACTCACAATTGTGTGAATCTCTCTCTCTCTCTCTCTTCCCCTCTTGTGTTCTCTCTAGATAAACTGGATGATGAGTTGGAGATGACAATGGTGTGTCATCGGCCTGAAGGACTCGATCAGCTGGAGGCGCAAACAAATTTCACCAAGCAGGAGCTGCAAGTCCTCTACCGTGGCTTTAAAAACGTATGTCATGCAAAATGATTAATATACTTATATACCTTATAATAGCTTATTATGATGAATGAGCTGTGTGTCTGATTGCTAGCAAGACCATTTTAGTTGTATACAAGAGTGAAAAAGGAACAAATTAAGGTAGGTAAGTTGGAACTTAAAATGGAGCTGTAACCATCAGGGGTGTGACCAGGATCAAAATTTTAGGAAAACATTACATACAGAAATTAATAAGAATGGGTGTATGTAAATGCTCTACATTTTAGCTTAAACAGACAACCGTCACAGAAAGGACACTCGAAATCAGAAAAGGAATATGCTTCAGAGGTAATATGCTTCAGGCAATATCAAATCTCAAGATCTAGGTGACGTTTAACCCTGAAAAGTGTGAGCCAATTGAAGGACAACTTGGACAAGTAGGACTTTTGGTCAGGGACATGTGGTCTCAGAGTAGAAATGATTGTGATCAGATTAGGTAGGCAAAAACAGTTTAAATCTCTGCTCTCAGAACACATATCTAATATAGGTAGGTAACAAGATAATCTTACCAAACAAAGTCATTTATGAATTAACTTTATGGAGTTTTGTTAGCTTTCTGAGCTAGTTATCAAGTTTCATACCAGATCACCAGTAAAAGGTGTAATTCTGTATTTTCTCATATACATGAACAGCGATCCTTGTCGCTCATGTTGCTAATCTGTTTGCAGCAGCCTGCAGTAAGACACATGAGGAGCCATATGTCATAATGCTGAGTAATTACACGCTATAATGCACACACCCACACAAACATGAACGTTTGCCAACACAAGAGAGAAAAAACACATTCTTCTTCTTCTTCAGGAGTGTCCGAGTGGAGTAGTGAACGAGGAGACGTTTAAGCACATCTATGCTCAGTTCTTCCCTCATGGAGGTACAGCCTCTGTTCACCTTTTACTCCAAAAACAAAGTTGGTGCATCCCAAAAACCCCTTGTCTGAATTCTTATTAGACATTATTGTAAGAAGACACAGTCATTGAGAAAATTTTAAAGATCCTTCTTTGGAATAGTATTTAATTTGATTTATGGTCATTTGTTTACAGTGTCTACAAGAAGATTCGATATGAATGGGACTTGTTTGTGATATTTATGACTTCAGAAGTAGATTATGTTATTTGTTTAAAATGTAGTGTTTACATTTCTTAATATTTTTCTGGAAATTTAATTAGCAGTTGATGCTAAGTGTAACTGCAAGGCGATATGGTTATATTTATAAGCAAAATGGTGATATTCTGGTGATAAGTAAATATTGGTAGATGTTCCTTTTTTCTGAGGTAAATGTTCCTTTTTCCTGAGGTAAATGTTGATCTTACTGAGGTAAATGTTGACTTTTTAAGGTAAAAGTTAATGTTTCTGAGGGGATTGTGATGTTACTGAGGTAAATTATGATTTTTCTGATGTAAATGTTGATGTTTCTGAGGTAAATGTTCCTTTTTCCTGAGGTAAATGTTGATCTTACTGAGGTAAATGTTGACTTTTTAAGGTAAAAGTTAATGTTTCTGAGGGGATTGTGATGTTACTGAGGTAAATGTTGATGTTTCTGAGGTAAATGTTGATGTTCCTGTGGAAAATGTTGATGATTCTGAGAGAAATGTTAGCAGTGTCTTTACATTGTTATATAAAAGACTTATTTATTAGATTATTAGCCATACATGGTGACTATACATCCTGGCTGCCTAGCACAAGTGTTTTCAAAGTTTTACTCACAATTTTGTTTGAACACACCAGCAGATATCCTAGCAAGCTTGCTAAGCAGCTCATTACCAAATTGTACGAGTCATGGGGGTGCAAAAATCTTGATGTCCTGCTATAGCCTCTGTTAAATATAATGCTTACAATTTTTGGTATGCTACATTTGTTATTTGTTAAATCACTCCTTGAATTTCTTAGATCTAGCTAATACCTCAAGGCTCCCCTCATCCTTTCCTTTATTCCAGATGCCACCACGTATGCACACTACCTGTTCAATGCGTTTGACACTACGAATAATGGCTCAATAAAGTTTGAGGTAGAAAGACACACTGCCTGATTGCTACTTCATATTAAAAAATTTTTAGTAATTTGTTTAGACAAATGTAATTTGTCTGTGATTTCAACTGTAATATATGTTCTCTGTTAGGAGTTTGTGATGGGGCTGTCCATTCTCCTGAGGGGATCAGTCCAAGAGAAACTGGAGTGGACTTTTCATTTGTATGACATCAATCGAGATGGATTCATCAACAAAGAAGTGCGTGACAAAGTTACATTTTCATCATTATTGTTTACCTCATAATTAAGGTCAGGATGAAGGAGTTTGAATTATTAATATAGAATTGAAAAAGTACCCAGCATTTTAAATGGTTCGTTCTTCTTGAATGGCTAATTCTGATTGGACTTTGGGTAAAAGTTATCCACAAAGCACTAAATTCATGTTTTTCTACTTAAAAGAAAAAATAAAATTAAAATTTTGCAAACAGTCCTAGCTACACATTAGCATTATTTGTGATCAAAATATGCTCCATGACTGATATGTAAATTATTCAATTATGCAGTGTTACCAAGAAATCTGAAGAGCAAAACTATTATTGATTAACCAAATCAAGACAGTATCTGTGACATTAGCTAGATTAGCAGTTAACTAACTATTTAGCTAATGTTACTATTCAGAACTGTTGAAGATAGCAAGGATTGGGAATTAAAATTTGACATATTTTTCCATGCTTTTAAATCAGGAGATGACGGAGATCGTGCAGGCCATCTACGATATGATGGGGAAGTACACATATCCTGCTCTTAAAGGAGATGTGCCCAAGCAGCATGTAGATGCTTTCTTCCAAGTATGTGTTAATCAGTCAGGATGATGCTGCTGTCATAAACGCTACAGAATAAACACTAGAAGTTGCATGAATACTGATACTTTCTTATTTCACAGAAAATGGACAAGAACAAAGATGGTGTTGTGACATTGGAAGAGTTTATCCTAGCATGCCAAGAAGTACGTACCAGTTCTATTGAGCATTGTGAAGCACAGATCACAATGATTAAACATTCTCCATCAAACACCACCAACCCTTATTGCAAAGCTTAAATAATTTTCTCTACCATTTGTCTCACCAGTTCTTTTATTGGACTTTATAAAGCTGATCACAAGTATTATATTGATGAATGCTGGTGTTTGATGGGAAATGAAGTATTTGGTGGCCAGTATTGGTGTTTGATGGCAAATGGTGGTGTTTGATAGTGAATGTTGTTATTTAATTGCAAATGTTGATGTCTGACAGTGAATGTTGGTTTTTGATGGTGAATGATGGTGTTTGGCATTTGATGGAAAATAATCACATTGGAAATGTATTGAATCCAATTATTACTGAATTATACTCCAATCAGCCAGAACATTAAACCCACTAACAGGTGAAGTGAATAACATTGATTATCTCATTACACTGGCACCTGTCATGGGGCGGGTCATATTAGGCAGCAGGTGAACAGTCAGTTCTCGAAGTTGATGTGTTGGAAGCAGGAAAATGGGCAACCGTAAGGATCTGAGTGACTTTGACGAGGGCCAAATTATAATGGCTAGATGACTGAGTCAGAGCATCTCCAAAACACCAGGTCTTGTGGCGTGTTCCTAGTATACAGTGGTTAGTACCTACCAATAGTGGTCCAAAAAAAGACAACTGGTGAACTGGCATCAGGGTGATGGGCACCCAAGGCTCGCTGGCTAGCCCATTTGCTCAAATCCCACAGAAGAGCTACTTTTGCTGAAAAAGTTCATGCCAGCTCTGACAGAAAGGTGTCAGAACACACAGCGCATCGCAGCTTGTGGTGTATGGGGCTACGTAGCTGGAGACTGGTCAGAGGCTTGCCATGCTGACCCTACCTAAACATTGTTGCAGATCAAGTACTCCCCTTCATGCCAACGGTTTTCCCTAATGTCAGTAGCCTTTTTCAGCAGGATAATGCACCCTGCCACATGCAAAAGTTGTTCAGAAATTATTTGAGGAACATGACAAAGAGTTCAAGGTGCTGACATGGCCTTCAAATTGCCCTGATCTCAATCTGTGGGATGTGCTGGACAAACAAGTCCAAGCAATAGAGGCCTGACCTTGCAAATTACAGGACTGAAAGGATCTGCTGCTAACGTCTTGATGCCAGATACAACAGAACATTTTCAGAGGTCTTATGGAGTTCGTTCCTTGACGGTTCAGAGCTATTTGGTGGCACAAGGGGGACCTTCACAATATTAGACAGGTGGTTTTAGTATTACGGCTGATCAGTATATTTATTATATATAGTCATTGTA
Source organism: Notoglanidium maculatum (assembly GCA_030068355.1). Taxonomy (NCBI): domain Eukaryota; kingdom Metazoa; phylum Chordata; class Actinopteri; order Siluriformes; family Auchenoglanididae; genus Notoglanidium; species Notoglanidium maculatum. The sequence goes on along the minus strand of JAQQZX010000009.1, from coordinate 1,087,235 downwards.
TTTCTTTTCTGTTTCCATTTAGGATGAAACCATGATGAGATCCATGCAGCTCTTCGAAAATGTGATGTAAAAAAAAACACAAGCACAGAGAAAGCAACAGAAAGTGTGTATGTGTGGAACAGAAAGACACTGAGATGGAGAAAAGTAAAATATTTAAATATATGCACATGCTTTCTGAAATGTTTACATGTGAGCATAGCTTATGTGTATGGATCAACACTTGCGTTCTCAATGCAAACTAATTAGCTGGAAGCAAACACTATCACAGCGAGCAGCCTATTAACAGATTATGTACTGTATAAAACATTGAATGAAGGCTGATGTTCAGACGGACACAATGGACTCCCTCCCTCCCTGAGAAAGAGAAGGATAGCGAGCATATGAACCCTTGATTCCCTCTGCCACTCTATAACTTAACCATATGCTAACAAAGTGGGCATTTCAGACATAGTGGAAAGTTTCTTAACTGCTCAGATGTCTCCTAGCGCTGCTTATCACTTTATAAACTCTGCAAACTGCTACAAATCTACAACATACATAAACTTGTAAAGGCCACGTTCAGGCTTTTGGAGCTACGACTTGAGGACTCCATCTACCTGTGAAGGACCTGAACTGCATCTAAAATACAGCGATTTACTGTTTGCTGAAAGTTTTGCATGTTTTAACCTTCAGTTACTTAAATGTTGGCCAATGTAATATAATATACAAGCCTGATAAGTTGATTTATGCATTAAATGGTTAAATGTTTTATGAGTTACAGTTGGAATCTGTAGAAAATGTTTGGATGTCTTGCCTTGTGGTAAATTTATGGTATTGCTTGAGGTTAATCCTGTTTGTCTTCAGTTTGCCCTGTTATGTGTCTGTCTGTCCTTACACTGACCCCATACCATTCATAAAAACCTCTCTCTCTGTGTGTGTGTGTGTGTGTGTGTGTGTGTGTGTGTGTGTGTGTGTGTGTGTGTGTGTGTGTGTGTGTGAAGATAAAGTGTTAAGATTGCCCTACTTAATTTCACTTAGTGGCAATCCAGCTCAGTATTTTTTCATTCATTTTCTTATCCTCAAAGAAAATGTACATCCTAAATTATTTAATTTATATTCTTATTCATAAATCATGACTTGAAGGAAAATAGCCACACAAGGAGATATATATTGAGAAAGACAGATCTGAAGAACCTTCTATTGCTGTATAATGCTCTGTCGTACTCAGATATTGAAATTAAAAATTTGTGAACATCTTTAAAATGGTGTCTCCGCTCATTCATTACAACCATCAGATCCACTAATATATAGATATATGCCCATATTCTTCACTTAATAAATCTTTATAATAAAGTTTTAATAAATGCTTTATGGGTTTAATAACGTTTAGGATTTTTTGGTCAAAATGATTTTAATTTAAAAAAAAGAGAAATATTTTAGTATGTCAGTTTTTTTTCCTCGCCATCTCCTCATCCGGGTACTCTGTCAGTAAGCCCCTTATCTAGCCACTTATGGAAAAATGATGATGACTAGTTTTATACATTTTATACATATATACATACAGATTTTATTGTTAAATAGCTGGTACAGGCAAATTCTTTTGCTAAAAGGTTAAAAAGAAAAAAAAAACTATCGAAAACCAGTGTATGAGAATCAGTACCAGTGTTTATGGGACATGTAGTTTTTACACTGGGGATATACTACAAAAAAAATTATCATGATTAATGAGTGTCGTGATTAATATATAAACGTATAGAGCTTGTGTACATAAATGCATAAATCACAAAGAAGGATATTTTTTCAAGTCAAATAAAATTGTGAATAAAATAAACGGATTCAGTCCACTTCTGACACCTCTGGTCCCGCCTCCTTTTTGTCGTCACCGTTCGCTCATTGGTCAATTTCTTGGAACGCCCATAAGTGGGCGCGTGGACACTGAAGAACGGATTCTCGTGAGCTTCCTCGTGTGCTGTAAAGGGTGCAATCCACCGGCTCTTAACACACATACGCGCAAGTGCCACACAGCGAGCAGAGATGGACGCCGAGCAGATGGGCCCACAGACTTTCCTTTACGGTACATTTCTTATATCCGTTACGTTGTACACCACAGATCAGCGGCTCGATTGGGGTTTGAGGTTGAATTTAGCAGTTTTGTTTTACCCTAGCTAGCCAACCCGTTAGCTCGTGCAGCATTCCAGCATCAGTGTTTGTAACAGTTAAATAACATACCCGAGTGAGGGCTTGATCAGACCGATCTTTGCATAAAAGTGATCTTTATGATCGTGAATTCCCTTTTCGGTGTTGTTAGCTTATTTAGTTAGCTCATTCTTTGGACACATGTCTGCCTCCACGCGCGCGCACACGTGTGACGCGAGTTCCAAAATGGCGGCGGCGGCCTTTAAAGCCTTTAAAAAGAAATATCCCGATCTTCTCATTATGTGTCACAAATAAGCGTGTATATATCTGCATGTGTGACTAGCATTATCACGGGTGTTTCTGCGTTGTATGTTTGTTTTCAGGAGGGATAAATAATACAATACTGATAACGGTAAACGGCGCACGCGCACTTTTCATGTCTAATTTCGTATCTGATTGCCTTTTTATTACTTTTCTCGGTATTGTTTTAGTACTGAGCTTATTATAAATAATCGCTAAAACATTTTTAGAACATTCGCGTTCATAGCTTATGCTCTTTTCGCGAGGTGGCGCACGTGCGCGCACACACTGTGGGCACGTGGAGGCTCTCCTCAACTCCGGCACGAGCTTCTTCAGAGTTTTTACTCACTCCGTGCCTGTTCTTTTCGCTCTTTAGGACGCTTTATGCAGAGCAGTTGCAGGTCCGTGCATTCTCAAGACATGCTTATGTTTAAATATTTTACAGGCTGCGAGCTGAAGGCGGGAAAGGAAGTGACCTTTAACCCCGAGGATGACGACTTTGAGCATCAGCTGTCTGTCAGGATGGTACGTGTGCGTGCGTGGAGTTCGTTTATGTTAGACACACTTCATTTGATTGGCTTGTGTTGCAGTGCAACATGCTGACCCACAGTGGAAAGCCCTTTCACACCAACAGCGTCATGGTTTGCACGTGCCAGGTCTTTCTTGCACTGGTTTAGTAAATGTAAGATTTAATTATCAGTCAATATTGTAAGTATGCGTTACTAATGTACATGTGTGAACTATGACTCTTAACGCCCCCCCAAAAAAAGCCCCAACAATGGGGAAAAAAAAAACTCCTGAAGACTTTATTGACTGCATCACATGCTGCAAAACATGGCACCAGTGCAGTATTTTGTGCTTTTAAGCTAGAAATTACTTAGTTTGTTGCAAGAGTCTGGTTAACGTGATTGCATTAAGACATGTTTTAGTGCTTATGGCTTCTATAAATAACAGTTACTAGAAATATCTCCAGAAATTTATCAGTGTTAATTAATCATAGCCCAGAGTTAAACGTTTGTCCTGGTAACTGAACCCAGTCAATAAAACATTAAGCTGAAGTTTACCCCCGCAGGCGTGCGTCGATCCGGCCACCAAAGACGAGCTGAACGTGGTGGAAGTCGAGGGCCAGGACTCCGAGGGTCAGAAGGTCAAAGCCGTGCTGGCCACGCTGAAGCCGTCCTCCATGCCGAGCGTGAGTTTCAGACCGCCGCGCTTTAAACATCGTGCGTGTTTTGAAGTTGAGTTTGACTGAAATGAACTCCTGTTTCAGGTGTGTCTCGGCGGGTTCGAGATCAGTCCTCCTGTTGTTTTCCGTCTGCGTACCGGATCCGGGCCGGTTCACATCAGCGGCCAGCACCTCATCAGTAAGTAGCGTCATCTGTCATTGAGCGTGTAGAGTACGCCGGAGTCGTATCGAACTGAATTTTTCTTATTACATTAATTGTGATCAAATTACTGCTTAACATTCTCATGACACTTGAAGATGCACAGACCTGTTGACCTTCACATGTTTTGCAGAGGAGCTCTGCGTTTTAACATCGCAGTATGCTGTTAGGAGGAATCACTCAAAAATACACTGATCAGATGGGTTTTTTTCACCCCTGTAACAAAGTAGATGATATCCGAGTCTGGAATGATTGGCGGTTCATTAGGAGTGAAGCCCCGCCCCTCCTCACATTATCCATGAACTGTCACTCGTCTGATCGATCAGTGTGTTCAGCTTGTTTAACAACTCGGTCAGAAAGAGACTGAAACTTTGTTCTTTCATTGTAGTGATGAGCGGAGATCAGTCCTTTGATGAAGAGGAGGAGGAAGAGGAGGAGGATGTTAGGACTGCTGTGAAAAGAGGAGCTCCTGCTGCCGCAAAGCCATCGGTGAGTGGGTTCGCTAATCGTGTGTGTGGACTGTGAGCCGATGCGATTACAATTCTTCAATCTGCCTTGTTTGCTTTTTTTTTGGTCTGTCTATAGAAAAAGATGAAGCTGGAAGAGGAGGATGAAGAGGAAGATGAGGAAGATGATGACGATGAGTGAGTGCACTCGGCGTGAACTTGTTCTAGTTTTACTTCCCTGTGTTGGCATGTTTTTATAAATATGAATACGGATCTTTCAGGGAGGAGGAGGATGAGGAGGAGGAAGAGAGCGAAGAGGAGACGCCTGTGAAGGTGAGCACGTGTTAAATCCTTGCACACATTTGTGAAATTGTAGTTTAAATGTAAAGCGTGCATGAGATAAACGTTGGTGCTTCTGTTTCAGGCCAAGAAACCGGCGGCCAAACCACAGACTCCCGCTCAGAACGGCAGATCCAACACACCAGCACCCAAACAGGTGTGTGTCCAGAGCTTCCAGCACCTTCCATGCTCAGAACTTTCATACACTGCATTAATGAAAGGTGTATACACACACACCCCTCACTGCAGAACAGGAAGTCCATGTCAGACCTGATCCCACTCCTTCTGAGTGTTTCAGGCTGGCGGAGTGTGTGTGTGTGTGCAGTGTTTGATGTTAGGGTTAGTTTTGTAGGAGGAGTTGGATCAGATTTAGCCCCACCCCCTGGACCTTCATTCTGCAGCAAGTACTATCAAATTATTTCGGATGATTGGCGAGTAAAGTATTAAGCTTTCTTTTGCATCCCATTATGTATAAACCCTTAAATCACAGCTCGGTTGATTTCTGGATTCTGATTGGTCAGAAGGTGTTGATAGATTTCCTCTACCTGCAGCTCGGACAGTAGTGCAGCTACAAATCTCAGGTTTATATTAATGCGCATGTTATTGTTCCCAGCTGTTTCGCAGGGGCCGGTGTTATAATCCAGAAATTTTTTTTTTTTTTTTTAATAGAACAAAACACCAGACGCTGGCAAAAAGAACGAGAAGAAACCACAGACCCCCAGAAGTCCGAAGACTCCTAAAACTCCGCAAGCGCCTCTCAGCATCCCAGAGATCAAGGCGAAGATGATGGCAAGTGTAGAGAAGGTGTGTTTTAGTGTTAGTCCTGTGCAAGGAAATGCATTTAGGATGAACTTAAACTGTTTTTTTTTTTTTTTTTTTTTTAAGCCCAGTCAGCAAAAATGTAATTTTTTTCCATTTCCATGTTTTTTTTTTTTTTTTGTTTGTTTTTTTTAATCTTTGTTTATATGATTAAAAAAAACTTGAACAGTTTCCTGAGCCTGCGTGTGCCAGGCGGCGTTTTAACTGTAAATGAACTTCAGCTGTGTCTGATTAGGAATTCAGTTTCATACATCATCCCCTGTTTCACAGCGAGCTCCGAGGACTCGCATCCAGCATTTTTTTTTGTTACGTTTTAGAAATCCTGCAGCTCTTATTGAGCATATAATAAAATATCTTTGAGGTGTATTAATCTGAATTCTAATAACCAAGCCTCGAAAAAGGAGCGTTCTCTAAAATCGACCGAAGAAACGTACAGTTATTCGGTTCAGGTGCGGAAATCATTTAGCTGGCAGATCTCCAAATGAAGCAATTAAAGCTAATTATTAACCTGTGTAAACGTAATGGTCTCCGCTCAGCTAATTGCAGCAGTAATTAATGGAGTCAGCATCTGATGTTATGACTCACAGATGAGATGAAGCTATATGGGAAATGTGGCACTGATCACAATTAATCCTTAAAATTGGTGCTCCTGCTTGGCGCGCATGTCCATGAAGGGGCGGGGCATAAGTACAGATCTCCTGTATTAGTCATTTGGGGGTGGAGCTGAGGGTCACCTCGGCTTGTTTGTAGTCTAATCGGAAGTTACACATGACGGTGGGCTTTGGAAAAAAGAATTTAGCGGTTGAAGCGTTGTTAGGGGGGAAATGGTCAAGAAACACTTAATTTAGCCACTAGGTGGTGATGTGCACATTTTACACGAAGAAGTTGGAAATTTTCTTAGACCAGATCATACAAAGCACGGTAAATTTACCAGGCAGCCCATTCTCTAGCACGACCTTTCCAAAGTTGTAGCTAGCAAGCAAAAACATTTAACTGGTGCGGGTATGGTTGCCTCTTAAGCTCCGCCCCTTTAGACGTGCATCTTTTCAACCGAAGGAGAAAGGTGCCAGGTTAAAGGTGTTGGCGGACAGACGTGTGCGTGAAGAGAGGTGTAAAATGCTGTGGTGTGTTTGCAGGGAGTGACGCTGCCCAAACTTCAGCCCAAGTTCGAGAACTACGTGAAGAACGGCTTCAAAGTCACTGATGCAAAGGTACTTATTGATTTCACCACCTTTTAATGCATTCCCATTAAAATGGATCTTAACGCAATACGCACATCCATTTGTGAGTGTCTAACTAAGTATTTACCCCTCCACAGGTGATCGGCGATCTGTGGCAGTGGAGACAGACGGTGAAGAACTAATCCAACATTTTACTTGGTTAAATTATGTCTTGTTTGTTTTTCTTTTTTTTAGTACATCTCCCTCTTGAGTTGTTCTGCATGATATCCGTGCCATTACTTTTAAAAATTCCTTTAAACGTCACTTTATTCCATCTGTGTTTCTTTTTATTATTCCTGATTCTGACCTGCCGAAGTACAAAATCTTTCCGTCTGTCACAGAAGGCATGCCGGATGACGTCTCCCCCCCCCCCCCCCCCCCCCCAAATTATATTTTTTATTTTGTGTTCAGCTTTGTTCAGTTTCCGGTTCCTCTGAGAGGCCATGTGTGCATCTCCTGACCCGAAAATTTCTTCATGAGTGCATCTAAGAGATGTTGTTTCTGCTTCGTGTTTCTTGGAAGCATATGAAGTTGCATTTGTGAATATACTGTAAAATAGCGCAGGTTGGATGTTTATCTGTAAGAAAAGCCATTCTTTACCCGCCTGAGTTGGGATAAATGAAACTTGTCTGTTGTGCTTTTGCGACGAGAGAAATTGTACTGCACAGGAATAAAAAGGATTTTTTGTTTTTGTTTGTTTTTTTTTGTTTTTTTTTGGGGGGGGGGGGGGAGTTGGCATTCTGATTTTTCTTTCTACAGTGTGCTGTCATGCCCTTTTTTTTTTGGAACCACTTGAATAAAAAGCAATGAAAAGTGGGTTTTTAAAAGGATTTTAAACATGTTTTAATTCTGGGTTGGGTGGTGATATCTTACTCCGCTAACATGGTAAAGTTGTAAATAAGAACAAAAAAGAGGAGAAGCTGCATCTGATTTAAATAGCTTGCGCAGTGAAACATTTAGCCTGGTGCTAACTAGCTGCACCTGGCTAGTCGGTTTTCATTCTACTAATACTAATTAATATTAAAGTAGTCGTTGCATGTGATACTAATCATTTAATTCTTATACTGATAAAAGTTAGCTTAGAAAACGTGATTGGCTGCTAATAAAGTCCAATTCAAATTTTATAATGTTTTATTATATAATTCTTATGTTATTGAGCTTTATGAATGTAGCTAACTGGTTTGTATAATATGGCAGGCTAATTGAATTAATTCGACAACCTTAATTTGCTTGATTGTTCTAATTTTGTGGAAAACTAGCTTGCTAGCTAATCTGTCTCCTTGTTTAAATCCTGGAGCTTTCTGTTAGCTAGCATGCTATTAAACTTGACCCTTGGAATAAATACTATGACGGCATGGTTTCATACAAGTTGCACCTTGTTTTAATTACAAACTAGTTAGCCTTATGTGCGCTAGCTTGCTAGGGGGCTTGGCTATTTGGTTTACTTAATTACTTAGCTTGCCGTGCTAATTATTTTGATTGTTAGTGTCTAAAGAACAGACCGAGTGAATCACTGAATTCCTTTTTACCTCAGACTTCCCCTGAGGCACATGTATTTGCTTGTGCTTTTCTTTTTAGATATCTGATTAAATGGTAAGGGTTTTCCTGCGTATCATTAACGGAAAGAAAGAAATTGATACAACATAATCAGGCTCTTAGGCTAGCTAGCACTATCTTATTGTGCAAACCAGTAACCAGAGTTGCTAACAAGTTAGCTAACCTCAGGCCACTAGTAGCCCCTATTACGCTGTATGAGTATACCTAAAGGATCCAGTGCAAAATTAAGCTAATCATGCTAATAGTCTCATCCATTTTAGACTGATTTGATCTATTTTTACAATTTAAGAAGTCTAAATAAATATCAGTTTATCCTATAGATTATAATTAATAATCAAAAATTATCTATTTAATACTTTTTTTGTTGTTGCTTTGAACAAACAGGAACATCCGGGTCCTCCATACATCGTCAAATCATCGTTCTTCTATGATTATAAATGTTATCTGATGGTTATAGAGGATCCATATATTTATTAAATGCATTAAAAATAAAATGGTTTAAAAAGAACATTGTTTGTCCAGCAAGGTCAGGGGAGGATGTGTCCCTTATTTTTCCACACTGAAACTGGAAAAACCGACTTGTACACTAACTACTGCTAATATATGATGTGTTTTAAAGGCGACGTCTTGAACATTTATTCTTTTTAAAAGCATCTGGAACAAGAACAAAACAATTAAAAGCTCTCAGAAATACCAGTCCCCTTTTTTTCTTCTTCTTTTTTTTTTTTAAGCTACACGCTTCGGCCACTAGGTGGAGCCAGAACACTGCAGCTCAATGGCTCATACCTTTCACTTTCCCTGAATGATGTCATTGTCCCTGTGGGCCTACAGGGGGGGCCTGGGGAGGTCAGAGGCCTTCTTGTGTGGATGAGCCAGGTCACTGAGTGTTTATTAATGGTGGCTGTTAGCTGTTAAATGTCCAGAGAGCTTTATGATGGGACGGTGGACTCACCTATGCACGATTTTAATGTTAATGTTAAATCGCTTTATAATGGACGACGCTCCATTTGCCCCCACCATCTCTCGTTATCTCTCTCCCCGTCTTTCTCTCAGGCGGGTCAATTCCTGAGAGTCAGCACTCGGGTGGGAAATCGGCGGCCGTGTTTACGATCCCACAGGAGCCTGCGTTTATCTCGGCGAGGCCCTAAGTGCTTCAGTGCTGTGGCGTGCATAACCGTGTCCAGTTAAAGCGCAGCTCTCATCTCACCGTTTTAGAGTAGAGAAGTGACGATTTGCAAAAACGACACAAAAGAAAGTTAGAAGCCAAAAAAGGAGGGTTTAATTACATTTTCAGCTATTTACATATGAATTACAATACACTGTATAATACACCTTATTTGGATGCATCGAGATTGTTTTAGAAACATCTTAAACATTTTATTCACCACTGTATATAACTTATCTCTTCATGGCACACCTTCAGCACTGTACAGCTCTTTTCTTATAAGAGTCCCACAATTCATTCGTCATAATGCCTTATGATTTCAAAATAACACAAAAATGAGATCAGCATTGTCCCTAACGCACATCGTGATTTTGTTGCGTCAGAACGTTAGAATTTGATCAACTACTAGCAAACTTGACCGTATGACATCACCACTTGACTTTTCGTTTCCTAGCACAAAATTCTGGTTTGAATCCGAAATATAAGAGTTATGCAAGCACGCTGCACAAACATTAGCCAGACAACTAGCATAAAGGCACCCGAAACCTCAAGCTATATAATACATGCTGATATTTGTATAAAATATATTAATAATCCTGCTTTGTATTTGCGAATTCTCTATCAGTCAGCCTCAAAAAATGCCACAGCAGCCAGGATAAGCCTCTTAATGCTAATGTTGCCTCTTTAGTACTAGCTATTTGACATTAAGCAGCTGGCCGACTTAACCGCTAAACTATCTAGCATTAGAAAAACTATTATATTTAAATAAAACCATAAGCAAGGCTATTTAGCCCTAGCTACATGATGTTACACGATGTAACTAAAACCAGTAGCCAAATTTGCTAGCAAGAGAACTAACTTTAGGCTATTATATTGTGTATAAATCAGTAAATGTGTAAAACCAGGAGCCAGATTTGCTAACACACTAGTAACTATTATGCTAACTAGTATATAGTAATAAAATATAGCTACTTGTATAAATATAACAACTATTTTGTGTGATTAAGACCAGTCTCTATGATTGTTAGCAAGCTAGCAAACCTCAGGTTATTATATTGTGAAGCCTGTAAAATATTAAGTATATTAGGATTTTTTATAAGAGTTTTATAGCTTTTTATCTCACTACATTGCTTGTGTAATAACTATGTTATAGCATGAAATAAAGCATTCATTCACACAATCGCATCACAATTTTGCGCTCCTTAGTCAGCCAAGTGACGGAAAACAAGACGATTGAGAGTTTTTTTTTTCCCCCTTTACTTTAGGTAAACTCTAGTTCACAGTTTAGTTTGGTGATGTCATACGAATTCAAGATTGTGATTGGTTGATTAAATGTTAACTTCATGCGGCAAAATCACGGTGCGCTTTCCTCAGCTGTAAGAAACTGAACATTAAACAGCAGAATAGCCCTTGACCCTTACTAAAATGTAAGAGGTCTTGATTTTCTCTCAGGCTTGTGTGTGTGTGTGTGTGTGTGTGTGTGTGTGTGTGTGTCCTTGTTAGCTTTATGTTCAAATTGCCCATTGTAGGGGCCATGGGAGGTCATGTTCTGAATAATTTATCCTTGATTATGCGTCTCTGCGGCGTTCCCTCAGCATGATGAGATGATGTAGCGAGAGAGAGAGAAGGAAAGAGAGAGAAAAAAGATAGAAAGATGAGTCTCTCACTGTAGCAGCTCTGCGTGTGTCTGTATGTTCGTTTTGGAGCTCATCCTCTGCTCCGGAGATGTCGCTTTTGCTCTGTAGAGAAAACGTCCTGTCGTTGTTTGAGATGCAGCTGCATGGTGTTTAGAGAGAGAGGCGCTGAGGTGATGGGCGTGATTAGGGGTGACTGGGCGGGGGGTAATACGGGGTGTCTGCACGGGGGTCTCACGCCAGCGCAGTGAGCTTGGCGCCCTCGTCGGTGGCCCATGGCTGCAGGTTGTGAAGGGCGAACAGGGAGGAGTTGTGCATGCACAGCGGGTCGGCCTGCAGCGGCTCGCTCAGAGACTTGTGGAAGGCGTCATGCTGAAGCTGCATCATCAGACGGTTGGCCTGCTGTCGCTCGGCCTCGCGCTCCTCCGCTGTCTGCCGTCTGCCAAACAAGAGGGACAGCGTCAGAGATCTGGACTTCTCAGTAATATCCTCTACAAGCTGCTTTATACTGCTGCAAAAATGCCTGAGAAAGTGAAACAATCTTAACTATCATCAAATTCAGCTATTATAAGATTACATTAAAGATTGATGGTGCTGTTTTTTTTGACTAATTCCAAACTTTACATTTTCTAAAAAAAAAAAAAAAAAACAAATTCTTGAAAGAAATGCGTGAAATTATCAAAATGATCTGCCACGACGAGAAGACTATTTCAAGCTGGAAATTATTCAAAAGGAAATTAAAATAACTAGAAATAGGGATAAGAATCTGACTCCATGTTAGACTTTTTAAAATCCAATCAAAAAAACAGTATTATTTAGTCTTGTGTTCAGTGTTGTTTGGAAATTACTGGATTCACGTGGTGCCTTGACATCTGGTGGACGGATTCACAGTAAATATATCTACATTCAGAAAGAAAAACATTGGCTGTACAACTGTAAATCTCTACATAGTGCCATTTTACAGAACATAAACAACTGTAATTATAATCTGTAACCGCCCAAAAGTTTGACTATTACATGTTGCCACAACTGTACATAAGAAATTATAGTTTATATAAAATCTAAGTGTTTCTAAACTTCCTCAAAGAAGAACGTTGTGTGTCGGAATGTTCTCTCGCTCTCTCTTTTTAAAGAAGATTTTATTGATGTACATTTATGTATGTATGTACTGATTGATTGATTGAGAAGGTTATAAGGCTTGGGTTAGGAGAGTTAAATGTATTTTTTTGAATTTGATATTTCCGTACATAAAATGTGCAATAAAGTGACAGATAGGAATTCTATATAACAACACCGAGAGCGATGTCCTGATGAAGGTAAACAGATTTTTGCCCTTTTATAAACATTTAGGCTCCTAATTACAATTAAATACTGGGCTGCATATAAAACTGCAAACTCTGCATAATAGGAATAATAGGACATTAATTGATACACACACACACACACACACTCTCTCTCTCTCTCACACACACACACACACTCTCTCTCTCTCTCTCTCACACACACACACACACACTCTCTCTCTCTTACACACAAACACTCTCTCTCTCTCTCTCTC